>CM021106.1:152479376-152798523 GCA_007115665.2 Sequoiadendron giganteum | reverse complement strand
GAGAAAAGGTGAGGTACGGTTGAGCGTCTTATGGGCGGGAAGACTCTTCTATTATTTTAACTAATAGCTCATCTACCAATGAGACTAAGACTGATTCTTTGTATAGGAACTACCTTGTGATTTTCAATCAATTGGCTCCTTCAGGAGTGGAAGTTATTTCAGTGCCTCCTGTCTCTATGAAAACCCAATGTGGACATGACTATTTGATGATTGGTAAAGACAACATTGATGATGGGGTGGTGATTTCTCCTCTCATTGTTGCAAGGACACGAAGTGGGCATGTGTACCATAGTGTTGGATCTTGTGTTGGGTCTGGGTAATGGTGAGTGTGTTTGGGTGTTAATTTTTTTTTTATGATAACAATATTGCTATGTTCTTGGTTGGATGTGAAGTGTAAAGCTTTGTGGGTGATGCAGACTCTTTTGATAAAATTGACAAACTTTTTAATGGTTTTTAGAATTGTGGTTTCCCCTATTCAACAAATGGTTACTAGTCACCATCGGGAAAGTTTTTGAAATGAAATCCAATTTTCTGGTTGAAATGATTTTTTTTGAAATGTAACTATAATGAGCCTGATGCTTGTGGCTCCCTTGGTTTATAAAAGGGATTTCAAGGCTCATTACAGTGGTTTGATTTTGAGTCTAGGGTGGTCTATATAGGATTTTAGGCATAATGTAGAAAGCTTGGAAATTATGTAAGTTTTTGTCTTGGACATCAGTCAAATATGTAATAGCCTTAAATAGTCATACATAAATAGATGATATCGAAAAAAATTATAAATTAAAGAATGTAGTCTCCTGTATGTGTTTCTTGCATATTATGAATGAAAATGTCAAGGATTTTTTTCATTTGTCTTCAATGGTTTTATTTGAATGTATGATTTTGTTCTATGCTTTGGCTTAATGAGTCGATTAAATGTTGGAATATAATCATAGGTCTGTGAGAACTTGCATGGGATCTGACCAAAAGTAGTTCTTTAAATACAGTGAGTTATTGTGGTGTAAGTCATCACACAGATAGTCCATCTATTCAGGATTAAATAATTTGTGTTACAGGGTGTTACATTTGTTGACTCTGCTACACAATTGGTGAAGCACTGGCTTACTTGCCCAAAATTTGTGTAATAAATGAACTAGTAGTAAATCCCACTATAGGATCAAATTAAGAACAAATATTCATTATAGAATGTCCATTATGACATGTAAGTTTAAGATGTACCCTTGTTCCTGGTGAATGGAGAATTCCTTACTTGAAAGATCAGTCGAATCTGGGTAAGTATTGTTCATTATTTGGTTATAGGAACCCATTTATGTTATGAAGTGTTCTTGAGGCATGAAATATCATAGGAACACAATAGGGAACACCCTCCTTGGTCCCATAGAGCCTGAAGAGTAGGATTAGAGATCTTATAGTCCTTTACTCATTATGTTGGCCTCTAACCTAGGAATTTCTTAAATATAAGGCATGGCATCCCTTTAGAGGAATCTAGGGTTTAGCAACAAAAAATACCAACAAAATTGGTGACTCTATTGGGGAATTCTCATTCTCCTATTGCAGGTTGTACTATAGAGTCAATTGGTGTGATACACCCGAACATTCCACTCAGAGAGAAAATAATTCCTGAACCTAGTGAAGGATTCAATTGTAATTAAGTTTGAAGGATCTGAAGGTGACTTTGATGGTGAAAAAATTGAGAACAAGATTGTGTCAAATGCACTTCATCTGAATTTTTATCCTCTCTAAAGGGAGGTGGTGACTCTAACTCAAAGAACTTGATAAATAATTCAACAAGGCTTTAGATCTACCAGTTTCAAATCTAGTAGTGAATGGCTATTCTAAAGTTCCAGGTATTCTCATGAATTTGAGTAAAATACTATCTCATTTGTAAAAAATTATGGGAATTTACAAGGTGTAGGATATTAATATTTCCCAGTTTCTTGAAATAGCACTAATATAGGGGAGGGAATGGTATTCTAGGCATAATTCTAGAGTGAAAAGGAAGTAAAACTTTTTCACATTCATACATTTCAGTGGTTGAGTTATGTTGGTAAAGAAGCAATAGAATGTTTACATGGTAAGGAACTGAAACTATAAATTTAGAAGGATATTATTGTCTTATGTGATAACAAGGAAACCTTAAAACATATTCTAAAAAAGTTTTAGCATGTACTGTCAAATCACCCACCCAGGTGTGGGGACTGGTATAGCCATAGGTACTGAATCACCTTTTCCATATCAAGGAAATTTTAGTGCCGAAAGGTACAAGGCTATAAACTTTGGTAATATTTGTGGGTATCCCAATATAGTACCACCTAAAATTAGAGATAAGTTACCAAAATTCAATGGTGAAAAGTCTGAATCAATAAGCAAACATTTACAAGAATTTGTTGACATAATGGGGAATTATGAAATAGACTTTGAAGATGTGGTCATGAAGTTGTTTGTCCAGTCCTTAAAAGATGACATGAGGGATTGGTTATATTTTCTACACTTGTCCTCCATACACTCATGGGATGAGTTTGATATAGATTTCATTAATCAATTTGGTGAGGGAGTGAACCCTAGTCTGGTGAGGAAAAATTTCATGGAAATCCATAGGAATGAAGAGGAATTGATCCTTGCTTTCAATTTGAGATTTGCTAGGGCCATAAGGGATATTCGTAAAAATATAATACCAAATGATGTTGAGTGTTTGGTTGTATATCTTGGTGCATTTGATAGCAAGATGAGTTACCTACTAAGAGATAAAGAGACCACTACACTGCAAGAAGCTTATCAGGTTTCCATGAATATTGAAAATAATTTAAGATATTTGATCATGAGAAGACATCTAGCTAGTAATATGAGTGGATCTAGAAGAACTCAAGTTGATGAGCCAAGAGGATCAAGGAAAATGGGTGTTTTTCATGAAAAAGACACCTCAGATGATCCACCAGTGTAACCCTTACAATTTGTAGAGACTAGGCATATCCCATCCATATATCAACATGCCCTAGGAAATGTGGATTTAATGTCCTCTATTTGAGAGTTATGTGGAGTAAAAAGATATGTAGGAGAATCACCCTATGACTTGTTCTCAAGGTTCTGGATATCCTGATAGAGATACCAAAGAATATTATACCGAGTGATTTAATGTGCATTGACTTGTTTTGTGAGGTCTACAAGCCTAGGTTGAGAGAATTACCAGAGGATTTGAAACCTCATAGCCTTGATCAGGTAATGGATTGGATAAGGACTGTAGAAGATATCAATTATGGTCTATCATAGCATGTTGTTTTTTAGATTGTCATTAATCAATTTTATGCCATGGAAGATCAAGAGATAGAACAACAACATATATGGATGATGGTGAGAATGATGGTGAGAATGAGGATATCTAGTATGAGGATAGGATAATTATGTATGGTTTGCACCCTTTGGATGCCCTTGATGTACAAAGAGGGTAGGTGGTAGGTTCAAAACTTGATCAAATCAATGATGGGGAGGCACATCTAGACAATGCTAAAGAGGGTGAGGTTGATCTTGTTCATTCCTTTGTTGATTATGATTCTTCTTATGAGGTACAGATAGATTCCCTAGTTCCAAGTAGAGGATATGTTGATAGCCTTGAGAGGATTCCATTGTTTGGGAGTGAAAAATTTTCTTTATGTGAAGAATTCTCTGAATATGGGTCAATTATCTTGAATGTGAATGATGCAGATGATATTGAGAATTATTCTCTTGATTCCTCATGTAATTTGATGATTTTGATTATTTTTATGATACAAGGAAGGGGAACCCTCATGATGATGGGGAAGAAATATATGCAAAAAAAATGAAGGTGTGGCAGAATCCCTTATATGATGAATCCTTGCTATTGGGGGAGGTGAGAAGGGATGTTTCTTACTAGTGTAAGAGAAACCCACTCTTTGTTGAAGATCTTGATGGATCCTTGGAAAATATCATTTATGATTATGTCAAAGATGATGGAAGTGAGGAAGAAGGGAGTGAAAGCCAAGATGGTGTTGGGGTTTTTTTCATTTTTAGGGATGACAACCTTGAATCAGTAGCTCTACATTCATTGGAAGGGTCCACTAGCATGAGTGAAAATAAGATCACTTGACCAAAAGTGAGTGATCCTAGTGCATCAGGTGATGACCAAGAGAGTAATAAAGATATGTTGTCAATTGTATTTGGTAGTACTTGATCCAATGGGTATTTTGAAACTAAGAATATTTTTCTTCATAAAAATAGTGTGGAGGCTAGTACCTATGTTAATAAAATTATTATGAGTAAGCCAATAGCTGCTCAAGATGATGAGACTAGAATTGGTGATTTTATTCATAGTTAGGAGGTTCAGGACAATTTTTGTGAGGTAATGTTGAAGATATCCTCCACATATGTAAAAGGAAATGATGCATACCCAAGTGAAATAAGATTTTTAATGCTTAGTGAGTAGATGGTGCATCTAGGTGATTGCATTTATCTTGGAATAGTTATATCACATGATGAATTTCCAAATTATGCTAAAAATACATGATACGTTTAGTGGCAGAAAGATCTACCAACTGATATAAGCAACTCTAGACATGTGCTTGGTCATTATGAAGATGGGTTCAGGGATTTCTTTGTTGATGCCCCACATCTTTCTGACTTGGTTATAAATATTTTCTCATTAAATGGAAAGAGTGTTAGTGCAGAGGATAATATATATGAGGATTTCTTATATGATTTGCACCAATCTATGTATGGGGACTCTCAGCCTAAGATGGAGTTCGAACACGGGGACAAAATTGGTAACAAGGGTGGTGGGATGGACTATGGATATTTCATTCTTCCATTACAACCAAGGAAAGATACATCTGAGTGGATTCATGTAATTAAAAACAATTTCAAAAGAATAATTGACCATGTTTGATGTAGGAGCATCCTTGGTTCTTTGCAATCCTACATCAACCAAAACTATATTCATTTAGTTTTGTTCTTGTTCAGTTCTTGTTTAGTCCAACTTGGTAGATTTGGTATTTCATCATGTTTGCTCACCAGAACCTATGGATCTATTTTTTTCATCATGGACATGTTCATTTTACTAATTCCATGATTTCATCTTGATTGGATCTTTTTTTGACAAGTTATCGCTTTTGGATTAAGTGACAATTTATGGAACTGGCACTAGAATAATTTTAAACCTAATAGCTAGTTTGATCTCTTGTGGATCCTTCTGATGCGTTTCAAATTATCTCATGGACTGAACTCGACCTTAATTTTAGGTCCACACTTGACCTTATGCACCTATTGAGAATAAATTTAAATTTAAGGTTGACCTATTTCATGCACGTTACATTTCCTTCTTTAGATATTGTAATGATCTTTGGCCAATGTGGATGATTCTAGATCTCAAATGTGATCTAAATAATTGTAATAAATCATTAAGATATCAATTAGAAATAATATGGGATTCGATCTTTAATATTGCATCTCGTATTAAGGAGAATGTAGGAATATTATATTTTGAGCATGTTGTATTAGGCCTATGAGCCCAATCTATAAACTTGTATGTTTCCAATTGTATGTAATTGAAATTTAGGATAATAAGAATGTTTGAATCTACATTTTCCTCCATATTCCAAGTGGCTTCTTCTATGTAACTCTTGCTGCATGGTTCAAAGTGTTCTCTTTGAGGACCCTTCTATCATGACTATACCAGATTGGTATCAGAGCCTGATTCATTCTATAAGAGATCATCAGAGTTTGTGAAGTCCTATTGAATATTTTTTTGGGGGTGGCTAGCTGAGGATCCGACCTGTAGCTGAAGAGGACTTGTGTAAAGACGGTGGGAAGAAGAAATGGTAGAGGAAATAGAGTGCATAGAAATGTAGAACCAACTATAATGGAGATGTTGAGAGGAATTTCTACTAGACTGGAAGAATTCAAAATGGCACAAAGGAGAGGTCGCCCAGTTGATGATGTGAGTGATGAAGAGGTAGAAGAATAGGAAGAAAGGGAAAGAGAAGATCAACCTAACCTTGATCAGGGAGAAGAGAGGTTCATAAGAGCCCTAAATAGAGTAAATACTAAACCACATTTCAATCCATCAGATTATAGTGGTAAGTTGGATTGAGATGAATTACTTGATTGGATAATGAAGATGGAGAATTAAGTTGATTTTGAAGGTACCATCGAAGACAAGAAGGTGAAATTTTCTTTTACAAATTTGAAAGGACATGCAACCCTTTGGTGGGAACATTTGCAGATAGATAGACAAAGAAGAGGGAAGGAGAAGATAAAATCATAAGATCAAATGATGAATATGTTAAATACAATGCTTGTAGACTATTAGATCAGTTTGTTTTGAAAGTTGCAGAATATGAAGCAAAAGGAGTCAAGTGTGACAGAGTATACTGAGGAGTTCTACAAGTTGAATATCATATCCAGACACTCGAAGGATGATATTGACCAAGTAGATAGATATGTGAATGGTTTGAGGTCATCTATATAGGATGAGATTAGTTTGATCAAGTTGTTGAGTGTGGAGGAGGCATATCAGTGTGCCCTAAAAGCATAAGAGAAGTTGAATAAAAGACAGGACCAGAGACAGAGAGAAAGAGGTGGAAGATTCCAGAGAGGAAGAATGTTTACTGGAGGAGGAAGATAATCTTTTGTATATTAGAATAAAGATAAGGAATTTAGTAAGAATGATAATTCATACCATAGAAATGATGGAAAATCTTACCAAAGAGGAGGATATTGTGGTTACCGAAATGAGGGTTATAGAAAAGGCGATAGAGGATAGGAGAAAAGAGTATTCAGGAGAACTTGTTTTAAGTGTGGTGGAGAAGGACATAGATCATTTGAATTTAATGAGGGAGAGAAAAGAAGAAAGAGAATATTAGAAAAACAACCTTTGTTGAGGAGGATCATTTCAAAGCATCTAATAAACCGACAGTGGGAGAATTGTTGTTGAATAGAAGACAACTATGTCAAAGTGAGATGGAGTAGGAATTGTTGCAGAGAAATAATATGTTCTGAACCAGATGCAAGGTAGCTGGTTAATGTTTTAGAGTGATTATTGATAGTGGAAGATCTGAGAACCTAGTTTCTGAAGAAATTGTGACCAAATTGAAGCTAGGAAGATTGAAACACCCGAAGCCCTATCAAATAGCATGGATTCAAGATGACTATAAGATATTGGTAAGTGAACAATGTCTAGTGAAATTGAAAATAGGAAATTATCATGATGAAGTCTTGTGTGATATCATGCCCATGGATGTATGCCATGTTTTTTTGGGAAGTCCTTGGCAGTATGATAGATAGGCTATTCATGATGGGAAGAAGAACATATACACCATTATTACTAATGGGATGAAGTAGACTTTTTTGCCTTTGGAGGATGATCCTAAAGTTGAGGTTTGGACGAGTGCTATAATTTTTTTGGTTGATAGAAGGATATTTCTAGATGGACTGAGACATGAGAACATGCGCTATGCCTTGGCTCCAAAAAATGTTGAAGACTTGAAGCATGTAGAAGAACAACCAGAGGAGATAAAGGAGTTTTTGGCAGAATATGAAGCTATCATTTCGGATATTGTACTTGATAGATTTCCACCTATGAGAAGCATTAGTAATTACATGGATCTGATTCTTGAAGCTAGTTTTCCTAATAAAGCAACACACCAGATGATACTGACAGAGAATGAAGAGTTGAATAGACAAGTGCAAGAATTATTGAGGAAGGGTTTGATTATAGAGAGATGAAGTCCTTGTGCAGTACCTACTATGCTATAACCTAAGAAGGATGGAGAATGGAGGATGTGTACAAAATATAAAGCCGTAAACAAAATCACATTGAAGTATACAATTCCTTTGCCCCAGATGGATGACATCATGGATTGTTTGAGTAGAGCTAAATACTTTACAAAGATAGATTTGAAGAGTGGATATCACCAAATCAAAATCAAAGAATGGGATGAGTGGAAGACAACATTCAAGATAAATGAAGGATTATATGAATGGTTGGTGATGCCTTTTGGACTAAAAAATGCACCGAGTACTTTCATGAGGCTGATGAATGAGGTATTGAAGAAATTCTTGGGTATGTTTGTGATTTTCTATTTGGATGACATATTGATTTTTAGTTAGAAGAATATTTGTTGCATATAAGACAAGTTTTGCAGAAGTTGAGAGAAGAGTAGTTGCTAATAACCATTAAGAAATGTAGTTTCATGAAGGAAGAATTGGTATATCTGGGATTTGTGATATCTGCTAATGGATTAGAGATGGATCCTAACAAGGTAAGAGAAATTGTTGAATGGCCTACACCATAAAGCATTGGAGATGTAAGATCATTTCATGGATTGGCTAGTTTTTATTGAAAGTTCATTAGGAATATTAGTTTTATTTGTAGTCCTATGATAGAAATAATGAGAGGAGATAGGAAAGATTTTAGATTGACATCTAGAGAAAATCAGAGTTTTGAGTTGTTGAAACAAAAGGTGACCAAGCAACCTATGTTGGCTTTACCAAACTTTAATAAGGTATTTTAGGTAGACTGTGATGCAAGTGGAAATGAAATTGGAGCAGTATTAAGTCAAGAAGAAAGACTAGTAGCTTATTTCAATGAGAAATTGAATGATGCTAGGAAAAGGTATTCAGTGTATGACTAGGAGATTTTTTCCATAGTTCAAGCCTTGAAGAAGTGGAGACATTACTTGTTACCAAAGGAGTTTGTGTTGTATATATATCATTAGGATTTCCAGTATTTGAACAGTCAAGGTAAGTTGAGTCAGAGACACACGAGATGGGTGGAATTCTTGCAAAGTTATAATTTTTTTTTTAAATATAGGAGTGGAAAGTCAAATAGAGTCATTGACGCTTTGAGTAGGAGAAGTAATTTACTGATAGAGATGAGAGTGGAGGTATTAGGATTTGATGAATTGAAGAAATTTTATGAGGGAGACTCGGATTTTGCAGAACCTTGGAGAGCTTTTAAAGAACCAATCTTGGAGGATAGGAGTCAGTGGTTGGATTATTTCATTCAGGAAGATATGTTGTTCAGAGGGAATCAATTTTATATACCTTGAAGTTCAATGAGGGATAACTTGGTGAAAGAAAAACATAGTGAAGGATTGGCAAGGCACTTTGGAATTGATAAGATAGTAACATTGGTAAGTGAGAATTACTTTTGGCCACAGATTCATAAGCATGTTAGGAAATTTCTATAGAGTTGAAGAATTTGTCAAGTTGCAAAAGGGAGTAGTCAAAATGTTGGATTGTATAAGCCTTTGGTAGTTCTAGAGAGACCTTGGGAGGATATCAGCATGGATTTCATACTCGGTTTGCCGAAGACACAAAGAGGTAATGATTCTATCTTTATGGTGGTGGATAGATTTTCTAAAATGGCACATTTCATACGTTGTAAGAAGATAACAGATGCAGTACATGTAGCAGACTTGTTTTTCAAGGAAGTGGTTAGATTGTATGGATTACCTAGGAGTATTGTTTCAGACAAAGATACAAAGTTTTTTGGTTACTTTTGGAGGACACATTGGAAGAAGTTAAAGATAGTTTTGAAGTTGAGTTCTACTTTTCACCCACAAACTGATGGACAGAAAAAAGTAGTAAATAGGAGTTTGGGGAATTTGCTAAGATGTTTGGTTGCAGAAAAGACCAAAAGTTAGGATTTAGTCCTTGCACAAGCAGATTTTTCTTACAATAATTCAATGAACAGGAGTACCAGAAAGACACCTTTTGATATTGTTACTGGAATTCATCCTAGAGGCATATCAGAGTTGTGAGACATGTGTAAGGAAGATAAAAGGAGTGTAGAAGAAGAGGAATTAGAACTATAAATTCAAAAGGATATTATTGTCTTATGTTATAACAAGGAAGCCTTAAAAAATCTTCTAAATAAGTTGTAGCATGTACTATCAAATCACCCACCCTGGTGTGGGGACTAGTATAGCCATGGGTACTAAATCACCTTTGCCATATCAAGGAAATTTTAGTGCCAAAAGGTACAAGGCTATCAAATTTGGTAATATTTGTGGGTGTCCCAATACAATACCAAATAAAATTAGAGATAAGTTACCAAGGTTCAATAGTGAAAAGTTTGAATC
Organism: Sequoiadendron giganteum; assembly: GCA_007115665.2. NCBI lineage: Eukaryota > Viridiplantae > Streptophyta > Pinopsida > Cupressales > Cupressaceae > Sequoiadendron > Sequoiadendron giganteum. The sequence continues at coordinate 152,788,429 of CM021106.1, read as the reverse complement.
AGCAAGAAAACATTTACAAGAATTTTTTGACATAATGAGGGATTATAAAATATACTTTGAAGATGTGGTCATGAATTTTTTTTTCTAGACCTTAAAATATGACGTGAGGGATTGGCTATCCTTTTTGTCCTTATCCTCCATGCACTCCTGGGATGAGTTTAATATAGATTAAATGGATCAATTTAGCGAGGGCGTGAACCCTAGTCTAGTGAGGAAAAATTTCATGGAAATCCATTGGAGTGAAGAGGAATTGATCTCGTCTTTCAATCTTAGATTTGCTAGGGCCATAAGGGATATTCCTGAAAATATGAGACCAAATGATGTTGAGTGTTTGGTTGTATATCATGGTGCATTCGATAGAAATATGAGTTACCTACTAAGAGATAAGGAGACCACTACATTTTAAGAAGCTTATTAGGTTGCCTTGAATATTGAAAGAAAATTAAGATATTCGATCATGAGAGGACATCTGGCTACTAATATGAGTGAATCCACTAGAAATTAAGTTTATGAGCCAAGAGGATCAAGGAACAAGGGTGTTTGTCAAGACAAAGAAACCTTAGATGCTCCACCAATATCACCCTTACAATTTGTAGAGACGAGGCATATCCCAACCATATATCAACATGCTCTAGGAAAGATGGATTCAATGCCCTCTGTTAGAGATTTATGTGGAGTAATAAGATATGCAGGAAGAATCACCCTATGGCTTGTTCTCAAGGTTTCTAGATATCCTGATAGAGATACTAAAGAATATTAGACCTAGTGATTTAATGTGCATTGACTTGTTTTGTGAGGTCTACAAGCCCAAGTTGAGAAATTTACCAGAGGATTTGAAACCTCATAGCCTTGATCAGGTAATAGATTAGATAAGGACTTTAGAAGAGGTGAATTATGGCCCCTCACAACATGTTATTCAAAATGTCATTAATGAATGTTATGCGAAGGAATATCAAGAGATAGAGAAGTCAAGTACAGACAACATATATGAATGTGAAGAATTGAATGCTCATTATTGTTAGTTTACAAGTAAAATTTATGGTAGTGATGGTGAGAATGAGGATATCAAGTATGAGGATAGGATAATTATGTATGGTTTTCACCTTTGGGATGCCCTTGAAGTAAAAAGAGGGTAGGTGGTAGGTTCAAAACTTGATAAACTCAATGATGGAGAGGCACTTCTAGAAAATGCTAAAGAGGGTGAGGTTGAGCTTGGTCATTCCTCTATTGATTATGCTTCTTCTTATGAGGTAGCCTTGAGAGCATGCCATTGTTTGGTAGAGAATAATTTTCTTCATGTGAATAATTCTCTGAATATGGGTGAATTATCCTGAATGTGAATGATGTAGATGATATTGAGAATTATTCTCTTGATTCCTCATGTAAGTTTGATGATTTTGAGTATTTTTATGACACAAGGAAGGGGAACCCTCATGATGATGGGGAAAAAAGATATGAAACAATAATGAAGGTGTGGCAGAATCCCTTATATGATGAATGCTCACTATTGGGGGAGGTGAGAAGAGTTGATTCTTATTGGTGTAGGGGAAACCCACTCTTTCTTGAAGATATTGATGGATCTTTGGTGAATATCATTTATTATTATGCTAAAGCTAATGCAAGTGAGGCAGAAGGGAGTGAAAGCCAAGATGGTGTTGGAGTTTTTTCTATTTTGAGGGATGTGGGGTTTTTTCCATTTTTAGGGATGACAACCTTGATTTAGTAGCTCTACATTCAGTGGAAGGGTGAAGTAGCATGAGTGCTGATTAGATCACCTGACCATAAGTGAGTGAGCCTAGTGTATTAGGTGATGACCAAGCAAGGAATAAATATATTTTGTCAATTGTATTTGGTGGTACTTCGTCTAATGGGTATTCTGAAACTAAGAATGTTTTTCTTCATAATAAAGTTGTGGAAGCTAGTACCTATGCTAATAAAAGTATTATGAGTATGGTAGTAGCTACTCAGAATGATGAGACTAGAATTGGTGATTGTATTCACTGTCACAAGGTTGAGGACAATTGTTGCGAGGTAATTTTGAAGATATCCTCCACATATGTAAAAGGAAATGATACATACTGATGGAACTTAAATTCTTTTTCTACAAGTTCCATTCGATCTTTCCTATATTTTTGGTTCCACAGGATGTTTGAGAAAAGCCTAGGGTTGGGGTTTTACATTTGTTTACATGTATTTGTGTAAAACACTAATGTCTTATCTTATACCATGACTTAGATCTATGTGTTAATTACTTTTTGGAGAAGGGTTCTAAAAAAAATTTGTGTCCCATTGATCCATCTAGGTTTGGCCCCCTTTTTTTGATCCATCATTTTATTTCTTTTGCTAGAATTTATTCCTTCCTAAGTCTAGGAGGCCCCGCGCTCCCCCTTTTAAAAACAACTTATGTCATTGTTTGTCATCGAGCTAGTAATTTCCCCTCTTGTTTTAACAAATGTTTTATATTTTGTAGAGGGATAAATCTTCATGGCCATTGATGAATGGTCATTTGATCTTAGTCATTCCCCACTATCACGTGATGACCCCACCACATAGTTTTGGTTCATCAAAATATCATGTGTGAGCACCACTTGTCACATCTGGTGAAGTCGAAGGAATGATAGGGGTACTTTAATATATTAATTCGGATTTAATACATTAATTGGCAGGTAACAAAAGTAGGTGTAAGACACACATGGTTCAAATCGATGGAGATGTTTTAATCTTGGCAGGAAAGGTGCTTGATGTTTAACAACAGAGTTGGCAACTATTTTGAATGAATAAGATCGTTGATGATTGAGATCCATGGTTTCCCAACATCGCGTGATTGGAAGTTGCAAGGTTTTTACTGATTGCAATATCACGGGCGAGCACCACGTGGATTTCATTTTCAACACAAAAGGTGGTGGGAAATTTTCCATGGTGAAGGTCATGTCAAATTGATTTAAAGGCAGTCATTCGATGATCTAGCCATAGTGAAAGATCAATGGGTAATATTTGAATCTGCATCAAATGTGATTGGAGTCATTGGTGCAGCATTCAAGTGAGCTTTACTAGCGGACGAAACTTTTTCTAGCATGATTTTAATGAAATAAAGTGGCTATTTTCCTATTCTATTATATCACAAAGAATTCGAGCAGTTTTGTAAAGAAGTCTTAAAATTGACGATGAATTGATGAGCTGTTGCAGTGAACAATCAGGGTTTTTATGAGCACAAAGTCATAAGTTGAATTTTGCATCTCCTAGTCAAATTGTAATCTGAATTTGGGGGAATTTTTTGTGTGGTTGTTGGGAAGCTTGTTAAAAATAGTTTTAGGGTTGTAGGTGAGCTAAATTGTGGGAAATTACAAAGTATTTGTTTTGTAATTTCGTAGTCTAGTAAGGCCCTAGCTTTTTCAAGGTCTATAATACAAGGAATCCCTAGTTTTCTCAGGATGGCACCATTAAAATATCATTCTAACTAGATTGACTTTTCGAATAGAATCCTATGTGATGATTTCCTAGATCAATTGTCGTTGTCAACATATGATAGGAAGAAAGGGTTGGTTTTAATGTGTGGAAAAACCCTAGGGGAGAGATTAGTGTATAATTGTTTTAATATAGCCGATGCTAGGGTGCCACTTAAGGGTTTGGAGGTGTTCAGACTATGGTTTGGACAGAGAACTTTGCTTCATCCTTTTTCAAATGGTAGGATGTATGACATGGGGAAATTGGTAGTTCCAAATGTGTTTCCTGATATTGATTTGCTCAAGGAAGTGGCCATAAGGTATGATCCTATCACTGGTGATTAGGGATATTGATGGAAGGATTCTCCTAAGTATTAACAAAGAGGAGTTTCGAGAGATTGTTGATTTGAGTGAGTCCAATGTATTCTTGGTTGTTATTGAGCTTGGAGGAATGAAACAAGAATTTGGGAAGATGAAGTCTCTTTTCAGAGCTAAGATGCTCCCACCTCATTTGGCTAGGATAGGAGGTTCAAGTGTTCATATCAGCCCTAGTGACCAGGAGCCTTTCAGATTGGATTGTTTTGTCAAACATTTCTTGGCTACCTTTTATACATTATGCCATATTTAGGGTTTTAGCCTTAATACAGTGATTCCTATAGCTTTTATGTTCATGGGGGCACAAATACAACACCAAAATTTCTCTGTAGTATATTATTTTTCTTCCTTCTTGGTCGAGAAGATACATGAAGGGTTATTGAAGGTGCAGAAAAATGATACAGGCACCCCTTTTTTATAGTATTCTATGTTAATGCACATGTTTTTTTTCAAGAATGCTGATTTTTTCTCTGAGAAAATGAGATTGAAGTAAATTTTCAATGGAGAGAGGCCGTCGATACAAGTGTGGACTACTGACCTTTCATACAATAGGAAGAATTCTAGTTATATGTAGTTCGACAACTACTTTGCATCAAGACTGAGAGTTAGATTGATGGTAAATTTAACTAGGGTTCCTGAGGAGTTTCATGATTTCCTTAGGCCAAAGGGTAGGAGGTCGGATTTGAAGATTTGCAACAATTGGGGTGACATTATCCCATACCCAGTCAACATTGTTTTTAGGGTATATGGTTTTCATGGGACCCCACATATATTTCCTTATAATGTGCCACCAAGAGTTGGATTTGCTGAGGTTATGTGGAAAATTGGATGTATTCATGAAGATAACCTTACAGGAAAGGGTAAGGAGAATTTTTACCCTGACTATACAATGGTGTCTGATTTTGTAATTTCAAAGGGAGGCTAGGTGCATTTCGAAAATTCTTTGAAGTGTACCATTTAATTTTTGGTGCAAAGAGGCAGTATGATCCTAAGGGTTTCTTTTCTCTTTTTAGACAAAGAATAAAGGGTGCCAAATTTGTTCACAAATTCAATTTCCCTAAGGACCTGGCCAGAAATGAATTTGATTTAAATAAGAATGAGTTGAATAAAGAGAAATGGGTAGCTTATGATAATCTAATGGCCATTGTGGACAAGATGGATCCAAAGTATGATCCATTGATGGAATTCAGTCCCTATCATAGAAAGATTGATTTTTTGATGGAGAATTTCAAAGAAATCATGAGTATTCTAATGACCAAGAAAATAAATCTATTGTTAGATTTGGGTATATAGGAACAAGCTGCAAGGACATTTGAAGAAAGGCCAACTTACCAGCCTCTAGATGATAGGCCTATTTATAGGACGAAGAGGGATGACAAAAGTGATGAAGAAGAAGAAGATAGAAAGGGAAAGTAGGTAATGAAATTGCATGAACAACCAAGTCCATATCTCAAAACACCTGTAGCAATAAAAATAATTGATCTGGAGTCATCACCTGGGAGGATTCCCTCACCACCACCATCAACATCAAGCCCGAAGAGGACTTGGTGGATGAGATCATTGTTACTGATCATGATATGCAAATGGGCATGCCTTCTCCTCCAAGACTAGTTGAGTTGATTTTATCAAACTTGGACATGAAAGGAAAATGTGTACATGATGCAAGAATGGAGACTTGTAATTTAAAAAAATTGGATGATGATGCCTTTGTGAAAACACCAGTCTTCTTGCAACTGGTATGGAGAATGAAGTTGGAAGAATATCAAGAGAAGTGCAAGAAATGAAGAGAACTAAGGCCTGATAGGTTAGATCAAGAAAATTATGATGAGGTAAAGGCTAAAGTAATGAATGAATTTAAGAAAATCACTCCAGAGGAAGGGAGAAAGTTTGTTAATAAAGTTGGTGTCTTGAATCTACCTGAGTGGGATATTGTTGATGCAGTAGCTTTCAATGCTATTTTTAAGTTCAATCATCCCCTCCACAATTTTGAAGAAGATGTCAAGACAACATTGTAAGACTCTACCTTTACTGAGGAATATGAAACCTTTGCAATATGGGCTTTGGCCCCCCAATGAAGAAAGCAAAATATTACTGATATTAACCCCAATTTGAGAGGGGGGTTAATAATAAAAAGAGATTTAGATACCTCAACCATAGAGGCCACAAATTTAACTATGAATGTGGCAAAATTGGCATAAAAGACTACAAAGAGAGAGGAAGCTGAAAAAAGGAGCCTTATGGAAAAGTATAATAAGGTGCAACAAAGGAATATTGAGTTGCAAACAGAGGTGGACAGGTTAAAATACAAGAAGATTGGGGAGACATCAGTTACACCAGTGATTAAATCATTGCCTTCCATATTAGGGTCATTTCCTCTTGTTTCCCCCATTTTCTCTACACCAGGATCTCCCATCAGACCCCTTCCTTGAGCCCTACATTGGAACCAATTGAGGAAGAATTAGAATGTTCTGTTGATCCCACAAAGAAGTTGTTAATGCAGAAAATTGTAGAGCTATACGCATCTCTAAAGGTAAGTGAGGATAGGGTATTTTCAAGACAAAAGGAGATTGTTACTCCTGTCTTGCGATATTTAAATGATAAAGTTGATGATATATTGTTAGTTGTATATTCTTCTTATTCTTTATTATTAGGTGCAATAAAGAACATTGATAGGGATGAGGAGGTAGCAATACCATTAATTGAGAAGTGGATCCCTAGGGCCAATGATTTAGATGTAATGTATAAGGCCTCAAGGTTTGATGTAAATAATAGGCCACTCTCATTAAGACCTACTCAAGTGTTGGTTAAATTATTGCAAGGTTTTTAGGCCTTACCATATGACTTGAGTAGGAAGATCAAAGAATTGGTAAAGAATTTTGATGATTGGAGTGACACATTGCTGCTTGACATAATTGATGAGCAGGGTAATATCAAGTCACTTCAACAATAGTAGGATCGGGCTAATGAGTTTTTCAATGCTCAAATTAATTTGATTTGTGATGGCTCAAATATTTATTTATTAGTGAGTTGCATGGATAAAACTATCAATACCAACTCATTCCTTGAGTCTTTTGAATGAGAGGAAAACCAAGTGGTAGTTAAATATACACCTTATAGTATCAAATTAAATGAGGTAATCAGTTTTTACTGGCCAAGTGATGAAGAGTATCAGTAGTGGGTGAATATATATTTAACTGAAGAGGAGTAAAGGTAGGAGTAGGCTGCTAATAGTTAATTAATCAAATTTTTTATTTATAACAATTTGTAGTTTTGTTTTGGTGGTAATCTAGGCGTGAAGTTCTTGAAGATTTTTTGTTGTTGAAACAAGAAGATTCTTTGAGGGAGGTTGTTGTTGTAACCAAATTTTGAAATGTCAAAAAGAGGTTGAAGTGGCTATTGACATGTGTGCTTTCTGGCTCGATGCTTGTTTTCTCCTTAATTTTCTATAAGAAGGATTTCAAGCCCAGAAGTATGGGTTAGCAAGTTAGAAAGTTTTAGTCGAGTCTAGGTGAAGTTGCAGAGCACTTGTAAAGTCTGATAGTTATAGAGAAAATGCAAGTTAGGTTTTGCGTCATTTTGTTGTAGGTTTTGAATTCATGGAGATATGATGTTTTATGATAGTACTCGAATATGAATTAAATTGATAAATTCGAGCTCATGTCTCTCTTGTGTACAATCATATTTGAATTTTGAATAAAATGATCAAGGGTTATGTTGTTCATCTAATTGTTGTGGTGTGTGCAATTCTTGTTTTAACTTTAATTCAAAGAATTAATTAAAATTCTTAAATGAGATTGTAGGTTGATATGTTATGTATAAGGATTTGATAATTAGTATTGAGTTAGGGTGCATATTGGTGATATTGTAAGGAAATGTTATCAAAGATCTTATATGCTATGTGTTGAATCTGTTATAAACCCTTAGGTATTTGTGAATTTGACTCCTCCAATGGAAATAAGGCACTGATCTAAGTTGTACCTATTTGTGAGATACAGTATTTGTTTGTATCTACTTGGAGCTTGCTACAAATTGAAAATCAATGAATATCTTTTACTATGAAGTATTGTTGTGTTTATCTCAGGCTCCAAATGGTTAATATTATTGATGAACAAACAATTCTATTCAGTATTATCCTATTATGTTGAGCTATTAAGTGAGATTATCTGTTGTTGTTAATGTTGTTTATGATAATGGTGTAGAGGTTGTAAACACATTAAGGGATCACCCACCTGGGTCTTGCATAACACAAAGTGTAGGAGGTCTTTAAAATATTTGTCAGTTGGTCTAGGTCCTTTGAGCTACCCTTGATTGGAATTGGAAATTCCATAGGTAGATTAGGAGATCAACCTGGTTATAATAAAAACAACCAACAAAATGATGACTCTACTGGGGATGTTAATCTAAATATTTCTTGTTAGTGTGTCAGTTGTCCATTTTGGATAGAGTTTTCATAGTATTTCTATGATTTGAAGGTCGAGCTTGTGGTTCTATGTTAAGTTTTTCCATATCTTATATTATTCAAATCATTTTGAATCATTGGTGAAGTACATTATATGTTGTCAATACAAAGTTCTAAAGGTATTTTGAAATTCATGAAGTATTTATGGATATCTAGTATTCCCAACATAACTAGGTGGTGACTATGAAGTCTTTGCACCAGTGTGCATCTTATTTTGAAGATTTAATATATGTTGAAGGATATTTTGGACAAGTACGTAGAATGAAGAACACCGGATCGTTCAAGAAAAATCATTTGAAATAGACATTGGATAGTGAACTTCCTAAAAATAAGAAGGATTGGATAAAGAAAAGACCAGAATCTAGTCATGGTGCTCCCATGTCACAAAACCCTGTACATCAAGGTACAATGAATTCTTTACATCCTATCCTTGAAACTTTTGAAAAGGTGTCTAAGAGTTCAAAGTCAAATAGCTGTGGATTTTTTGATGCATTATTTAATACACCAAACCAAGAGGATGTAACATGTAAAAATAAATGACCTGTTCATGTTCAATACTATGAAAAGAGAAGAAGTAGGAGTAGAATTTGAATCCATCACTGAGAAATCACCAGTGATGTGCCTCCTCCTCCTGCTAAGGATGATGGAACTCCTTTATTTTCTAGACATGTACTTGAAGAAGTGAACCTAATAGATCTAAGTGATATGTCGAGTTCTGAGATGAGCTTGCTTGACCCTAATGATGTTTTTAGAGACACTGAATCCTTAAGGTGAGAGATCCAAAAACAAGCTATGCTCAGGAGGAAAAAGGAGGAGAGAAAAATAGAACTGATGCATGTTGTAATTGAAAGAGATAGGTTGATTAGACAATTGGAAACAATGAAAGCCCTAAACCAAGAAATCCATGAGCTAAGTGTTGAGGGTCCTATCGTACATGAAGTATTCGATAAGAAGATAAAACCTACGTCTAAGGTAGGTCCTATAGGTCAATTTGATACCCAATCAAAACCCTCAGACCTAGTCAAGCCTCAACCAAGTGATCCAAATCCTAAACTTGTTTTAGACAAGGGAAAGAAAAAGGCTGAGGGGATTAAAATAAGTGATAAGGTGACTTCCCACCCTCCTAAACAAGACCTTCCACCACATGTACCATTACAAGCTGAAACTGCCTTAGAAAAGGTTAGAAGGGAGGGTGAGGATCTTGTTGAGGAATTGGAGAGGACATAAATTGAGGCTGAAAATATAGAAATGAAAAGAAAAATAGGTTTCCTATAGATGTCAAGCATGGATGAGGCTACACAAGCTGCAAACTCATGAAATATGGTCCTGAAACAAATCTGGATACCAATACAAACAATTTCGGCTCGAGAACCCATGCTACTAAGTTTGTAAATCTAAATTAGGATGGCTCTAGGGTACATAATATAGGATCTGGTGTTGACTCTCAAAATATTGAGGGATTATTTCAAAGAAGACCTATACATCTAGAAAGATATAGGCAATTATATTTTGATGGTATTCCAGGTTATCCAGATCCCATCCTTGATGATTTGAGAGAAAACATGAGTAAATTTGTTGGCAATAATGTTGTGACAACATAGGAACATTTAAAATCCTTTATGGATATCCTGAATGATTATGAGGTAGAGCATGAAGATGTTGTAATGAAATTGTTTGTACAATCCTTGGTAGAAGATGTGAGGGATTGGTATAGAGGTTTACCGAATGCTAGTATTGGTTTGTGGGATGAATTTGAAAAATGTTTCAAGGAACAGTATGGTGATAAAACCAATGCAAATTTCATGTTGAATAAATTCAACAATATCAAGAAGTCACTAAACAAGCTTGTAACAAAGTTTAATTTAAGATTTCAAAAAGAAATGTATAAGTTGTCCTTGGTTTTGAGGCTTGATGAGAATGTCTGTCTAACAACATATTTCAATTATTTTGATTCTAAAATGGCATACCTCCTCAGAGATAAAGACCCTTGAACTATGAGGGATGCTTTTAGGGTGGATATAAACAATGAGAGTAATAGGCGAGCTTCTGGGAAATATAGTAGGAGAGAAGAGCCCACATTGTTAAAAAATCCTAAGGATATGGTTGAAAAGGTTTATGCTTCAAAGCCTGAGGATGATGAGAAATTGAACAAGGTCTTGAGCACTTTGAAAGACGTAAAATATACTTTTTCCAAGCAAGAAAATGGTCTAGGAAATGAAAAGAAACAATATAATAAGAATGGAAGACAACCCAAGTTTCAAAATTACCCTTATAATACAAATTGGAGAGATGGGAAACCAATATTGCCTAGCCAGAAGCCTAAACATGATCAACATACACTAGACAACCTACAAAATCATTTAGTAAATTTGGTACAAGATAGACCATGTTGTGAGGTTAGTCAACATCCACATGATCAAAATCACTGTGGTATTGCTCAGTTGCTTGTTGTTGAGGGAACAGAGTAGGAAACTTATGATCAAACTCCTGAAATTGAGCAAGGTGATGTGGATGTTTGTATGGCTAGATCATACATTAATGAGGTAGAGTGTTCCTCTAATGATGAATCGTAGGGAGTTGATGTGAATGATCAGAGACAAAGAAGTGAGATATACCATCAATGGGTTTTCTCTGATGGGGGAGGTGATTTTGACAATAATTTTTGCAATATGAAATAGGATGAATATTCAGTGTCCCTAAGGAGACCATCGAAAGAAGAGATTGCAAGGTTGACTGAGGAAATGGCTGCTCAAATGAGAAGCTCACTCCAACTGAGAAACAAAATTGTGGGTGGTGAATAGGGTAAACATGTTGGCTTATTTATTAAAGAACAAAAGGACAAAAATAAGGGTGTTAAAGTTGATAACAAGAAAGATGTTGTCAAAGTTAAAAGAGGTTAAAAGTGATAAGGTTTGGGTGAAAAATAATGAAACTCCAAAGCCTCAAGAAGATACAGCTTCATCATTGGTGAAAACTAAAGTGATTACAAAGTCTGTTGAACCTGCTTCAGAGGATAGGAGGCAGAAGAAACTTGAGGGAAGCAAGCAACGAGAGAAAAGGGAAAATGATGAAGGTAGGGTGTCTGACTTGCCAAAATATATGCCTGTAGATATGTTTCAAGTGCTTTCTTAGGTTAAATTTAATATACCTTCACTAGAAATGATGAGAATAAATGAACATAAGGAAAATACAATAGCCTTGGTCATAGGTGTTGTTGTTGAGAGGGTTGAATAAAGTATTTGTACAGAAGCAAAGGATGAAGGAGAAAGAAAAGAGAAACAAGTGGAGAGAATTGTGTCACAAATTCCCCCTGTATATTTAGGGAATTCCATTAATATGTTCCTTGAAAACGTAAACCCCTTTTTCTTAAGTGTTGTTATAAATGGGAAGAATTTAAGGAATTGTATGATAGATTTAGGGGCATCAAATAATGTTATGCTAGTCAAGATCATGGAGGCAATGGGCTTGACAGTGGATACTACTCAAGGTAAATGCTATGCAATGGATTCAAGGGAAGTGCCAGTTATTGGGACTATCAGAGCATTACCTTATAAATTGACTCAGTATCTTGAGAAGGACTTAGCTATGATTGTGCTAGTTATAGACATCCCACCACATTTTGGGATGCTATTGTCAAGAAAGTGGAGTGCATCAATCTGGGGTAACATGCAGTGTGACATGTCATTTGCTAATTTCTCCATTGATGGAAAGAATGTCAAGATTGAGAGAGAATCAAAAGTGCCCCATATGATTGAGCATGATCCAGCTAAAAATATGACATGTTTTATTGACAATGGCATAAATGAATTCATAGTTGAGGAATTCCCTAGAAATTGTGATAATCCCACTACACTAATCGACACAAAAGTAAAGAAATTAACTGAGTGTGATGACTTGTGGACTATGTAATTTGATGGTGCAAGTTCAAAAGAGGGATCAGGTGTAAGTGTTTTGTTAAGATTGCCAAGTGGAAAGAAGTTTAGGTTCTCTTTCACTATGTCATTTTCTTGCACCAATAATGTGGCAGAATATGAGGCACTATTATTGGGATTGAGATTGGCTAAAAAGCATGGGATTAAGAAGCTCAAGGTAATTGGATATTTTGAGCTTGTGGTTTCCCAAGTTAGAGGCAAGTATGTATCGAAGAATAAGAGGTTGAAATAGTATAGGAATGCTATTTGGGATGAGTTAGAAAATTTTGATGCATTTGGCATAGGTTGGATAGAGAGAGGCCACAAAAAAGTGGTAGATTTATTAGCAAACATTGTGCTAAAACTGGATGATATAACCTTTGCTGGGATCTCAAAGGTTGAAGTAAAATATAGGCCATAAGTTCCTAATAATATAAAAAACTTGCAAGTTTTTGATGACGATGATGACATACTAAGATTCCTGAATTGTGTGGATGAATATGAAGGTCAAGAAATTGAATATGGAGATTTTTTAGAAACAATTGATGGTAAAGATACTGTGTTTGGAAATGAATTAATTCAACTAAAAACAAATACAATTCGTAAGTGTTTAGCTGTATTAGAAAGAGTATTTGACAATCAAGTTAGGACAAAGGCTCATCATACTACTTCACATCCTGGTGACTTGGAAGAGATAAATCTTGGAACAAAAGCATCACCAAAAATGTATATATTGGAAAGAAACTATCACCAAAGGTGAGAAGGATGCTAATTGACTTATTGAGGAATTTCAGACATGTGTTTGCATGGTCCTATGATGATCTTAAGGCATACAAGGAGGATTTATTCCAACATGAGATTCCCTTGAGTGATGGTGCCAAGCCATTTAGGCAAAAACAAAGGCCTATTAATCCTACCTTAGCCCCCAAAATGCAAGAAGAGTTAATGAAGCTATGGAATGCAAGGATCATTAAGCCAATTAGACATTCATCCTGGGTGTCAAACTTGGTAGCAGTAAGAAAGAAAAATGGAGACATTAGGTTATGTGTAGACTTCAGAAATTTGAATGTGTCTTCATTAAAAGACAACTATCCATTACCAAATATGGAAGCCATGTTGCAAAGGGTGATAGGATGTGAATTGATGTCTATGATGGATGGGTTCTCTAGTTACAACCAACTTGTGGTCAAGGAGTTTGAGCAATATAAAACAACATTTACTGCACCCTAGGGAATATATGTTTATGTGAGAATGTCTTTGGTCTAACAAATGCAGGGGCTACTTTTCAAAGAGCCATGGATGTGGCATTTTAAGATTTCATTAACTTGTTTTTGGTGATATACCAAGATGGATTGATATCATACACCAAAAAGGAAGAGGATCATTGTGAGCATTTGGAGAAGGTATTTAGTAGAGCCTTGGAGTATGGTATCTCTTTGAATCCAAAGAAATGTGCATTTGGGGTAAGAAAGGGAAAATTGTTGGGACATATTGTTTCCAAGGATGGAGTCAAAATTGATCCAGACAGAGTGATTGCAATAGACCAAAATCTCAAAACCCCACAATGTCAAAGGTATACAATATTTCTTTGGAAAAATAAACTTCCCAAGGAGGTTTGTGACAAATTTTGCTAAGATAGTTCACTGAATTTACAAGATGCTTAAGAAGGGAGCTAAGGTTGAATGGGGAGAGGAGTTTGTATAGGCCTTCCAGGCCATTAAGCAAGCAATAAAGGAGGCTCATATATTGAAAACCCTTGATTTTTCTAAACCCTTACAAATCTTTTCATTTTCTTTTTTCCACACAATTACAACTGTGCTATTGCAAAAGAATGCAAAAGGTTTTGAATAGCCTATAGCCTTTTTCAATAAATATTTACAAGATGCAGAACTCAAGTATGATATTAATGAGAAACATGCATATGCATTGGTGAAGGCATTAAAAGACTTTAGACCTTATTTGATGTGAGCTACTATGGTTTCATATGTACCTAGTGTTTCTATCAAAGATATCTTCACAAAGCAGGAAGTGTCGAGAAGATGGTGTAGAAGGATCAATAGGATCCATGAATTCAATATTGAGATCCAGATTACTAAGTTGGTAAGAGGACAAGGATTGTCCAATCTTATGGCCCAAAGTAATCTAGAAGAAAATCAGATAATTTTGCAAGAAGAGGAGAATAGATCACACATATGTGATATGGAACATTTTAAATTGTACAAAGGTGTGATTTATTATTTGAAAAAGATGAAGTGTCTCGATAACTTGAGTGACAATGAGAAAAGGACATTGAATTTACATTCTATCAAGTATGTTATTGTAGTTGGTAATCTTTGGCGGAGAAATGGGGAAGGTGTCATGCTAAAGTGTGTAGATTAAAATCAAGCACAGGAAATTCTGATTGAGATGCATGGTGGAGTTTGTGGAGGGAATTGCATGGAAAAAACAACTACACATAAGATATTGAGGGATGGATTTTGGTGGCCTATTGTTTTTAAAGATGCACACCAATTGGTAAAGACATGTGATGCTTGTCAGTGTTTCTCTGGTAAGTTAAAATTCTCTGGTAACTTGCCTCTAAAACTAGTTACAATGCAATCTCCATTTCAACAATGGGGTATTGATTTTGTGGGAGAGATAGCATGTAAGTCTAGTGGGTGCCACTCATGGATATTGGTGGCCACTAATTATTTTACCAAGTGGGTGGAAGTAATTCTAACAAAGAGGGCAACTAGTAAAGTGGTAATTGACTTCCTGATGAGCAACATATTGAATAGGTTTGGATGTTCGGAAAGGATTGTTTCAGATAATGCAATGTGTTTTAGATATGAGGAATACACAAAATTTTGTGAGAAGCACGAGATCCAAATTTATTACTCATCACCATATCACCCATAGGGAAATGGACAAGTAGAATCAAGCAATAAAAGCTTGATGAAAATCATCAAGAGAATCCTGGATAAAAATAATAAGGCATGGGATTCTAAGTTGAGATTAGTAGTTTGGATAGATAGGGTAACTATGAAGAAAGCAATAGGTTGTGCCCCATTTGACTTGGTCTATGGGATAAATTCAAGGTTATCCCAAAATAATCTGATGGAGATGTATAAGTTTTGTCCTGACATATGACAATGAAATTGATGATGAAATGAAATTGAGAGTAGAAGCTCTCATAGATTTTGAAGAAACCAGGAGGGAGGCTTAGATGAAAAATGCAAAATTGCAGTTGCAAGTAAAGAACTTGTATGAAAAAAAGGCAACTGGAAGGAGCTTCCAAGATGGATATTTGGTCCTAATGTGGAATGCTCGATTAGAAGATAACGGAAAACATGGAAAATTTGATGCAATCTGGTTGGGTCCATTTTTTATCAACAGTAAGTGGGTTGAAGATTCATACTTCCTCCAAGAGATGACAGGGGATATTCTTGAATTTCCAATTCATGGATAGTTCTTGAAGTTATACTTCACTTGAAGTATGTTTTTCTATGAACAATATTTTAGGTTTATATATATGTTAGTGGTAGGTTTCTTTCCTGTTGTGTTGTTTGGTCTAGACAACCCTTTTTGGTTGTCTCTGTAATTGGTCTACTCAACCTAAGATTCTGAGATCTCACTTCAGTCCAGTGGAATGAACATCTATAATTGGAGCCACTAATGGAACTTCAATTCTTGCTCTACAAGTTCCATTTTATCTTTCCTATGTTTTTGGTTCCACATGATGTTTGAAAAAATCCTAGGGTTGGGGTTTTACATTTGTTTTCATGTATTTGTGTAAAACCCTAATGTCTTATCTTATACCATGGCTCAGATCTATTTGTTCATTACTTTTTGGAGAAGGGTTCTAAAAAAACTTGTGTCCCATTGATCCATCTAGGTTTGGCCCCCTTTTTTCGATCCGTCATTTTATTTCTTTCTCTACACTTTATTCCTTCCTAAGTCTAGGATGGCCCCACACTCCCCCTTTTAAAAACAACTTATGTCATCATTTTTCATCGAGCTAGTAATGTCCCCTCTTGTTTTAATAAATTTTTTATATTTTGCAAAGGGAAAAATATTCATGGTCGTTGATGAATGGCCGTTAGATCTTAGTTGTTCCCCACTATCTCATGATGACCCCACCACATAGTTTTGGCTAATCATGATATCACAGGAAAGCACCACTTGTCACATCTGGTGAAGCTGAAGGAATGATAGGGGTAATTTAATATATTAATCCAACTTTAATACATTAATTGGCAGGTTACTAAAGCAGGTGTAAGATGCACGTGGTTCAAATGGACGGAGATGTTTTAATCTTGGCAAGAAAGGTGCACGATGTTTAACAATAGAGCTAACAACTATTTTGAACGAACAAGATCTCTGATGATTGAGATCCATGGTTTCCCACCATTACGTGATTATAAGTTGCAAGGTTTTTACTGATTGCGATATTACAGGCTAGTGCCATGTGGATTTCTTTGGTGACACAAAATTTGGTGGGACATTTTCCACTTTGGAGGTCATGTTAGATTGATTTAAAGGTAGTTGTTCAATGATCTAGCCAAAGTGAAGGATCAATGGGTAATATTTAAATCTACATCAAATGTGATTGGAGTCATTTGTGCAATGAACGAGTGAGCTTTAATTGTGGATGAAACATTTTCTGGTGTGATTTAATTGAAATAAAGCGGCTATTTTCCTATTCTATTGTATCACAAAACATTCGAGCAATTTCACAAAGCAGTATTAAAGTTGAGGATGAATTGATGAGCTGTTGCAGTGAAGAATTAGGGTTTATGTGAGCACAAAGTCATAAGTTGAATTTTGCATCTCCTAGTCAAATTGTAATATAAATTTGGGGGAATTTGTTGTGTGGTTGTTGGGAAGATTGTTAAAAATCATTTTAGGGTTGTAGGTGAGCTAAATTGTGGGAAATTGCAAAGTATTTGTTTTGTAATTTTGTAGTCTCATAAGGCCCTAGCTTGTTCAAGGTCTATAATACAAGGAATCCCTAGTTTCCTCAAGATGGCACCATTAAAACATCATTCCACATAGATTGAATTTTTGAATAAAAACCTATATGATGATTTCCTAGATCAATTGCTATTTTCACCAAATGATAGGAAGAAAGGGGGGGTTTTAATGTGAGGAAAAACCCTAGGGGAGGGATTAGTGTATAATTGTATTAATATAGTGGATGCTAGGGTGCCACTTAAGGGTTTGGAGATGTTTAGACTATGGTTTGGACAAAAAAATTTTCCTCATCCTTTTTCAAATGGTTGGATGTATGACATGGGGAAATTGGTAGTTCCAAATGTGTTTCCTGATATTGATTTTCTCAAGGCAGTGGCTGCAAGGTATGATCCTATCACATGGGTGATTAGGGATAACCATGGAAGGGTTCTGCTAAGTATTAACAAAGAGGAGTTTCAAGAGGTCTTTGATTTGAGTGAGCCCAATGTATTCTTGGTCACTTTTGAGCTTGAAGGAATGAAACAAAAATATGGGAAGATGAAGTCTCTTTTCAAAGCTAAGATGCTCCCACCTCATTTGGCTAGGGTAGGAGGTTCAATTGTTCATATCAACCCTAGCGACCAGGAGCTTTTCAGATTGGATTGTTTTGCCAAACTTTTTTTGGCTACCTTTTATTCGTTATGCCAAATTTAGGGTTTTAACCCTAATACAGTGATGCCTATAGCTTTTATGTTCATGCGGGTGCAAATACAACACCCGAATTTCTCTGTAGTATATGATTTTTCTTCCTTCTTGGCCGAGAAGATACATGAAGGGTTATTGCAACTATAGAAAAATGATGCGGGCAACCCTTTTTTTATCGTATTCTATGTTAATGCACATGTTTTTGTTTAAGAATGCTGATTTTTTCTTTGAGAAGATGAGATTGAAGCCATTTGTCAATGGAGAGAGGTTGTCGGTACAAGTGTGGACTGTTGAACTTTCATACAATAGGGAGAATGCCAGTTATGTATAGTTTGACAACTGCTTTGCCTCAAGATTGAGAGCAAGATTGATGGTAAATTTACCTAGGGTTCTTGAGGAGTTGCATGATTTACTTAGGCCAAAGGGGAGGAGGCCGGATTTGAAGATTTGCCACAATTGGGGTGACATTATCCCATGCCAAGTCAACATTTTTTTTAGGGTATATTGTTTTTAGGGGAACCCACATATATTTCCTTATAATGTGCCACCAAGAGTTGGATTTACTAAGGTTATGTGGAAAATTGGATGTATTCATGAAGATAACCTTATAGGAAAGGGTAAGGGAAATTTTTACCCTAGCTATACAATGGTGTCTGATTTTGTAATTTCAAAGGGAGGCTAGGTGCATTTTGGAAAGTTCTTTGAAGTGTACCATTTAAGTTTTGGTGCTAGGAGGTAGTATGATCCTGAGGGTTTCTTTTCTCCTTTTAGAAAAATAATAAAGGGTGCCAAATTTGTTCATGAATTCAATTTCCCTGAGGACTTGATCAGAAGTAAATTTGATTTAAATAAGCATGAGTTGAATAAAGAGAGATGGGTAGCTTATGATAATCTATTGACCATTGTGCACAAGATCGATCCAAAGTATTATCCATTGATGAAATCCAGTCCCTATCATAAAAAGATTCTTTTTTTGATGGATAATTTCAAAGAAATCATGAGTGTTCTAATGACCAAGAAAATAAATTAGGAGTTATATTTGGGTATACATGAACAAGCTGTAAGGCCATTTTAAGAAAGGCCAACTTACCAACCTCTAGATGACAGGCCTATTTACAGGAGGAAAAGGGATGACAACAGTGATGAAGAAGAAGAAGATAGAAAGGGAAAGCAGGTAATGAAATTGCATGAACAACCAAGTACACATATCAAAACACCTGGGGCAATAAAAATAATTGATTTGGAGTCATTACCTAAGAGGAGTCCCTCACCACCACCATCAACGCCAAGCCCCAAGAGGCGAAGGATTGAGCAATCCCAAGAGGACTTGGTGGATGTGATTATTGTTACTGATCAGGATATGCAAATGGGCATGCCTTCTCCTCCAAGAAAAGTTGAGTCTATTTTATCAGACCTAGACATGAAAGGAAAATGTGTACAGGATGCAAGAATGGAGGCTTGAAAAAATAAATTTGATGATGAGTCCTTTGTGAAAACTCCAATCTTCTTGCAACTAGTATGGAGAATGAAGTTTGAAGAATATCAGGAGAAGTGAAAGAAAAGAAGAGAATTGAGGACTGATAGGTCAGATCAAGAGAATGATGATGAGGTAAAGGCTGAAGTAATCAATGAATTTAAGAACATCACTCCTGAGGAAGGGAGAAAGTTGGTTAATCAAGTTGGTGTCTTGATTCTTCCTGAGTGGGATATTGCTGATGCAGTAGCTTTCAATGATATTTTGGAATTCCAAGCATCTCCTCCAAAATTATAAACAAGAAGTTAAGGTAGCATTGCAAGACTCTGCATTTAGTGAGGAATATGAAACCTTGGCAATATGGGCTTTGGCCCCCCAAGGAAGAAAGCCAAATATTACTAATATTAACCCAAATTTGAGAGGGGATTAATAATAAAAAGAGCTTTAGATACCTCAACCATAGAGGCCACAAATTTAAATATGAGTGTGGCCAAATTGGCACAAAAGACTGTAGAGAGAGAGGAAGCTGAAAAAGGAGCCTTATGGAAAAGTATAATTTTATGATTGGAGAGTATAATAAGGTGCAAAAAAGGAATATTGAGCTGCAAACAGAGGTGGACAGGTTAAAATATAGGAAGATTGGGAAGACATCGGTTGCACCAGTGATTAGATCATTTCCTTCCATATCAGGGTCATTTCCTCCTATTTCCCCCATTGTCTCTACACTGGGATCTCCTAGTCAAACTCCTTCCTTCAGCCCTACATTGGAACCATTTGAGGAAGAATTAGAATGTTTTGTTGATCCAACAAAGAAGCAGTTAATGTAGAAAATTGCTGAGCTACAGGCATATCTAAAGGTAAGTGAGGATAGGTTATTTTCAAGACAAAAGGAGATTGTTACTGCTGTCTTGCGACATTTAAATGAGAAGGTTGATGATAGATTGTAAGCTATATATTCTTCTTATTCTTTATTATTAGGTGCACTAAAGAACATTGACAGGGATGAGGAGGTAGCAATACCATTAATTGAGAAGTGGATCCTTAGGGCCAATGATTTAGATGTAATTTCTAAGGCCTCAAGGTTTGATGTAAATAATAGGCCACTGTCATTAAGACCTACTCAAGTGTTGGTTAAATCATTGCAAGGTTTTCAAGCCTTACCAGATGACTTGAGTAGGAAGATCAAAGAATTGGTAAAGAATTTTGATGATTGGAGTGACACACTGCTGCCTGACATAATTGATGAGTAGGGTAATATCAGGTCATTTTAACAATGGAAGGATTGGGCTAATGAGGTCATCAATGCTCAAATTACTTTGATTTTTGATGACTCTAATTTTTATTTATTAGTGAGTTGCATGGATAAAATTAATAGCACAAGCTCATTCCTTGAGTCTTTTGAACGAGAGGCAAACCAAGTGGTAGTTAAGTATATGCCTTATAGTATCAAAGTAAATGAGGTAATCAGTTTTAATTGGCCAAGTGATGAGTATCAGAATTCGGTGAATATATATTTAATTAAAGAGGAGTAAAGGTGAGAGTAGGCTGCTAACAATTAATCAGTCAACTATTGCAGTTATAACAATTTTTGGTTTCCTTTTGGTGGTAGTCTAGGCACGAAGTTCTTGAATATTTTTTGTTGCTGAAACAAGAAGATTCTTCGAGGGAGGTTGTTGTTGTAACCAAATTTTGAAATGTCACAAAGTGGTCCAATTGGCTAGTGACATGTGTTCTTTCTAGCCTGATGCTTGTTTTCTCCCTTATTTTCTATAAGAAGGATTTCAAGGCCAGAAGTACGAGTTAGCAAGTTAGAAAGTTTTGGTTGAGTCTAGGTGAAGTTGCAAAGAAATTGTAAAGTCTAATAGTTATAGATAAAATGCAAGTTAGGTTTTGAGTCATTTTTTTGTAGGTTTTGAATTCATGGAGATATGATTTTTTGTTATATTACTAGTATTTGAATTAAACTAATAAATTCTAGCTCATGTCTCTCCTGCATACAAGCATATTTGAATTTTGAATAAAATGATCAAGGGTTATGTTGTTCATCTCACTGTTGTGGTGTGTGCAATTTTTGTTTCAGCTTTAATTCAAAGAATTAATTAAAATTCTTAAATGAGATTGTAGGTTGATATGTTATGTACAAGGATTTGATAAGTAGTATTGAGTTAGGGTGCATATTGGTGATTTTGTAAGGAAATTTTATCAAAGATCTTATTTGTTATGTGTTGAATCTATTATAAACCCTTAGGTATTTGTGAATTTGACTCCTCCAATGGAAATAAGGCACTGATCTAAGTTGTACCTATTTGTTTATATTCACCTAGAGCTTGCTACAAATTGAAAATCAATGAATATATTTTACTATAAAGTATTGTTGTGATTATCTCACACTCCAAATGGTTGATATTATTGATGAACAACCAATTTTATTCAGTACTATCCTGTTCTTTTGAGCTATTAAGTGATATTATCTTATATTGTTAATGTTGTTTATCATAATGGTGCAAAGGTTGTAAACACATTAAGGGATCACCCACCCAGGTCTTGTAGAGCCCAAAGTGTAGGAGGTCTTTAAAATCCTTGTCAATTGGTCCAGGTGCTTCAAGCTGCCCTTGATTGGAATTGGCAATTCCATAGGTAGATAAGGAGATCAACCTGGTTACAGTAAAAACAACCAACACATACTTGAGTGAAATAAGAGTTTCAATGCTCGGTGAGTAGATGGTGCTTCTGAGTGATTGCATTGATCTTGGAATAGTTCTATCACATGATGATTTTTCAAATTATGCTAACACTACATGATATTTTGAGTGTCACAAACAACTACCAACTGATATAAGAAGCTCTGTACATGTGCTTGGTTAATAGGAAGATGGGTTTAGGTGTTTTTCTAGTGATGCCCCACATCTTTCTAACTTGATTATAGAGATGTTCTCATTAAATGGATAGAGTTTTAATACATAGGATAATATATATGAGGATTTCTTATATGATTTGCACCAATCTATGTACAGGGACTCTCAACTTGAGATGGAGTTTGAACATGGGGAAAAAAATGGTAAAAGGATGGTGGGATGGACTATGGATATTTCATTCTTCCATTACAACCAAAAAAAGATACATCTGAGTGGATTCATGTAATTAAAAAAAAATCAAAAGAATAATTGACCATGTTTGATGTAGGAGCATCCTTTGTTCTTTGTAATCTTGCATCAACCAAAAATATTTTCATTCAATTTTGTTCTTGTTCAGTTCAAGTTGGCAGATTCAGTATTTCATCATGTTTTCTCACCAGACCCTGTGGATCTATGTTTTCATCATGGACATGTTCATTTTCCTAATTACAAGATTTTAGCTTGATTGAATTTTTTTTTTGGAAATTTATCGCTTTCAAATTAAGTGACAGTTTCTGGAACCGACATCAAAATAATTTCAAACCTAATGGCTATTTTGATCTCTTATGGATCTTTCTCATAATTTGTGGATCCTTGCGAGTTGTTTCAAATTATCCTATCAAGTAACCCCGACCTTACTTTTAGGTCCACACTTCACCTTATTCACCTGCCGAGGAGAAATTCAACTTTAAGGTCGACCTATTGCATGCACATTACATTTCCATTATTGGAGATTGTAATGATCTTTGTCTACTGTAAATGATTCTATATCTCGGATGTGATATAAAACATTGTAATAGATCATTAGGATAGTGATTAGAAAGAATATGGGATTCAATCTATAAGATTTCAGCTCGCATTAAGGAGCATGTAGGAATATTGTATTTTGAGCATGTTGTATTAGGCTTGTGAGCCCAATTTGTAAACCTGGATGTTGTCGGTTGTAAGTAATTGAAATTTCTGATAATAAGAATGTTTGAATTTGCATTTACCTCCATATTCTAAGTGGATTCTACTGTGTAACTCTTGCTTCACAGTTTGGACTGTTCTCTTTGAGGACCCTCCTACCGTGATTGTACCAATGTTGGTGCAAGGGTACCTGGTATAAGCATCAGTCCATTGCAGTCTCCATAGGATAAGGTATTTGACAGAGGAAAGAATCAATCCTAAGTTGTGGGGGGGCATTTAGCCTCCAACTAGGGAATGAAGCCTAAAAAATTAAGGAGGGCTTCAAGGATGGTCAATAAAGGTTACATTATGTAGCCCTCTAGTTATTTTAAATGGTCTATTGTTTTTTCCCTTACTCTGGTGCTTTCTTGTTGGTCTTCTTCCACCTGAGATTCTAGATTCTTGCTATACCCACTAGGGGTATATGTCCCCAAACATGAGCCACTGATGGGTCTCCCAATTTTTTTTTCCCTTTGTTAGATAGCGTTTGGTTTTGGTCAGGTTCTTAATCTTTTGTCTTCTCAGATGGGGAGGGGTTTTAGGCCTAGAAAACCCATATCTCACTATATGTTTCTTAAACCCTCAATCATTTTAATCCAAAGTTGAATTTCCTAGTCAGTTCCTCGTCGTTTAAGTCATGACATGAGCATGACAAATGCATGTGATTATTGGCCCCTTTGTTTAGGAATGTCGGTCATCCCTCATGTCACCTATTAAAAAATATTTCCAAGGCCAAGCCAAAGTTTATTTTCTAAGTGACTTAAGCTTAAGTCATGCTATTCCAAGGGTCCAATTATCATCGGCATAGTATGGAGCCTTCTTTAAGACTTACCTTGTTGCATGTGCATTTTGTGATGTACTTTGATCATGGGAATGAATCTGGACCGTTCCCCACTCATCCCACTGGTTTCATAAGTTGGTTGGTTAAATGGTGTGAGCTCCACAGACTGATGACACGTGTCTTTCTAGCAGGTGGGGCTTGGTCTCCACGATGGGGTTTACCATCTACTAGTCTAGATCAACAGTTGAGGATGGGTGTTTTGATTTAATCTCCACTATTCCTTGCTAACCCCTCCCGATTAAAATAATAATGTGAAAAATCTAGCGGGGTTGGCGGGTAGCTGACATGTGGTTGCCCTTTGCTAACCATGGTGAGTCGTGGGTTGAACCCGCATGACATAGTGGATGACATGCTGGAAATATTATTATTGGTTGAGATGAATGAGTAAAAATTCAAACACATTCAATTCAATGAGGATAGTCTAATCTCCCACCTCATCAACATATCGATGCTTGGTATTCAAAAACTAGGAATGTGCATGTGATGTCCATTTCTATTCTATGAAGAGAGGGCATTAATGATGTATATGCTTTAGGAGTATTAGATTTGATCTCCGTGCATGTGAGGAATTAACTCCTGGTAATCATGAGGCATAATGTGTGAACTCCTATGAATTTGAGAGATTAATGGTGACAGTGTGTACACCAATGAGTGATTTATTGTTCACACGTGTGGGTTTTTACTGAACATTGATGACTAACATCACCAACTGGCTTAATAAATATAATTTGAAGGCCTTCATTGTTGTCGTTGCAATCAGAAATCTAGATTCTTTATGTTTTTGTTGATGGTGGTAATTATTCTTGTGAGAATTATAGAATTTCATACTAAGGAAAAATAGTTAAGATAAATTCTTAATTGTTACTAGTATGAAGGTCTATGAGGCTACATTTGCAGGATCCTCATGGTGGTATCATGGTGCATAGACAATGCACTCATGTGGGTGTGTTGACTTTGAAATATGAATACGGAGACAATGCCCGTGGTAAGGAACTTGTGTCGGCTAATGCTAGCCGTAGCCATCCATTAAGAGGTCATGTTACAATGACATAAACAAATGAAAAGGATCCTGTAGGTTTCATGCATGGAATGCGAAGAAAGGTGAGGTACAATCGAGCATCTTTCAGGTGGTAGCATTCTCCCATTACTGTAATTGATAGCTCATCTACCAGTGAGACTAAGATAGATTCTAGGTATAGACAGTACCTCTTGCTTTTGAATCAATTGGCTCCTTTAGGAGTGGAAGTGCTTTTGGTGCCTCCTATCTCTATGAAAACCCCAAGTGGACATGACTGTTTGATGATTATTAAAGATGAAGGTGATGACGGGGTGGTGAGTTCTCCTCCCATTTTTTCAAGGATGTGAAGTGGGCAGGTGTACCATGGTGCTAACTCTTGTGCTGGGTCTAGGTTATGGTGAGTGTGTTTGGGTATTAAAATTTTGTTATGATAACAATATTTTTGTGTTTTTGGCTAGATGTGAAGTGAAAAGCTTTGTGGGTGATGGAGACTCTTTTTGATAGAATTGGTGCACTTTTTAATGGTTGTTACAATTCTTGTTTCCCTCATTCAATGAATGGTTACAAGTCACCATTGGGGAAATTTTTGAAATGAAATCCAATTTTGTGGTTGAAATGAAATGTTTTGAAATTTAACTGTAATGAGCCCAATTCTTGTGGCTCCCTTGGTTTATAAAACGGATTTCAAGGCTCATTACATTGATCTAATTTTTAGTCTAGGGTGGTTTGTATAGGATTTTAGGCATAACACAGAAAGCTCAAAAACTATGCTAGTTTTTGTCTTGGACATTAGTCAAATATGTAATCGCCTTAAATAGTTATACATAAATAACTGATATCAAAACAAATCTGAAATTAAAGCATTTAGTCTCCTGTGCGTGGTTCTTGTATATTGAGAATAAAAATGTCAAGGATTTTTTTCATTTGTCTTCAATGATTTTATTTGAATGTATGATTCTGATCTATGGGTTGGCTTAATGAGTTGATTAAATGTTGAAAGATAATCATAGGTATATGAGAACTTGCATGGGATCTGATAAGAGGTAGTGCTTTAAATACAGTGAGTTGTTGTGGTGTAAGGCATCACAAGGATAGTCCATCTATTCAAGATTAAATAATTTGTGTGATGCTTGCTGTTACATTTCTTGACTCCGCTACCCAATTGGTGAAGAACTGGCTTACTTGTCCAAAATTTGTGTAATAAATGAACCAGTATTAAATCCCACTATAGGCTCAAAGTAAGAAAAAATATTCATTATAGAAATTCCAATTCTAACATGTAAGTTTAAGATGTACCCTTATTCCTGGTGAATGGAGAATTCTTACTTGAAATATCAGCCAAATATGGGTAAGTATTGTTCATTATTTGTTTATATGAACCCATCTATGCTATGAAGTGTTCTTGAGGCGTGGAATATCCTGGGAACACAATAGTGAACACCCTCCTTGGTCCCACAGAGCCTAAAGAGTAGGAATAGAGATCTTATAGTTCTTTACTCGTTGTGTTGGCCTCTAACTTAGGAATTTCTTGAATATAAGGCATGACATCCCTTTAGAGGAATCTAGGGTTTAGCAAGAAAAAACACCAACACTAGGTACTAAATAATACTATTGCAAATCTAATTGTGCATCATCATAATAATGTTAACTACTATATGTGTGAGGATAGATACACTCAATAGTTAGTTCTTCCATCATCCTTCAAAGGCCTACACTATAGGTGCTTGAAAATAAAGAAAATTTATGCACTATGCAATTGATTAAAATAGAGTTCTTTCATGCATATAATCTCATCTCCATGTTGATTTTTAACAAACATGTCTTTAAGGGACTTGTACCTAGAAAATATGACGAAAACCTACTTTTGATTATCTTGTGGTGGATGTCCATGATTTTTTAAAAAGATCTAGTTCTATTTTAGACTACATCTACACTCATTAAAAATATTCATATTGACATTGCACATATAGAAACATTTTCAAAACTATGGTTTTGTGCATATGATGGGAAATATATTGTGCTTGGTGATTCTTAATGGAGGTGTAACACAAATACTAATACTTGTAGTGTACAAAAATTATCCTTTTTCCACACATAATTTGGGAAGGATTAATATTAAAATGAACCTAATATGGCCTTGATTTGGTGTTGCAATGTTTTTTACACATTCACATTAATTTTGGAGCCCTTTTTAACTAAATAGACCTAATTTTACCTTAATTTAGTGTTTTAAAGTGTATTTATTTACACCTTCACACTAAGTTTTGGGACTTATTGCATTTATGACCTTTAAATCATCATTAATAGGCCCTTAGGACCCTTTATTATGCATCTTGAGGTTTATTTCAATTGAAATCTTGACATAGTCATCAAATACACTTAATATCTTAACCCCTCGACATTTCCTCATTCCAAAAAACTAGGGTGGGACTCATATGCCACCTTGGGCATATGAGTCCCCCTAGATGGAACCCATATGAAACCTTGGGTGTATGAGTCCCATTTGGGGAATTTTAAGGGTTTTGAGTGGGAAATCAGGATTTTGAATTCAAATTTTATGAATGTCAGCATTTTAGATCTAATAAATGATAAATTAGATGAAGTGTTTATCCTAAGACTTCACAAGATAATTGTAGGGAATTCAAGAGCATTTCAAGAGTATTCAAGGGTAGATTTGTAGAAGATTATTGCAGAAATCCAAGATCCATCATTATGTTGAAGGCATAATGCATCAAGAATGTTGTTGAGCTAGTGTTGTGATTTAGCATTCAAGATCAAAGTTAAGCATTTTTCCACATATAATTCAAGATCAAAATCTACATTCTTCATGGCCACTTCATTCAATCTATCATTTTTCATGTTTCATTATTTCATTATAAGGTCTAATTTACTAAATAGGGTTTGACCAAGGCAAAACCCTATTCCCTAGCAATCAACAAGTTTTTCCCTCTCTCTACATGTGTGATTATACATCTAGGTGGTTTATATCTTGAATAGCCTTTGAATACTAAGTTACAAGATTGAAGAAAGTTGTCCAAGTTGTCACAAGGTTATCGTCTTCACAGAATGTCACCTACATGCTGGAATTTAGGGTTTCAGACTTAGAGATTTGAAAAGAGAGAAGCTACTAGAGATCACGAAATAATAACAAAGTTTCAACCAAACCCTAATATTGGGAAAAAATTTCCACCTTGGGCATGTATGAGTCCTAGTACTACCTTATTCTAGATTTTAGGAGATCCAGATCAATCACTAAAAAATTCTAGTCCTTTCCTAGAAACCCTAGTCTAGGACTGAATCACATAGTCTAGCATATGAGTACCAGTGAGCTTCAAAAAACATATTTTTGGGTTTCAGATCTTGTTTTGACCACATCACTCTTCGAGGTACCCCTATATTCATTCTTAGTTTTTTATACTAATTTTTATTTTCATTTCCTAGGTCATTTATTTAGGTTTTGCATAATACTTCCATTTCTTGTCTTTCCAATCCCTTGCTTGGTGGTGAACGCATTTTTCCTTTAATCACCCCCTAGGAAACCCTTCTAGCAGATCTATTTCCCTCATTCCAATCACTAGGTTGAGATATCTAGGGTTGCCTTGAATGAAACTTGAGGAAATAGGAAGAAGGTCCCTAAACCCTTGTGTGTGTTCCATCTACTAAAAGGTGGAATACACCTTATTTTTGATGTTTCATTTTGGTGAACCCGACGTGAACCTAGCCTTTATAGCACCTTTTTTTTTATTTGGAGTGCATCATAGTCCTAGATCTAGCTTACGTTAATTTTGCATTAGGTATTGCATTAGTTAATTTGCATCTAGGGTTTCTATATCTTGCATTAGTGAAAGTGCATATAGGTTGCATTTTTTTGCATCTTATATCATTCAATTTCACTGAAATTCTACAATTATAAATATGAAAGTCAACATACAAACTAGAAACCTTAGCATTCAGCCAAAAATTTTTGAATTTTGTGCAAAAACCCTAATCCAAGACTCATTTTCCCCTCTGGGTGATTTAGTCCAAATCAAAGCTAAAACTACCTTTTACAACATTAAAAACATCATTTATGTGTTTTTGTTTGTTGTTGTTAGCTATTTGTTTCAATGTGTTGATTTTTTCTCCATTCATTTCATTAGATGTAGCTTAATTTGCTTTATTGATTTCATTGCTTAAATTCAAAATAGCATTTACAACATTTCATTTTTAGATTTTTACATAGCATAATGAGTCAAATACCATGTTCTAAATCTGAAAACTGTATTATCCTTTTTCATGTTTTCTCTTTCATTGTTGCATTTCAAACTTCTAGGACAATTATTACATTATGTTTTCATTGAAAAAATATATGATTATCATACTTCATGTTCTATTTTCAAACCTTGTTGAGTACTGTAAGAATTTTTTGTTCTCTTTTTGTTTGTCATTAATTCCTCTCCTAGTATCCCTTCTATGAGTGAGATTAGTCTAGTGAAAGAGAATACAACCTTGGGAAATCATAACAATAATATTCATTCTTCTCCTAATATATCTCCTATTTGTGAAGAAGATATTTTGGTGTTAGAATAACTAGTCAATGAGAGTTTTTAGAATCCTAGTTATTTCTTTTCTCCTACATCTCTTATTGGTCAAGACATTGCTGAAAAAGAGGACACAAACATATGTAATCATGACGATCCCATAAAACACGATACTATTGAAACCTACATAAAAACCAACTAAACTAGTCTACATTCATCCACAAACATCTTCCCTACTTGTGATAATGTTCTACTGAAAGAGGATACAATTGTAAATGAGGATGATATGTTGGTGTTAGCTGATCGAATATTTAAGATCTATGATAACCCTCTTTATGTTTCTTCCCCTACCTATCCTATTTTGGAAGACATTATGGGACAAAGAAATTAAATTATGGACAATCATGATAATCACTTTTGTTCTTCTCCTAGTATCTCTCCTAGTTGTGAAGAAGATACTTTGATGTTAGAAATTCCAATCGATGAAAGTTAGGAGAATCTCAGTTGCCTCTCTTCCTCTAGGGAAAACATTATTGCACAAGAGAATTCCATCATTGATAAACAAGACAATCCAATTATTGATAACTCACTTGTGATAAATTCATTTTATAGGAACCAATCTTTGAACCTCATGAACATCTAGTTTACAGTTCTCCTAAAAAATCTCCTACTAGAGAGGATATCATGGTGCAAGAAAATAATAACATTAAAAATAGTGGTGTGCTATCCTTAGATGACAGTGAAAAAATGACACTAGACTCCCCTTCATTAGAAAGACATCAAACAAAAACTACTAAGGTTATGAATCCACAAGTGTCTATTAGATCTACCTTCATTATTGGACCTTCTAAATACCCTATGATACATCCTAAAAATCCTCTAATTATTTACCCACCCTTACAATGACCAAGAAATCAAAACACACCCATACTCATCCTCGAATGACTGAGGAATAATATTTCACAATAGTCGAGTTACAATACCGTTGCTCATACATATAACATTATAAATAATTCACAACCAAGACAAACACCTTCAACATCCCTCCCACTGCCTAACCCTATCTTGCTTGGCCCTCCACTTTTTCCTTTACATAATTAGGAGTATAATCTTGCCAAACAACTAAAGAATACTCCTTCTAAGATACAATTATGGGACCTTATTCAAACCTCCCCTAACTATCATAACATGATTCAAAGTGATTTACAACAAGTTCCTACCCATCCTAATGTGTCATCAAATGAAGTAGCAGCCCAAATTCAAGCTATAAATTTGGAAAAATTAGACATTACTTTCCATCAAGATGAGTTACCTCCATTAAAATTGCAATTTTTTTTTTAAGATTTCGTGATAATAGCTCAATATAATATGACAGGGATAAAGCAAACACTTGTTGAAAATGACTCAACCCTTAATGTGTGTAGTGTAACCCTTTTCGACAAGCTTGGTGTGGATAAATCAAGAATTAAACCTGCCTCTTTATCTATTAGTGGGTTTGACAATGTGGGAAAACTATGGCTTGGTGTGATCACTTTTCCTATTATAGTTGGAAAGGCTACATTGCAAACTCCTATTCACATTATGCCTCGTGATCTTTCTTACAATCTCCTTTTAGGAAGACCATGGATTCATGAGATGCATGCAGTTCCTTCTACCCTTCATTGTAAAATGAAATATGTCTACAAAAAAGTCTACACACTCGACATTGATCATGAGCCTTACAATTTTTTACAACTTGAGAAAGGAAAGGAGAATCCTTTGAAAACATTGACACCAACTACACATGTAGAACCTATGCAAGAAGAATAAAAAGATAAGTATCCTAAACCCTTCACAATGTTATCACTAGATGATTTGGGATCGTTGGATTTTACACTTACATTCATGGGAGAATACAATATCATAACAAAATATTTTGAAAAGAAAAAATAAAAAGTGGTAATGTCAACAAAAAATTTGGAAGACCCTTCGAAAGCATCCACCTAAACTATTATAGAAGAATAAAAGTAATATACAACAAAATTTGATGAAGTTGATGATGACCAACCATTGAATCCAAAAGAAATGAAAAAGCTTCATAGAAAAGGTTATGAACTTATGAAACAACTTGGATATAGTCGAAAAGGATGTGGTACTAGAGAACAAGGTATTTGTGTCCCTATAGAGCCTAACACACAAGGAACAACTAATGGTCTTGGTTATTGTCCCACAAAAGAAATAAGCAAGCCTTCACTTAATATCAACACTATTACAAAAGATTCTTCTAAGCCAACTTTAATATTAGTGCATACTAAATTGATAGACACCATAGTGTAGAAAAATGTATCCCTTTACATTTTCACACTTATTTGAGCCCACCTTATTTAAATTTATGATTCTTTATGCCTTAAATGGTCCTATTTTGCATCCACAAGTCCAATCCTTTATTAATTAAATAATTTTTAATTATTTAATTAATTCAGTTTTTTCTCTTTATTCTTCCATTGATTAATTAATTAAATTTCATTTATTTAATTTATTTTCCTTCTATAATTAAATAAATCTTATTTATTTAATTATTTTCCTTTCCCTTCAATATTAAATAATTAAAAATAATTATTTAATATTTTGTCATTTTCCCCCACTTTTGAATTAAATATTATTTTTATTTAAAATTTATCTTTTCCCTCTTCTTCTATAATTAAATAATTATTTCAATTATTTAATTATTCATTACCCTTTTCTTGTATACTTAAATAAATCTTATTTATTTAATTATTTCTCACTTTCCCTCCAATATTAAATACTTATTTTTATTTATTAAGTATTTTGTCCTTTTCCCCCACTTTTGAATTAAATATCATTTTAATTCAAAAGTTAGCTTTTCCCTCTTCTTCTATAATTAAATAATTATTTCAATTATTTAATTCATTAGCCTTTTCACTCTATAATTAAATAAATTTTATATTTATTTAATTATCTGTCCTTCTTTTATCTCCCCAATTAAATAATTATTTAAATTATTTAATTATCCTTTCCCTCTCCATTAAATAATTATTTTTAATTATTTAACTATCTAATTATTTGTTCTCACCTTTCTTTTTCAATAAATAAAATCAATATTTTATTTATTTCTTCTATGTTGGTCACTCAAATTAAATACATTTTAGCTCCTTGGTCCATGTCTCTCAATTAACCTCCACCCTTAATTAAATTATTTTCTTATTTAATCTTGGCCCTTGATTATGATCCTTATTCTAGCCGCTCCCTTAACTCTCCTCTATAAAAGGAGACCTTTCATCCTCATTTGAGGACACACAACAAAGAATATTATTACACACCAAGAAGGAGATCTTACACACTAAGCATTCTACATCAAGAGAGAATCTTCAAGAGAATTATCAAGGAGTTCAAGGGAATATTATCAAAGTTATTACAGCAATCAAGGACCCATTATCATGTTGAACACATGCATGTTGATGTAGCATTCAAGATCACTTCAAGTATTACAAGATAACATCTCAAATCAAGTTCATGATCAAGAATCACATCCATGGGTATTTCTACATGTTGATGTCATTCCAAGGTTTCAATATTGGTATATTAAGCTGTGACATTGTTGTGTTCATTTTTCATTCCTTCATTTATGTGTTTCAATTCATTATCAAGTTTTATTACTAAAATGGGGTTTGACCGAGGAAAACCCCTATCCCCTAAAAATCAACATTTTGTTCTCTATGATGAGTAATTTGCAAGTTTTAGGTTGAAGATTTATGAAGAGAAAGATTTGAAAAATAAGCTTTGGTGAATGGTATGTGCATCATTCTTACCTCTCAAAAATCTATTTTTTGATTATATGGATGGTTAGAATTTAGATATGCACCCCATATTGCTCATATTTGAATGGAAAATAGAGAATTAGTGATCTCCATTTAGAAGATCCAAATTTTGTATGTTTTAGACATTAGTGGTCTTGATTATTATCCTTTGAAAGAAAAGAAAGAAATAGAGAAACCTTCACTTAATATCAATGTCATCACACAAAATCACTAATATTTGGAGTTCGTTAGATTTTATACCATCCTTTCAAGGAGAGAAAAAAATCTCGCAATTTAAAGAGTCTTGTGTAGGTATGAAACCTTGTACCGAGAAAGAGATATCTTAGTCACAAAATAAAGGAACATATTTTACTATTGATCAAGCAAGTATCTTGTCGAGACTCCTCCAAGATTGTTTGATATCTCTTCCTCCAGGAACATAGAGGAAATTTTACTACAAGATTTCATTTTGTGCATATCATAGAATTCATGGTCATTCTACTAATGAATGTAAGGCTTTGAGAAATCAAATTCAACATCTTAAGGATTATGGTGTTCTTCATTTTATTGCATCACATAGTTCCTCTAATTGATACCAAATTTTCATGTTTCTCATCAATCACCATGGATCACCCTTTCCTTGCACTAAGTGGGGGCAAGGGGTTAGTTTAGCCTTGTCCTCATATGACAATTTTCATTGTCTCTTTTGGCTAGTTGACCACCTTCCATGTATATATATAAGATAAATCTTGGGATGTGGAAAAAATTCCTTAGGATGACTCGTGTGTGACATACTAAGTTTTAGGGGCAACCTATTTTCATGATGTAGCTTCATTCAGGAACATATTACTTTGCATAGGGCTTTATATAAAAACTCTCAATTCTTCTTCTACTTTAAAGAAATTGCTCACAAAAATGGTGTTAGAAATCGCTTTATAGTGGGTGCATACATCCACACCAATATTTCATTGTGCGATTTTTTTAATTCTTGTGATGCATTCCTTTCTTGGTGGTTTCACTGGTTTTGATTTCCTCTGAGAGCATGATATTTCTTTGACTTGTCCTCTCTTGGAGATATTAAGCATAATTTTCCCTAAAAGAGTCCTTACATGAACTAAGAAAAATCCCTTTGAATGTACCTCACACTACTTCACATTTACAACAACTGTTATATGGCCACCTTGTATAACACACTTTGCTTGCCTATTGAGCCATCCTACTTGTTCATGGGTGTCAAGCATACAGCGTTTTTCTTACCTCATTGATCATGTTGTTCATAATATGTGGTGCCTTGTCAAAGCTCTCAGGAGGTATAGCTCTAGTATATTTAGTGTATGATGAGAATCCTAAATGTGGGCAATAATTTCTCATTATACGGTGAGAAGTCGACATAAAGGAATGAATTTCTCACTAAGCCACCCTTTTTGGATACTCACCCAACAAACAAACCGAAGTTTCATTGCCTCAAAGTGAGCATGCCTTTTGGAAAAATAGCTTAGATCTGATCCACATCGCATTAGACAAATGATCGATTCTTGATCCACCTTTTCTTTCTTTTTCTTTCATCTTTATGTCTTTGAAATTATTTGTTTGTGTATCTTGATGTTGCATATCATAAACCTTAAGTGTTTCCATTTGTGCTTATGTTGGTTTGATGTAGGATCTTGGATCCTGGGGTCTTGGCCACCTCCTTTGATCTTTTTCATCCTATTTCTTCCACATTGGTACACTTGGAACCCTCTTGAATATATACTTTAGTGTGAGTTTGAAGCAAGCTCCTCTCACTAAAGTGGGGGTTAAATATAGTGTAAGAAAAAGGTATTCCTTTTTCACACTTAATTTGGGAAGGATTAACACTAAAATGAACCTAATGTGGCCTTGATTTAGTGTTGTGATCTATTTTACAGATACACATTAAGTTTACGTCCCTTTTTATCAAAATAGACCTAATTTTACCTTATTTTAGTGTTGTAAAGTGTATTTATTTACACCTTCACACTAATTTTTGGGTCCTCTTGCATTTATGACCTTCACATCATCATTAATAGGCCCTTAGGACCCTTTATTATGCATATCAAGGCTTATTTCAACTGAAATATTGACAGTCATAATATACATTTAATATCTTAACCCCCCAACATTTCCTTGACCCGAAAAAATAGGGTGGCACTCATATGCTAACCTGGGCATATGAGTCCCCCTAGGTGGGAACCATATGACACCTTGGGTATATGATTCTCTTTTGGGGAATTTTTAGGGTTTTGAGCAAGAAATCAAAGTCTTGAATTCAATTTTTATGAATGTCGACATTTGGGGTCTAATAAATGATAAATTAGATGAAGTGCCTATAGAAACAAGTTTTGAAATAATTATTTCACTAAAAAATCAAGAGTGAAGCATCCTAAGACTTCACAAGATCATTGTAAAGAATTCAAGGGAAAATTTTTAGAAGATTATTGCAGCAATAAAAGATCCATCATCATGCCAAATGAATAATGCATCAAGCATGTTGTTGATCTAGTGTTGTGATGTAGCATTCAAGATCCAAGTTAAGAATTTTTCCACATCTAATTCAAGATCAAGATATACATTCTTCATGGCCATTTCATTTTAGATTATAGATTTACATGTCAAGACATCATTCAAGGTATCATTGTTCATGTTTCATATTTCATTTCTTCATCACAAGGTTTAATTACCTACAGGGGGTTTGACCAAGGAAAACCTCTATTCCCTAACAATCAACAAGTTTTTCCATCTCCCTACACATGTGATTGCAGATCTAGGTGGTTTAAAGCTTGAAGATCTTTTGAGGACTAAGTTACAAGATTGAAGAAAGTTGTACAAGTTGTCACAAGGTTGTCATCTTCATGGAAAGTCACCTATAGGCTGGAATTCAAGGTTTCAAACTCAAATATTTGATAGGAGAGAAGTTATAGGAGATTATCAGAGAGTGCCAGAGTTTCAGCCAAACCCTAATACTACAACTAAAGTACCACCTTGGGTGTATGAGTCACAGTACTACCTTTTTCTAGATTTCAAGAGATCTAGATCAATCACTAAGAGATTCCAATCCATGCCCAAAAAACCTAATCTGGGACTAAATCACCCAGTCTAGAATATGAGTCCTAGTGAGCTTCAAATAGTATAATTTCATGGTTTCAAAGCTCAATTTGAACACATCAGTCCTCCAGATACCCCTATATTCATTCTCAATTTGTTATCTTGATTTTTAGTTTCATTTCCTAGGTCATTTAGTTAGATTTTGAATAATACTTTCATTTCTTGTCTTTCCAATCCCTTGCTTGGTGGTGAACCCCTTTTGACTTTAATCAGACCCTAGGACACCCATCTAGTAGATCTATTTCCCTCATTCCAATACTAGGTTGAGATCTCTAGGTTTTCCTTTAATGAAACTTTTGGAAATAGAAAGAAGGTCCCTAAACCCTTGTGTATGTTCCATCTCCTAAAAGGTAGAATACACCCTATTTTCTATGTTTTAGTACTAAACATGTGTTGTGATTATTTAATTTGGTAGTAATTTTTGTGTTCCTAATTATTCTTGTGTGGGATTTAACTTGTTTTCTTCCCCAAATATTTTATTCTTATAAAATTGGAGTAGAAGTTGGCATTATTTTTTACCAAGTGCATTTCCTAGCTAAATTTTATAGTATTTTGCAATAATAGGTTCCGCTAAATTCAATCACAAGATGCTAATGAATTATGGTCTACATAGCACTTTGGCATACAACTGAAATGAAAAAAGAGCTCAAAAATAAATTGAAATTGAATTTTCTTGAGCTTGTAGAATAGTTTAAGTAGGTTATTAGTTTTAGGATTTTCATCCAAGATCATGACAACAGATACCTTGTGCCTCCAAAAATATACACTTGCATACAATGAACCTAATCTTCAATTATCAAAATGATTGATAAAAGAGTTAATTTGAATGTACAATGACCTTGCTTAAATATAAAAGGAAGAGGTAATGAATCTATCATTTAGATTGATATGTTCTCCATTAAATGGCATAAATAAGTATACAAGTGTCCTATAGGCATCGACCTTAGGATCATTTGGAATGTGAAATCCAACAACTTATTTGACCAAGTCATCAACCTTGCTACCAAGTGTTGAGTGGCCTTTGACGTGAGATAGAAATTATTAAAAACTTAAAATGATAGCAAATGAGGTTTACCAAATAACTTGGAAACCTCTAGAGGCTTAAATTTTATACATTCAATTAGATAAGATGTTGTCTAACCTTGTGCAACCATGATAGGAGGGTTCTAGAAGGAACCATCTAAATCATGTATCAATGAGTCAACAAAGAGGAAATAACACAAAAAATGGATATGAGAACATGAAATATGATTCAATTGATAATATGATATGTAATATAGTCCTCAAGGGTGAATTATCTAGAGCTCATAAGCCTAGCAGAAGAGCTTCCAACAATACAACTGGCCAATAGGCCTTATTACATACCCCCTAAAAGGTTTATGTAAAAGTATATTGAATCTATATAATCATCAAGTAATAAATTATATAAATCTATCCTAAATGATTAAAAAATTCTTAGAAATATGCCTCTCAATATCCAATATAGGTCTTCTTTGGACACAAGGGTTAATAACCCAATGGATGATTACATATGAATGTCAACCTCAAAATATGAAGAGATAATTCCACATGAATAAATAGGACTTGTGAATCTCCAAGATAGGCCCCAATGAACCCAAGATTATTGTATGATGTCCAATTAATCTCTACATAATATAGAATAGGTCTATACTAAGAAATGTAGACCATGTCGGCCCCAAATGCTCTAACTTATTAAACATAGTGAAATTCTAAGAGCTATAACTTCCAACAGGCAACTGCAAATGGTGTGAAATTTGGATATGTGATAGATGCCAATGTGTAGATGTTATATATTTCTCTATAAGCTAAGAAAGAACATTGTGGTAAAATTTGGAATGAACTACTGAAACTGCTACTGAATGCAATGCAAGAAAATAACTTATTTTGGTTGATATAGGATTGCTTTACAACAAGGGATGCTCTTGCATCAGACACCTAGGGTTGGAAGAAAAGTGAGTCCCTCACATTCTAGGGATAAGAGGAAAACCAAGATAGTCCACCTCATCCTATGAAATCCATGATGAATTTTCCACTAGTTTTCTTTTCCACTTCACAAGATATTCTTTGTGATACCTAGTCCTAATACTTTTTCCAATTTTGGTATACAAAATCTCCTCTAGTTCCTGATGTGGTAACAACTCCTTCAAATCCATTTCATCACTAATAACACTCGAATTTCCTTCATGAAATTTATATATATCTAGAATAGAAAAAATAGGTGATATACCCAATGTCTCTGGTAACTCTACTTCATATGCATTTCTAGAATCAAACCTCCTTAGTATCTTACATGGTCCAAAATTTTGCATCTTCAACTTATTGTATGTATCAACTAGAAATATCTCCTTCCTCAAATATACCATCACTTCATCTCCAACAAAAAATTCCTTATGTATCTGGTGTTCATTTTCCTTCTCCTTATATTTACCATTCATGTCTTCTAAATTATTCTAGACTTGATTATGCAATGTCTCCATGAAATATGAAAACTCTTTAGCATCTACACTCCTTTTATTCTCCATACTGATTTCCCTTAACTTTGCAACTCCTCTATGATTTACTCCAATAACTATTTGAAATACTTTCTTCCATGTACTCTGGTTCACTAAATTGTTATATGAAAACTTTATCTATGGAAAAACTATAGCACAAATTCTTGCCTTGTCTCCAACCAAACATCTCAATAAGTTACCTAAAATTTTGTTCACTACCTCTATTTTTTCATTCATCTATGGGTGATATTATGAATTAATCTTCAAATCTATCTTCATCTCCTTCCACAATGTCCTCCAAAAGTATCCAATGAGTTTGATATCTCTGTCTAAAACTATACTCCTTGAAAATCCATTCAATCTCACAATCTCCTTGAAAAATAAGTCAACAACATGCACAACATCATTAGTCTTCTCACAAGGAATAAAATGTGCCATTTTATAAAATTTGTTGACTACCATCATAATAGAATCATAATCTCTTTGTGTTTTGGGTAATCCAAAAATTAAATCCATGCTTAAATCGTATGTACAATATAGTATTCTAACTACTCCTTTTTGTAACATGAAAAATTATACAAATTTGAACATACTTCCTTACATCCTTATATATTTGTGGCAAAAAATAATGTTCACTCACCAAATCTACTATCTTGTCCACTCCAAAATTTCCATCTAATCCTCCACTATGCTTTTCCTTGATCAAATAATCCCTCATTGAGCTCCTAGTATACACAATTGATTTCCATTGAATAACATACCTTCTTGAATGAAATAATCCAAAAATTGGCTCTTGTTTGTCATATTGGTTCCTTACATGCTCTCCATCCTTCACAAAAATCTGCATGATCTTCATACATATGCTTCAAATCCTCAAATCCCAATACTCACACTCTCATCTCTGTCAAAAAAATTCCTCCTACTCATTGCATCTGCAACCTTGTTTGACTTGCCAATCCTATGCTTCAACATGAATGTATAATTCTACAAGAAATCAAACCATCTCATATGTCTCTGAAACATCTTTCCTTGACTGTTCAAATATTATAGAGCTTGATGATCCATATACAACAAAAATTCCTTTGGAAATAAATAATGTCTTCACTTATTCAAAGATTGAATTATGGAATAAAATTATTGATCATAAACTGAGTATCTTCTTCTGGCATCATTCAACTTCTCATTGAAATAATCTATAGGTCTTCCTTCTTGACTCAACACTACTCCAATTGCATTTCCACTTGCATCACAGTAAACTTGAAATACCTTTTAAAAATACTGTAATGCTAGTACTGACTGGTCTATCACCTTTTACTTCAACTATTCAAAGCTCTTTTGTGCTCCAAATGTCCACTTAAATTATTGTTGATTAGTCTAGATAGCTGAGAGGGGGGGTGAATCAGTTATCACAAAATACTTTTCCTTCTTTAATTAATTTAGAGAAATCTTAAATCAATCAGATAATAATTAAAACAAATAGGAACATGAAAACACTTTAAAACACCATGCATAATGAACACCAGAATTTATGTGGAAACCCAAGATGGGAAAAATCATGGAGAATGCTAATTCTCAATTATAAATCACCAGTTACAGTGAATTTTACAAGGGCTCATTGCCAAAATGCTCACTATAGGTAAGGCTCACTATCGGTGGGCTCACTTCCCAATTAATTCAAAAACATCTGATCACAAAATAGAAAAAACATGAACTAATGAAGCTTTATCTACATATGCATGAAGTAAGTTTTGGTTAAGAGCACAATATCTATCTACAACAAATCCGTTCAAGAATCTTCTGCATATCTTCCTTGCACAACCTCTGTAATACAGATTACTTCTTCCTAACACTTTCCATCACTTCCTTCTCTATTTCCTATTGCACAATCCTTCACACCCTTATCATTGTTCACACACACAACACTTCATGTTTGATACCAAGGAGATGTTCTATATATATATACACGGAGAACAAAATGAGTCGGCCCAACAAAACATGTTAGCTTGAAGAAAAACCTTGAAATATTTAATAAGGCTTTGCACAATAGCATTAGACCCAAAGGATAGGTTGCACATAAAGATCTTATTACCATATTACCATGGGACCCATAAATAGGTCATACATAAGATAAGTTCATCACATAGCGTAATTACCAAAATATAACAAACTTTGAATTACATGAGATATATTCCAAAGCCAATAGGAATTCCACAACAAAGGCCAAATCTTGATCATCATCAATTGATAGGAATGCCAAAACCAAGACCAAATCTTGATCAACATCAATTTCAATACCAACCAGAGGAATGCAATTAGACATACCAAAACTTGTAACATGCTACATGAATTTCTAGATAGCAAGGATACCCAAAATAAGCTTTAGGGACAACATCCAATATCAAAAGAAATAGTCTTCATTATTTTGTATTAATTGTCTTCCGTAGATGTCCCAAAAAGAAGTAATTCCATATCTAGATCAAGGATAACATCCACACTACACAACATCATAGCATATGATAGGATAGACCATTTCTATATATCAACCGGAGCACAACCTTTTGGATCCCATGTTTTGACATCAATGACAAGAATGCCAAGTAAACAACTTCTCAACAATCTCTCCCTTTGGCATTGATGGTAAAACAACAAAAACTTAGAACCGCAAAAAATGCAAACAAATTACTCCAAGCGCTCCCCCTTTGTCAAGAAATTCAATTCCTCTTTATTTTTTTGTTTTCCTCTTCATTTTCTCCTCATTTTTTCCATCAAAGGCAGAGGACCAAATAAGAACATTCAAAGAAAATCAAGTAAAAATAACACTTTTCACATGAAAGATATTCTTGTACCTTTCTCTCACAATTGGAAGAACAATCTTCCAAGCTTGCACTACAAAAACCAATCTAGAACATAGATTGTCTTGTAGAACCAAAATCCCAAATGAAGATGACCAATCTAGAGACATGCACTATTGTTCACAATCCTCTACATCATAAAGTATCCTAGAGATATGATCCAATCAGACCTCAACAATTTCTTTGACCAACTAGAAAGTTTTAACCAAATATTCCCTCTATCTCTAAGTAGATAATAAATCAACTTGTAGCTCACCAACACTTATTATTTGTTTTCCATCTTTATATTTGAAGAAGTTGAAACAATTCCCAATATCATTCAATTGAAATTCAATAGCTTCAATCCTGATTCTAAAATTGTCAACAATAGTAGGCTGCCAGAGACAGTATTTGTAGATGTCAGACATCTCCTTAATAAATTATCTTGTCTCACCAAGGTGTTTAGATAACTTTTGTTTGGATGTGACACACCTTTTTTCAATCATAGCTTGGATTTCATGTCCTTTAGATCCTTCCTACAACAACCTTTCTTCAACAACTTCTACCAAATCATCTGATAACACGTCAGAAATAGTAGAAATGTTAATACCATTTTTGAGCAGATATCAACCAAGGCATCTTGAAATTCTTGGCCTACTAATCAGAGATTAGGCATTCCAAATTTTACCAATATTTTTCATATCAGCCTCATGTCCAACATGAAATGAACTTCATCTGTATTAGGTAGAGACTCTTTTTCCTTATCCTTCTCTTATGAGATAGTGATGACATCCTTTGTGTTAATTTTCTTCCTTTTAGGTTCTAGAGGGGAACCATCAATGACAACCTCTAACTGAATGATAGGTGTATCACTAGAAACTATCACACTAGAACACATATCCATCTGCAAGGATGAGAAATAAACCTTCCATGCATTTTTTTATCTTCTATAAATTCCAAATATCTGTAAATTTTCTTTTCGAGAGGGATGTCAGACTTCCACTTAACATTTTCCTTTGATGGTAACAAATTCAAAAAATAGAATACTAAACACATGAGAAGAGATCTAAACTGAAAGGGATAACTCTCAACTAGAGACATTTTGAAATTCTCAATTAGGTTTTCCATTACCAGGCTACGTAGGTTAAAATATTGATTTTCCTTCACCATCTTATGTGCAAGATACACAACAATAGTAGATGTAGAATCTTCATGATTTCAGAAATATATTTTGTATGAGACACCATAAGCAACATACCTTACTACAGGATCAATAATGGAATTTATCAATAGAGCTTAGGGGTATTTTTCGATACCAGTAAGTTCCTCTACGTCTTTGTATTTTACCGTTTTCTTCCCATGAAGGTCACCAACGATAGCTTCAATGGCTTCTTTAGTGATCAGATAGGGTTTTTCGAAAATGAGGCTACCATCCTTGAATCGACTCAACAAGAACAAGATAGATTATTTTTCATCAATCCAAGGGAATTATCCCCATATATCCATACCCAAGACACTCCATTCTGCAATTCATCAGTCTTCAACTTTAGTTCCATTTCCTTCATCTTTTGATTATCAAATTTGTCCAACTCTACTCCCTCCAGTCTCAGTAGAATACCACCACTGGATTCACTGTCAACCAATACGGATTCCATCATCATGCTTATATTCTTCAATCCTTTTATCGCTTAATGAAACCACTTCTCCCTCTTTGCAAGCTATGAGAAGTGATTTGAAGCTCCATATTTTATCCTTAATTGCTCATGATGATTTCAACACCAAAACATTCATCAATGATGCCATTAATTGTAATTCACTTTTCAATCAGCTGGATTAAGCTTCATCATATGTCACCAACTGGATCCAGCTTAGTCATGCTGAAAGAACATCAATATTACTTCAGAGAGGGTGAACCGATAGGATATGCATTGCAAAACTCCCCCTGAGCCAAGGTAGTTGGCTTAGATTCTGGAAGAGATTGTACTGAGATTCAATACCATAGAAGAGCTCACCAAACTTATCTCCTTTTTCTTCCAAACAATGACTATCTTCTTCTTAGATTCATCTAATTTTAAAACCTTCTTTTTGTTTTAATACTGTTTAGAAGAAACATATCTGCATGTGTTAGAATAATGTCTAGATTGATTGCACTTTTAATATCTTTTCCCTGACTTAACTGAGTGAACCTTGGATCTGAATTGATTATCTTTGTGACCATAACCATGGCATAACTAGAAATAACCATGAAAGACATAATTCATTTCATTCCTTCTAGCCAAGTTAGATAATTGAATTTTTCAATGACTTTCTTTGTGACCAAACTTGTGACCGTTAAAGCATTGAATACTTGGTTCCTTCTTACTTCTACACTCTACAACCTTATGTCCAATTTTTTTGCATAGAAAATAGTGACAATTAAATGACAAGTACCTTTGAGCATTTAACTGACTAACTGGAGGTCTTTTATTTTATGTTCTAGAGTTTCAGACCTTGCTTGCTACAATAGGTCTGGCTTCTACTTCAACTACTTTGTCTTTACCCTTGGTGTTCGGATTTGAGCTTTCCCCTGAGAAGCCAAGTTATCCCTTATCCTTGTGACATTTTTGTAGGGAAAAAAAATGATCCAGATTTATGCTACTTTCACATACTCTTGCTTATGATTTTAGCCTTCTTAACTCTTGATCTAACTTCTCATTTTCTTCCAATTTCTGTTTGATGGTATCCTTGATATTTTCTTCAATATTCTTCCATTCTTCAATTTTTTGTTTGATGGTATCTTTGATATTTTATTTGGTCTTCTTGCATTCATCCAACCATAGCTTTAAATTCATAGTACTTTCCTTTGACTCCTTTAATTCCTCGCTGACCTCTCTGTTTCTTGCTTTGAGTTTTTAGATTTTCTCCCTTAGATTTGAGATACAAGCATTTGCCTCCTTGATGATTTCTTTCAATTTCTCATTTTCAGATTTCATGATTTCCATATCATCTAACATTGTCTTCAATTATTCATCAAAGTAACAATCTCCTATCATATTGTTCAAA
The DNA here is from genome assembly GCA_007115665.2 of Sequoiadendron giganteum. Classification (NCBI taxonomy): domain Eukaryota; kingdom Viridiplantae; phylum Streptophyta; class Pinopsida; order Cupressales; family Cupressaceae; genus Sequoiadendron; species Sequoiadendron giganteum. Next base: position 152,743,603 of record CM021106.1, on the reverse strand, counting down.
CTGCTAAGATCTCCCTCAGGTGGTTAAGCTCTATCTGTAAGGGACCAGGCTCAGATACCAATTGTGGAATAGTCCAGATTACTAAGAGGGGGGTGAATCATTTCTCACAAAACACTTTTCCTTCTTTAATTAATCTGGAGAAATCTTAAATCAATCAAATAATAATTAAAATAGATATGAACATGAAATCACTTAACAACACCATGCACAATGAACACCATAATTTATGTAGAAGCCCAAGATGGGAAAAACCACGGAGAATACTAATTCTCAATTATAAAAAAATGGTTAAGGTGAATTTTACAAGGGCTCACAACCAAAATGCTCACTGCCTGATTAATACAAAAAAATTTGATTACAAAATAGAAAAAACATGAAATAATGAAGTTTCATCTACATATGCATGAAGTCAATTCTGGTTAAGAGCACAATATTTGTTAGTAGTAGATCCGGTCAAGAATCTTTTGCACATCTTCCTTACACAACCTTTGCAATACATATTACTTCTTCCTGATACTTACCTTCACTTCCTTCTTTGTTTCTTGCCACATAATCTTTCACACCCTTATCACTATTCACACACACCACACTTAATGTTGGATACCAAAGAGATGTTCTCCATATATATATATACCCAAAGAACAAAATGAGTCGACCTAGCAAAACATGTCAGCTTGAAGAACAACCTTGAAATATTTAATAATGCTTAGCACGCTAGCACCAGACCCAAAGGATGAGTCACACATAAATATCTTCTTACCATATTACCATGGCACCCATAAATATCCCATATATAAGGTAAGTTCATCACATAGAATAATTACCAAAAGCCAATAAAATTTAAATTACATGAGATATATTCTAGAGCCGATAGGAATGCCACAACTAAGACCAAATCTTGATCATTATCAATTGATAGGAATGCCACAACCAAGACAAAATCTTGATCAAAATCAATTTTAATACAACCTAGAGGAATGCAATTAGACATACCAAAATGCGTAACATGCTACATGAATGTCCAGATAGAAAGGATACCCAAAATAAGCTTTAGGAACAACAACCAATATAAAAAAAATAGTCTTCATTATTTTGTATTAATTCTCTTCCACAGATGTCCCAAAAATAAGTACTTCCATATCTAGATCAAGGACAACATCCACACTATGCAACATCATAACATACGATAGGATAGATTATTTATGTATATCATTTGGAGAACAACCTTCCAAATCCCAAGTTTTGACATCAATGACAACAATGCCAGGTCAAAAAATTCTTAACAAGTCTTTCCTATCTCCTCTCATTGTCTTTGTCATGGGGTTTAATGGGAATTTTTAAAAAAATAAAAAATTTGTTTGGTTTTGGGCATGTATGTTCATTTATGTAAATGGGGGTCTAATGTTTAGGGTTTAGGGTTTTGTTATCCATGTTAAAATTGATTTTATTAATTAAACCCTTTTGCTATATTTTTGTATTGACCTGTTATTGGGGGTTACTGGTCTCTTATGTCATCTAGCTGAGCCTTGTCTTTCGTACTATTACCAACCCCTTCACCTGACCTATCGGTCCTATCTTTCCATTCGGGTGTTATTATTATTTTTTGTAGAAAGGGTGGATTTTCCCTATGTTTAAACTTGGGCCTAAATATTTGTGCCTCTGAGGGTTTTCTTTTCCCATTCTCCTAGCCATCCCCACTATCATAAATAAATTTTCCATATGCCATTTGGTGGGCCATTGGATCATAGGGTTTAGATCTGGACCATTCCTCACAAACCTCGGAAGATTTCCTACTAATGTCACTAAAGTGTTGTGAGGTATGCAAGATGCCACCATTTTTCGAGTATGGTGGGGTGGGGCCTATCTTGATGCACTAGCAATGATAAGTGGATGTCATTTCAATAGTGGACTTTTAATGAAGGGGATTAATGATGGTCATCCCTCGCAAGACTCACATTATCGGATTAATATTCTCAAAAATGTTGTGAGGTGTGCAAGCTAGTGACACATTGCTTGGCTCCACAGTATAAGGTGGCTAGATGGGGCCTACTGTTTGGTTGTGAGTTTTTGACTATGAGGGGTGTGATTGGATATTGTGTTTCCCAAGTGGTGATGTGGATTTTTCAATGATCTTTAACTCGATCTGAGTCATCCGACATGCCAGGTTTTTTCACATCGATGGTTTGAATTCAAAAATTATAACTCACCCATGTGAGGATTATTTGTGCTCTGCAAGTTATTCTCATTAATGGTGTAGGTCTTTCAGTGGATCTCATCTTGATTTTCTTACAGGCGAGAGGTATCCACTTGATAATGAAATGATGGGTTGTATGCTATTTTCCATGAGCTCAGAATTATTCTGTGGTGGCAACATCAGCCATTAATCGCTCACTTGCTCGTACTACAATTTGAGAAATTAATGTTCCCTACACTGGCTTGCTCGATAAATTCTCACTAATTTTCTCATTAGTATCATTTCACTTTGAGTTTTTTTGTTTGCAGGTGATTGATTTTCTTGGTGAGTTTGAGCTCACCAATTCAATGAATAAGTTAGTAGTATGACAAAGTGCCAAGATGGGTGCAACAAATTTGTGGAAGAAGGAGAAACAAACTGTTCCTGGTACTTTTGGAAGAGTTGTTGAAAGGGTGGATAGGAGGTTTGGACATTGCACGTCACCTACTGAGCTCTCTTCAGGCTCTGGCAGTGAAGGGTCTAAAACTGATTCTGACTATCGCAGTTACCTCGTGGCCTTGACTGAGCTTGTGGGAGTGGATGAGGAGGTCCTCACAATTTCTCCAATTACTACGGCAACACCATGTGATGTTGCTAGGTTTGGTATTGGTACAAGTAGGGGTAAGGTAATGGTCTTGCTTCATACTGAAGAGAGAACTAGGAGCTGTCACTTATATTGAAGCCATGTGGTTACCCGGGGTGTGGGGAAATGATTGGTGTTTCTGGGGTGGTGCTTTTTGCCTTTTGGTGATGTTTCAGTGGTTCGGTTCTGATGTGGACATGCACGTGGGTGGCATGGTTTTTTTTGTCTTTTTCGGCTAGTTACAGGGGTGTAACTATTTTTGATTCCTTTGTGCGAATTATAGTTATTTTTGATGATGAGGAGTTTCTAAAATGAATCTGAAATTCATTTTGAACTGAACAATGAACCCGATGCTTGTTGCTCTCTTTGTTCTATAAAGGAGATTTCATGACTCATTGTTGTGGTCAGATTTTTTGTATCCTAAGGCTTAGGTTGTGTACAGTTAAAATTATATTGTGGTTTTTGGAATGTTCTAGCTAGGAAATAATTCCAGGTTGGGTATTGTATAAGATAAGCATGCTATTCTTTTGTAACGACTGATATCAATTAATCTTAAAAAACAATTAAGACAATTGCTCTCCTATGTACATATCATGGATTATGAATGGATTTATCAACAGTTTCTTCATTCAACTTCAATGGTATATTTGGATCTGTAATTCATTTTCCTACTTTAACTTAATAAGCTAATCAAATTATTGAAAAGGAGTTACAGGTCTGTGAAAATGTGCTTAGGATTTACTAAGGATTATTGTTTTAAATACTGGAAAATCTCATAATGTAAAGCATTATAGTGATAAGTTCACTAATATTAGGGTTATGTTTTATGTGACTCCTGCTTGGTTGGATGAGGCACTTGGCAGTTCATTCAAGATCCTATTTAGAGGTACAAGACGGTAGCTCTAAGTGTAAAGGTGCAAGATTTGAATATTTTAAAATCAAATTGTATCTCTTTTGAGATAAAAATCTTATACTAAGTCTGCTTTCCTAGCTTTAGATAGTTGTTCTTATTCTTTGGTTTTCCAAAAAAAAGATAGATGTTGTCTAGTTTCATTGATAGGAATTTATCTATGTATAGAAGTGTTCTTGAGGCATGAAGCATTTTTATGAAAACGTATAGGAAAACCCTCCTTGGTTTCATAGAGCCAAAAGTGTAGGAGATCTCAGTCTTTGACTGGATCTTGTCAGCTGGCCACTAACTTTGTGAATTCTTGAATATAGAGGCTAGAAACCCCTTAGAGAATCACAAAGCCTTAGTGGGAAAATTAAAATACCAATAGAATGGCGACTCCGCTAGGGACAAAATCAGAAGTTTTGGTTGCAGACGGTGTTTTTATAGAGTCATTATAATCTTGACATACTATTTTTAACCAGAGGTTGAACTTTATCGAATTTTTTTTCTACTTAAATCACTAGGTGAATGGTGATTTCATTGGGTAGAACTTCTAAGAAATTTAAAAAAAGAGAAAGCATAGAAGTAGGTGGTGTCCTTCTAGAGTCATTTGTTTGGTGGATCTAAACTTTAAGTTTGCATGGTAAGAGGTTATGGATTTGGAAAAGATTGGTAGTAGTATGATATTAGAGTATTTGAGTGTGACTCTATTGTGGATGAAGACCCAAAACACAATTAGTTTTTTGAAAAGGAATTTCATATTATTTTCAAATTTAGTCCTCTGTTGAAGAGGTGGCGACTTTGTCTAAAGAACCAATTGATATACAAGGAAAATCCCTAGATCTATAAGATTTATAGTCAGGGAGAGAAGGTTAACAAGTATTTCTTAATTTCAAGGTACTCTCATTAATCTAAATAGATCAATATTTTGATTATGAGAGGCATTCGTAACTAGGGATGATTAATGGTTCCTAATTAGATGTTCTAGCATTAAGAAAGGAATAGTGGTTAGCTTTTCCATGCTTCTAATAGTGTAATATTTAATATGATCTAAGAAGTATGTTTATGTTGTATTATGCCTCTAAAATCTTAAGGCATAAGTATTTCAGTTAATTTTTAGAATCATGGTTGAATTAGTAAATGATGTATTTGATAACCATGTATAAATTTGATAGTGATTGAATGGGTATAAGAAAGTTTCTATATGAGATTTCAAACACAAATATGCAAAGGGAACAAGTTTCACTAAGCCCTTCAGGGGATCCTATAATTCAAAGGTATATGCCATTTATTTTCAGTGGTATTAAGGGTTTCCCTAATCTAATTCCTAAGAAGATTAGGAAATATTTTCCTAAATACACAGGGCAAAGTTTAGAATCAGCCTCTAAGCATCTGCAAAATTTTATGGATGTTGTAACATAGATAAATGGATTGCTGCACAAAAAGATGGTTAAATCTAATCTAACAAGCATAAATCTAAATCAAACAACAAAGAACGAAGTAAATAAACTAAAAAAATAAAAACGATAACTAGAATAGTCTCATCGAATATTAGTCCATCTCTTCAAATTATCTTGATTGCCCTTCTCCATTTTGTTGTATCGGTATTCTTGCCCTCAGAGTTTTTGTATGTATGCAAGCATAGCCTAGATGTATTATCTAAGAAAAATATCAAATATTATATGTTCTTCTAAAAACTATTGATTTCGGGAGGAGGAATAATGACAATGATAGGTCAATTTATAGAAATTGGGTTTTCAAATGATCGGCTCAGATTCAAAAAAGAGATCAATGATCAAGATTCATAAATTCCATGCGATGTGAGTTATGTGTTAGTTAGAATGTAAGTTAGGAAATTTTGTAGGATAAAGATTAAATTAGAATAATAATTTAATCTGGTGTTAAGACTGTTCAAAATATTTAAGAACAAGAGTTCAAGTTTAAATAAATGATTTATTCTTCAGTGGTAAGTCTTCGAAAATAGAAGAATTAGACTTTGAATGAAAAAGATAAAGTTAGAACTTGAAGAATAATCTGTTCGAATGCACACATGAATTAATTAATTAAATAAAGATATTTAATTAATAAATATGTTCATGCATATGAGTTAGAACTAGTTAACGGACTGGTTGTGATAGAGAGTCCTTTTGCAAAGATGATCAGATATCAAATCCTGAGATAACTAGTAGATTTAAATAGATCTTGAGTTAGATGATGACTGAATAATTAGATAACTAGACGAAAGAAGAATGTGAGAGAAACAATTAATTATGAATTAAATGTTAATTTAATTCAACATTCGAAATTGAAGATTTAATTAAATAAATAATGATAATTTATTTAATTGACTGTTGAAAAGATTAATTGAATAATTAAATAAGAAATATTTAATTATAGTTGAAATATGATAAAGGGGTTGATTAAATAATAAATTATTTAATTAAGAAAGAGAATTTATTAGCTAGCGACATAATTAAATAAATACAGTTTATTTAATTAATCAAAGTTTAATAAAGGTCATCATGAATTCATCAAATAATTAAAAGGTTATTTAATTAATAGAGGAAAGATGTGTTTAGAAAGTAATTAAATAATAAAAATTATTTAATCATGACTATGGACATTAGAAAATTATGTCGAAAGTGGTACTCACAAGCCTAGACCAATTTTCAGTGTCTACAGTTTGCCCCTCTTTGATACAATGTTGTTTATTGCGTTGTGTCAAAGAAATTGAAAAAAAGATATGCCCTAGTGAAAGGGAGAATGACAAGGAGGTAGTGGTATGCCCCCTTGAGAGGATAGATGGGTTTTAAGAACATGAGTGTGCTCTAAAAATAAATGGGAGGATTGGAATATGAAGGATAAGAGACTAGGGGAAAATAGATAAGGATGATGAAGATACAGACTAGAAGAAATGTTAGCGCAGATAATTCAAAATGTTAGTACAAAACAAAGAAGGTTGTTTGAATGACATATGATCTTTGATATTTTTCCATATATACTACGCTTCACATTTTATTATCATTGGGTGGCACTAACACAAATGGATAGTACACACCATGATATGAGATAGACCATAGTGTACAAATTCATCCACCTGCAAAAACCAGACAGTCATAGACAAGGAGTGTCTTAACTCATACTAAGGGCAAGATTGCCCCAGTCTTTTTGTCTAGACAAACCATAGACAACAAACAAATAAAAGACAGGTCATGAGATGCCATTGCTCCTCTAAATCCTTCATGGGACATCCTTGAGGAAACTAGTAACATAACTCAAAATCCAAATTTAAAATGATAGTTGATAAACAACAGTCAAAGAAAAAGAGTCATGAGACATCCTTGCTTCTCTAAATCCTTCAAGGGACATCCTTGAGAAAGCTAGTAACCAGAATTATGCACAAATTGATAAAAAGATAAGACAAAATAAGATATAAAGTCATAAAGACAATAAAAGTATTTTCCAAAACTTGATCCTGTGTAATTGTTTGATGTTTGACATAGCTGGATGTGAGGGATGACACATACCGCATAAGATGTTGAGTCTGGTTTTCACTTGGTGACTATCTATGTAAGGCATGACAAAGCCTGGTTTCAGAAATACACATGTCATATAAGATGTTGGAGCCTGATGATGTTGATGTGACAAGATACACCAGGCTATGACAATTTTCTAATGTCCATTGACAAGAAAGACATATCTTGTTTAAGAAATAAATTGATCATTCTAATAGTGTGTTTGATTTTGACTGGTTGACAGTTTTGAGATGCTTGCCTTGCTGATGCATGACTTGTTTTGATTCCTTGACTATTATAAGTGTGTGTGTGTGTGTGTGTTGAAAATGTATGACTTGAGATGATATACCCTAAAGGACTGACCTAATGCGGCCTCGGGGGCTCATCGATTGATTAGCCTTGCCTACGTTGTACATGCAGAGACCTCGTAGTTTGACCAAACTTTAACTTGACACAACTGACTGAAGATATGTACTTAAGTTGATGATATGCAACATGTGTGATAATGAATGTGATAAACCCTATTGGAAAAACCCAGTGCGGCCTCGGGGGATTATCAACTGATAGCCTTGCCTACGTTGTACATGCAGAGACCTCATAGTTTGACATGACCAGTGAATTTGAATGTACAAAGACTCATGATTTTAATGTGTGTGAGATATGAGAAACCTAAACAGATAGACCTAATGCCTCAGGGGCACATTGATTGATGGCCTTGCCTATGTCCAGTCGTAGAGGCAACCTAGCTCGACTGTGTCCATGACTGACTTGAAACAACTGACTCACTCTATTTTTGGGATTTTTGACATGTTTTGATTTTTTTCTTTTTGGGGTTTTCTAATGTTTTTGGATTTTTTTCAGGACATTTTCTTATGGTGTAATGCTATGTACAAAGTCCTCATGACACAAAACAAGGATTTTCCCCTAGTCGGGAATAAGACATATAGGATGGAGTGGGGAATGTGATGGAGCAGACTTGATGTCAATCATTTCAAACAATGGATAAGACAACCATTTATTATTAGTGAAAGTGAAAATTCTAATTGGAATGATAGTAGATGAAGGAGTGAAGTTGACTACACATGGTGCCTGTTTACCAGGTTTTCACCATGGTACTTATCCATAGTGCCACCGAAGTGGTTTTCACTATTGGACGGATTATTTCTCTTTACTATTTTGTTGATTTTCCAAATTTTTTTGTGTTACAAAGATTCCTGTTTGCCAGGTTTTCATCAAGGTAACCATTTTTTTTTTTTTTCCATTTTTTTAAATTTTTTCCGATTAAGACAAAGACTCTTAGAAGCTACACATAGAACCTCTTCAAATGAAGGTTGTTGATTGGTGACAAAAGTGGTTCTCCATTTAGGGTAGAGAGTTGATACACTCCTGATCCAAAAGATTCTATGACAATATAGGGCCCTAACCAATTAGGTTCAAACTTACTTGGCTTTTCTCGTTTAGCTTGATTCTTTGGATTCTCCATTAAAACTAGGTCACTAATGTCAAAGTTTCAATTTAGAACTTTCCTATTATAGCTATGATGAAGAAAATTCTGATATGCCTGCATATTTTCTAGTGCTTTCTGTCTTCGTTCATCCAGTAATTCTAACTCTTGTAATTTGGATACATGGTATTCTTCATCATCAATATGACCTTACAAGGAAACCCTGAAGAAAGGAATTTCAACCTCAATAGGTAAGATAGCTTTAGATCCGAATACTAGGGAGTATGGAGTGGCGCCAGTGGGAGTACAGATGCTTGTGCGGTAAGCCAATAAGGTAGGACTAGGTTGTAGATGCTAGTCATGACCAGCATCATTGATAATCTTTTTTAGGATTCTGATAATTGTTTTATTAGATGCCTCGGCTTGGCAATTACCTTGTGGGTAATCTGGAGTGGAAAAATGATGTTTGATATGGAATTCTTCACATAGATGGAAAAATTATTGGTTTTAGAATGGATGGCCGCTGTCTATGATAATGGATTGGGGTACACCATAGCAACAAATGATATAGTTTAGGATAAACTTGGATATTTGCATGTCAGTAATGTAGGTCATGGGAATAGCTTCAATCCATTTGGTGAAGTATTCGGTGGCAGTGTATCTTACCTATGAGGTCAAGTCCCCATTGGGAAAAGGGCCATGGTGAATTAATTAGATGAAGCTCCTATGTTGGTGCTCATATCAAATCTCTGTGTATCTGACACTATCAAAATTTCCTTACAAAGATATATGAGTCCTTTTCTATTGTAGGCCAATAATAACCTAATCTCATAATCTTATGGGCTAAAATAGGACTTTTAGAATGGGATCCACATATACCCTGGTGTACTACTCACAAGGTTGTTTTTGCTTCTTTAGCATTGAGACATCCCATTAGGGTGTTATCTAAGGTACATCTATACAGGGTATCTCCAATGATGGTGTATTTAACTAACTTATGGATAAAGGTTCTACGCTGGTTGTTTGACAGGTCTAAAGGTAAGGTTTGGGAATTTAGATCATTGTATATGTCTTTGTACCAAGGGGAAGTATGACCAACAATTGTACACACCATCGTAGAATTGAGGACATCATCGGTAGGGACCAACAATTTTTCAACCAAAAACTTGAACTTTGGCATGTTGCTCGGAATATCCAATAAGGAACCCACGGTTGCCATAGCATTTGTTGCTCTATTTTGAATACATGGTATTTTTTGAAAGGTAATGTCATCAAAGTACTGCTTGAAACTATCAGCCATGCACTTATACAGGGAAATTTTCTCATTTTTAGTTTCATAATCATCATTTACTTGCTAGACTACTAGCTGAGAATCCCCATAAACATGTAGACTCTTAATTTTCCATTGGGCTGCCATTCTTAGTCCTGTCACTAAGGCTTCATAGTCTGCTATGTTGTTGGTGCAAGGGAAATAAATTCTGAATGATTTAGGAATAATATCACCTTGAGGTGTAAAAAATAGTATGCATGCTCCTAAACCACGATTAGTATATGACCCATCAAAGTATAATTTCCATTTGGTTCTAGTTTCAACTTTAAAGATAAATTTATCAGGAAAATCTGCTACTAAAGGATGGTTTTCCTTCATGGGTGCATCCACTAACTGATATGCAATTACTTGTCCTTTTATAGCTTTCCTCTCCACATATTGGATGCCATATTCACTAAGTATCATAACCCATTTAGCCAATCGACTTGTTAATGTTGCTTTACTTAGGAGATATTTGAGAGGATCAATATTTGCGACCAACATGGTTTGGCGGTTTAGCATATAGTGCCAAAGTTTTTGATTAGCAAAGACTACTACAAGATAGGAACATTCTATGTTACTATAATTTAATTCATATCCCACCAAGGTACGAATGATGTAGTACACCGCTCTTTCATGACCTTGATCATCATTTTATGCAAGAAAAGCTCCTAATGTTGATTGAGTTGCCGAAATGTATAGTATCAACGGTTTTCCATCTGTTGGTGGCATTAAGACAGGTGTAGTGAGAAGATAATCCTTGATCTATTGGAAAGCTTCCTGACATTCAGGTGTCCATACAAATGGTACTCCTTTCTTGAACAAATGTTAGAATGGGTGTATTTTGTCTACTAGTTGTACAATGAAGCGCCTGATAGACTATAATCTTCCCTATAGTGTTCTTAGTTTTCCAATGCTAACTAGGGGAGGAATTTCTATGATAGCTTTTACCTTCTCTGGATCTACTCCAATGCCTCTTCTAGAAATGATATACCCTAGAAGTTTCCTTGATTTCACTCCAAAGACACATTTATTTAGATTTAGTCTGAAGTTGTAATTTTCTAGCCTCTAGAATATCTTGTCTAGAACTTTCAAATGATTTGCCTTTGTCACTGATTTAGCTATAATATCATCAACATGATCTTCCATGAGAGTATGTACAAAGTCATAGAAAATAGTCATCATTGCATGTTGATAAGTAGCTCCTCATTCTAAAGCCCAAAAAGGCATAACATTCCAATAGTATGTTCCCCATGGACATGTGAAAGCTATCTTGTGTTGTTGTTCAACTAAAATTTTGATTTGGTTATACCCAGAGAAACTATCCATGAGGGATAGCATCTCATATCTTGATGTAAGGTCCACTATCATGCCAATGTTTGGCAAAGGGAAGTCATCCTTAGGACATTCCTTGTTCATGTCTCTAAAATTTGTACAAATGCAGATGCCCCCAATTGGTTTAGTCACTAGCACAAGATTTAAAATCCAGTTTGCATGGTCTATGGATCTTATGAATCTGACATCCAATAGTTTCTTAAGTTATGCTTTGACCAGTAGAGCAATTTGTGGATGCATTTTCCCTTTCTGTTTGATGGGCTAAATACCTGGCTATAATGGTAGATGATGCAATATAAGGTCTGGATCCAACCCAGGCATGTCAACATATGACCATGCAAATTTTGTTTGTCTCTTTGTGAAGAAGTCCTGAAACTCTTATTTTTCTGTCTCTATCAAAGAGGCTGCAAGGTATATTACCCGAGGGTTTTCTTTTATGTTTATGTTGACTTCAACAGACTCCTCTACTAACATCAGTGACTTTTCCTGAGCAACGGGGAGAATATTCAAACATCCATCCTTGGGTGCCTCAAAGAGGTTATTTCCCTCAAATACATCCTTTATTTTTACTATTTCTTCTTCTAAAGGCACCTTTCGATTTTCACCTAGGGACTCATCATTTTGCTCATTTTCATTATTTTTCTTTTTATTCTCATTTTTGTGACTAAAGGTGTAAATAGACTCCCCAAAATACACTTTGTCATCCAAGTCTATGGTAAAACCAACTTTATGATCCCCTCTTGGTATGCCTTCTCAAATTCCCATGAACTCAGCTATTGCTTCATCATTCTTGAATATGTCTAAGATGGGTGTACCTTGTTGATCCCAATCGATAAGTTGGGGATATATAAGAGGAATTTCATCATCGGAGTTATCAAATGTGGAAGTTGACAAGGTGAATACGGAGTGGTTGACTTGGTCACAAAAGTTTTGGCCTAACTCCTTCTTGTTCTTTTTCCTATGGGTAGGTAAACTATGATGTGGGACTACTATAATGGCTAAGTCATTAGAAGATGGTTCATTAGGTGCCCAAGATGCATGATCAAGGGTTTCCCAATAATAGAGCTTAAGCCATTCTTCTTTGGTCAAGGGTTTTTTGATTACGAGGACTAGATGGATTTGGTACGGGTTTTATCATTTGGTCCAGTTCTCCAAATAGATTATCTAGGTTCATGGTGCTGGTAGAGGAGAGGGAATCCCATTCATAGTCGCTTGAGTCAGGGGATTCATTGTAAACTGGGGGAAGTGGATTGTGAGATATCTCGATGTCTTCATAAGCACTTTCTTCCTCTTGAAATGGTGACAAAGTAATAGGAAATCCAATTCTAAGCAGTTGAAACCCTAGCCCTAGGCCTTTCGGTCATGGTGAGACAATGATTGGTTCCATCCTTCCATTTTGATGTATTCCTAGCTTACTATGTCTGTCATAGCCTTTTCTTTGCATTATCTTAAATCCTTTTCCATATTGATCCTTAGCTATTTGAATAGATGGTGAGGGGTATTCATTGTCTTCCTAGTACAACCAGGAGGTAATATCATCTTGGTCCATAACTTCCTCACTTAACTCTCCCCATTTTTTCAATGCCATTGTAGGAGGAACATGAAATGACACTATGGATTGTCTCCTATCTACCATGGGTAAGCCATATGCCTTAGGTGGAACCAACTGATTGATAGAATAGGATGCCTTCATGTAATATTCTCCACAACCCTTGTCTTGGATCTCAACCGTAGGAGTGGACGATGCTGGTTTAAATGAAATGGAATTGACAAGATGTGATGGATCAATGTATAGGGATAAATTGGATGATGAAGCTTCTTGATTAACTAGCACCTACTGTTGTGGAATTTCCCTTAGGCTTGTACAATATTGGAAAGGATCTGGATCACCATCAATCGTGATCTCAGTGCCATTATATGGGAATTTAAGACACTGGTGATATGTGGAAGGTACAGATTTCATTTAATTTATCCAAGATCTAGCTAACAAGAGGTTGTATGGAAGGGTGAGATCCAGGACTTGGAAGCTGGTGTTCATAACTGTCAGGCCAATTCTGATAGCGAGTGTGAAAAATACTTTGAATGATCTTTCCTCATCATCATAAGCCTTGATGACTACACTCTTAGAGGTGTCTATGCATGCTTCTGATAATTCTAATGCCTTAACCAATTTTAGGGTACACAGGTTCAAACCTTCTTCTCCATCTACCAAGACTCGTCTAACTTTGGTTTGATGGACTAGGGCTTCAAGATGTAATGGATCATTATGATCAGTCTTTTCTGTTGAGAAAATGTGGCATGATGGGAGTTGGTTAAGTTTCCTACCATTTCTTCAAAATGATTGACATCTAAGTTTGCATGGACATTCATTCTCGATAAGTATTTTTTGAGAATAGCTCGATTCTCAGGTGATAAAGTCAACAGTTCTAAAATGGATATTTGTGTTGGGGTCTTGCTCATTTGATCAAGTAGATTGTACTTAGACTTGGAAGACTATGTAGGTGGCTCGAAAGAAGGACCTGGAAGAGTTATCTTAGTTCTGCATGTATTTACAACACATTCAGGAGGCTTCTTAATGGTGATGATATGGACATTTTCATTTGCAGCTCGAAGGTGATTTATGATTGTACCTTTTCCATAGTCATACTTGGTATTTGCATAATTGGTTGATGTAGCATTCTTAGTTCCCAAACTAGAGGCCTTTCCTTTTGTGTGGTCATGTAATGGGTTTGTGAAGACCTTATGATCAATATTCTTGGTATGTTTCTTCCCATTGACCTCTATGGTTTCGTCTTCAACAAAGTCTTGTATGATATTCTTCAATTGTCGACATTGTTGTAGGTTGTGTCCTTTTGTACAATGGTATTCACAATAGATGTTATCATCCCACCATGAAGGTTTAAACTATCTAGGATCATATTTTCTTGGTTCCAATGGTTTTAGGAGATCATGTTTAATCAACTCTTTGAAAAATGTCTCAATTAGTTTCCCCAAAGGGGTAAATTCATGTTTAGGAAATCTCCTTTGTGGTCATTGTTGTTGTGAATTTTGCACAAAATTTGCTGATTGATCTAGATTAATCATCATGTCCTGATTGGGGTTGTAACCTCTAAGTGTGATGACCGGTCCTACACGTATGGTCATAGCATCAACAATACTGTCATTGGTAACATTTTTGTTTCTAGACCAGAACTTGTTTCTATCGTTGGGTGCATTTTGATGTTGAACAACTGGGTTTATACCTAGTACTTTCATTTATCCTTTGTCAATAAGGCCTTTTTCAAGGATGATTCCCTTTTGTACCAAGTCTAGGAATGAAGTACAACAATGTACCCTGAAGTCACCTCTCACTTTTGGATTGATATTTTCAAGGAATATCACGACTTTTTGTTTTTCTTGTATCTCAATTGGACATCTACTAGCTAAACTTCTCCATCTCTGGAAGAAAGTGGTGAAAGTTTTTCCTTCTTCTTGCATTGTGTGACACAAGATAGCTATAGTTATTTCATTGTCTATGTTAAAGGAAAAGTGTTCAAAAAATGTCTGAGCTAATTCACCCCAAGATCGTATGCCATATAGTAATTTAGAGAACCATTCCAGTGCTATCCCGACAAGGGTTCATGGAAATAGTCTCATCAAGTATGTGGGGTCATATGATATGTCCATGCATGTTGTAGAGAATTCTGTAATGTGTTCTAAAGGATTCCTCCTCCCATTATACTTAGGAAAATTTGATATAATGTATCTGTGGGGGAAGGGTATCATGTATAGCGCTTTGTCAAAAGGACATGGACATAAATATTGCACTAAGATAGTTCATTTTCTTGACATAGACATGTTGTCCATTAGTTGTTGAAGAATTTGTATTTGATTTTGGATAACATCTACTTATGTCAAGGACATGTTGTTTACATTGTTAGGATCAATGTAGGTGTTCTGAAATGCTATGTTTTGTGACGGATTGTGATTTGGCAAGGATATATTTCCTGTTTGCATTATCTGATTCTGTATAGGAATATTTCCTATCTGAATGTTCTGATTTGGTATAGGAATTTTTTCTGTCTAAATGTTCTGATTTGGTATAGGAATATTCATGCCTACTTTGGATCTCTTACCAGTAGTGTTTGTGCCAAAGGGGTTTGATGAAGTTTCTCCCGTAGTAAATTGTAAACCTTGTGTTACGTTGAAAGGGATTGTGCTTACAATTGATGATGTTTGAGTAGGTATGCCAGTTGGTATCATTGCAGCAGTTTGAGGAATAGAAACACTAGATGTTATGGTTTGCATTGGTTGAGTAGATGGTGTTTTCAAAGTGTGAATAGCAAATCCTAGTGTTAGTGTGGCACCTTCTACTATAAAATTTGCTAGATATTGTTGGGGATCATTTGCCAAACACTCATCCATAAATCAAATCAAACAACAAAGAACAAAGTAAATAAACTAAAAGAATAAAAATGATAACTAGAATAGTCTCACTGAATATTAGTCCACCTCTTCGAACTATGTTGATTGCCCTTCTCCATTTTGTTGTATCGGTATTCTTGACCTCAGATTTTCTGTATGTATGCAAGCATAGCCAGGATGTATTGTCTAAGAAAAATATCAAATATTATATTTACTTCTCAAAAGTATTGATTTTGGGAGGAGGAATAATGACAATGACAAGTAAATTTATAGAAATTGGGTTTTCAAACGATCAGCTCAAATTCGAAAGAGAGATCAACGATCAAGATTGATGAATTTCATGCGATGTGAGTTCTGTGTCAGTGAGAATGTGAGTTAGGAAATTCTGTAGGATAAAGATTATATTGGAATAATAATTTAATCTGTTGTTAAGACTATTCAAAAATATTTAAGAACAAGAGTTCAAGATTAAATAAATGATTTAATCTTCAGTGGTAAGTCTTTGAAAATAGAAGAATTAGACTTTGAATGAAAAAGATAAAGTTAGAACTCGAATAATAATCTATTTGAATGCACACATGAATTAATTAATTAAATAAAGAGATTTAATTAATAAATATATTCATTCATATGAGTTTGAACTAGTTAATTAACTGGTTGTGACAGAGAGTCCTTTCGCAGAGATGATCAGATATCGAATCCGGAGATAACTGGCGGATTTAAATAGATCTCGAGTTAGATGGTGAGTGAATAATTAGATAACTAGATGACAAAAGAATGTGAGAGAAACAATTAATTATGAATTAAATGTTAATTTAATTCAACATTCGAAATTGAAAGATGTAATTAAATAAATAATGATAATTTTTTTAATTGACTGTTGAAAAGATTAATTGAATAATTAAATAAGAAATATTTAATTATAGTTGAAATATGACAAAGGGGTTAATTAAATAATAAATTATGTAATTAAGAAAGAGAATTAATTAGTTAGAGACATAATTAAATAAATATGATTTATTTAATTAATCAAAGTTGAATAAAGGTCATAATGAATTAGTTAAATAATTAAAAGGTTATTTAATTAATAGAGGGAAGATGTGTTAGAAAGTAATTAAATAATAAACATTATTTAATCATGACCATGGACATTAGAAAATTATGTCGAAAGTGGTACTCATAGGCCTAGACCAATTTTTAGTGTCTATAGATGTGATGGGGGATTATGAGGTAAATCATGAGGATGTTGTTATGAAACTATTTGTTCAATCATTGAAGAATGATGCCATGGATTGCTTCTCATATTTGCCTGCATGTTATATTAACTCATGGAATTAGTTGGTGATAGTTTTTATTAAAAAATTCGGTGAAAGAGTAAACCCAAGCATAGTGAGAAAGGGTTTTATGGGAATCCAAATAAGAAAAGATGAGCTAGTTCCATATTTTAATCTCAAATTTTCAAAAGTTGTAAGAGAAATTCCTAAAGAAATAAGACCAAATGAGGCTGAATGCCTAGTTCTATATCTTGGTGCTTTTGAAAAAGATGGGTTACTTATTAAGAGATAAGGAACCTAAGACCTTATCTCAGGCATATCTAATGGCTATGGACATTGAGAACAACATGAAATACTCAATGATGAAAGGGTATCAAGTGTTGGTTACCTTCGCACAACTCATACTAGTGAAATTTTGGAGTTGGCTACAAGGAACACTTGTTATGATAAGAATGTTTTGGCAACAGTAATATATCCATCATTACACTATGAAGATAATGATGAAACCCAATTTGAAAACCAGCTTGATTTGAGTAGTGATGATCAAAACTCTTTTGTGCAAGAATTGTATGAGATGAAGAGACAAGAGGGAGAATCACCATATAAGATTTATTTGAGGTTTTTGGATGCTTTGATAGAAGTTACTAGAAATTTCAAACCTGATGATTTTGTATGCATTGATTTGTTTTGTGAAATTTATGAACCTGGGTTGAGTGCTTTGCTAGAATAATTGAAACCTAGTAACCTTTCCCAAGTTCTTAAATGGATAGAGATTGCAGAATCAGCCAAGAACATATATGCACAAAATGAAGATGACACTTTCCCTTTTGAAGAGTGTTGGAAAACTATACTAAAGATTAAGGAGCAAGGTGATGGAGGATTAAACGAGACACCAAGTTCTCTTCTATGTCATGATTACAATACACATGTTGTCAAGGTTTTGTTATAGGCTAGTGATTGTGAATTTAGCAGTGATGATTGCCTTTCTGAGGATGAAGTGGAAATATTTCCCTTGCCATATTTTTGTGGTAATACAAAGCCTCATGATGTCATTTTCTTACAGGTGAGGGGAAAAATTTCAAAGGATGAATATTTGGAGTATACTTCAGATGTGCTAGCAATGCAGCATGTTTGTTGTGTAAATGATGAGGAATTTGAAGACAACGAGGTGTGTATTAAATACTATGATCTAAAGAACAATACTGAAGGTAACCAACACATTGATGAATGTATTGGTGTCATTGATGATCTTGAATGTTTGTATGAAGCTGAGATGGACTTGTTGTCACCTTTTGAGATGAGCTTTTCTGAGGCTTATAATGAAAGTGTCATTGATATTGCTGGTGAAAATTTTTCATCTTGTGTTGAATTTTTCACTTATAAATTAGCACATAAAACAGGTGGTGTTGAACATAAGGAGGCCAGTGCACACAACTATTTATCTATTGCCCTTGTTGAAGTTGGTTTTCTAGAGCCCACCTTTGAGGTTTTTCATTTGGAATTAGATGACTAGATGCAAGAGGAAGTACATTGTGAGAGGCCTGAGATGAATGTATTCACACATTTCCTAGAGAAATATGTAATTTATGTTTTCCACCTTTATAATATTAGGAAGTGTTATGGGACATATGAAAAATTATGTTGGAAATCAAGCTTATATTGTAATCATAAAGGTGAGGATTCCCCAAAATATGCATCTTCTGTTTTATGCAACAATGGTTTGTACAAAGTGCACAAAGTTTTCTATGAGAGTTTTCAATTCGATATGCAAATTGATTTTGATGCCATTTTTTTTTATGCCAAGTTGTGTGATTTCAAGGATTGGATAGATTATGAATGTTTTTGTTTCTCATTTCAAATCAATAAGGATTTAATGAAACATGACTAGGAGCAACCCAAGGTAAGGTGTCATTGTGGTCATAAGTTACAGTTAGTGTTTGGATACAAAATGTTGACTGATCGAATGCACATGAATATTAGAAAGCACTATGATTCTTTTGATCATGCTGATTACTTAAATAAAATATGGACACTAAGAGGCAAAATTTGCAGATTTGGTCTACTCCAGTAGAAGAGAATTTTGTTTTTGACATGGGAAAATTCTTGTTTCCCTTGTTTGGGGGCCTAGGGCCACCAATTTGGATGTAGACTAGCTTTATAATGGTAGCTTGGTGGAGCATTCATCAAGGTACATATTTGATTCAATGTTGGGTTTGCTCCCTAGAGATCTAGGTTCTTGCTATGCCCACATGGGGGCATACATCCCCAATCGAAGCCACTAATGGGACTTTAAAAAAAAATTCAAAATTTTGTTTGGTTTTGGGCATGTCTTTTCATCTTTGCTACATGGGGGGTCTAATTTTCAAGGTTTAGAGTTTTGTTACCCATGTTAAAATTGATTTTACTAATTAAACCATTTCGTTATATTTTTGTATTGACCTGTTATTGAGGGTTATCGGTCTCTTATGTCATCTGACTGAGCCTTGTCTTTCATACTGTTACTGGCCCCTTCACCCGACCTATCGGTCCTATCTTTCCATTCGGGTGTTATTATTATTTTTCCTTAAAAGGGTGGATTTTCCCTATGTTTAAACTTGGGCCTAAAAATTTGTGCCTCTGAGGGTTTTCTTTTCCCGTTCTCCTATCCAACCCCACTATCATAAATAACTTTTTCATATGCCATTTGGCGGGCCATCGGATCACAGGGTTTAGATCTGGACCGTTCCTTGCAAACCTCGCAAGGTTTCCTACTGATGTCACTAAAGTGTTGCGAGGTATGCAAGATGCCACCATATGTCAAGTACGGTAGGGTGGGGCCTATCCTGATGTGCTAGCAATGAAAAGTGGATGTCATTTCAATAGTGGATGTTTAATGAAGGGGATTAATGATGACCATCCCTTGCAAGACCTGCATTATCAGATTAATGTTCTCAAAAATGTCATGAGGTGTGCGAGTTGGTGACACATTACTTGGCTCTGCGGTACAAGGTGGCTAGATGGGGCCTACTATTCGGTTGCGAGTTTCTGACTGTGAGGGATGTGATTGGCTGTTACGTTTCCCAAGTGATGATGTGGATTTTTCAATGATCTTTGACTCGATTAGATTCGTCGGACATGCCAGGTTTTATCAAATAGATGGTTTGAATTCAAAAATTACAATTCACCCATGTCAAGATTATTTGCGCTCTACAAGTTATTCTCATTAATGGTGCAATTATTTTAGTGGATCTCATCCTGATTTCCTTGCGTGCGAGCAGTATCCA
Organism: Sequoiadendron giganteum; assembly: GCA_007115665.2. NCBI lineage: Eukaryota > Viridiplantae > Streptophyta > Pinopsida > Cupressales > Cupressaceae > Sequoiadendron > Sequoiadendron giganteum. Next base: position 152,723,351 of record CM021106.1, on the reverse strand, counting down.
CTTGATAATGCAATGATGGGTTGTATGCCATTTTCCATGAGCTCAAAAATATTTTGTGGTGGCAACGTCAGCCACTAATCACTCACTTGCTTGTACTGCAATTTGAAAAATTAATATTCCTTGCACTAGCTTGCTCCATAAATGCTCACTAATTTTCTCATTAGTATCATTTCATTTTGAATTTTTTTATTTTTGCAGGTGATCAATTTTCTTATTGAATTTGAGCTCACAAATTCAATGGATAAGTCAGTAGTATGATGAAGTGCCAGGATGGGTGTAGTGAATTTGTGATAGAAGGAGAAACAAACTATTCCTGGTACTTCTAGAATAGTTGCTGAAAGGGTGGATAGGAGGTCTAGACGTTGCATGTCACCTATTGAGCTCTCTTCAGGCTTTGGTGGTGAAGAGTCTAAAATAGATTTTGACTACTGTATTTACCTTGTGGCCTTGACTGAGCTCATCGAAGGGGATGAGGATGTCCTCGCAGTTTCTCTAATTGTTGTGGTGGCACTATCTAATGTTGTTGGGTATGGTATTGGTTCAATTAGGGGTAAGGTAATGGTCTTGCTTCATATTGAAGCGAGAACCAGGAGTGGTCACCTATATTGGGGCCGCATGGTTACTCGGGGTGCAGGGATATGATTGGTGTTACTAGGGTGGTGCTTTTTTCCTTTTGGTGATGTTTCAGCAATTCAGGTCTGATGTAGATGTGTGCATGGGTGGCACGGTGCTTTTGTCTTTTTCAACTAGTTACAGGGGTGCAACCATTTTTGATTCCTCTGTGCAAATTATAGTTATTTTTGATGATGACAAGTTTTTGAAATGAATCTGAATTTCATTTGGTTAAGATGAAATTTATTTTGAAATGAAGAATGGAGCTCGATGCTTTTTGCTCTCCTATTCTATAAAGGAGATTTCACAGCTCATTGTTGTGGTCAGATTTTTTATATCCTGAGGCTTATGCTATGTACAGTTAAAATTATATTGTGGTGTCTGGAAGGTTCTAGCTAGGAAATCATTCCAAGACAAGTATTGTATAAGATAAGAATGCTATTCTTTTGTAATGATTGATATCAATAAATCTAAAAAATCAATTAAGAGAATTTCTCTCCTGTGTACATATCATGGATTATGAATGGATTTATCAATGGTTTCTTCATTCAGTTTCAATGGTATATTTGGATGTGTAATTCATTTTCCTTCTTTAACTTAATAAGTTAATCAAATGCTTGAAAAGGAGTTATAGGTCTGTGATAATGTGCTTAGGATTTACTAAGGAGTATTGTTTTAAATACTGGAAAATCTCATAATGTAAAGCATTATAGTGATAAATTCACTAATATCAGGGCTATGTTTTATGTGATTCCCATCTGGTTGGATGAGGCACTAGGTAGTTCATTCAAGATATTATTTAGAGGTACAAGATGGTAGCTCTAAGTGTAAAGATGCAAGATCTGAACATTTAAAAATCAAATTCTATCTCTTTTGAGATACAAATCTTATACTAAGTCTGCTTTCCTAGCTTTAGATAGTTGTTCTTATTCTTTGGTTTGCCAAAACCTAGATAGATGTTGTCTAGTTGCATTGATAGGAATGTATCTATGTATAGAAGTTTTCTTGAGGCATGAATAATTTTTATGAACACATATAGGAAAACCCTCCTTGGTTTTGACAAAGCCAAAAGTGTAGGAGATCTCAGTCTTTGACTGAATCTCGTCCATTGGCTAGTAACTTTGTGAATTCTTGAATATAGAGGTCGGCAACCCCTTAGAGAATTAAAAAGCCTTAGTGGAAAAATTAAAACACCAACAGAGTTACAAACACTACTGGAAATTTCGATAAACTTACAATAGAAACTATCTAATCCATGTAATGATTTGACTTCCCTAATGTTTATTGGTGTACACCAATCTAAAATTTCTTTTACCTTCTTAGGGTCCATCTTTAGTCCTTCAACAAAAATAAAAAATTCCATGTATACCAACTTTGTCTTCATAAAACTACATTTCTTGACATTAATCAACAACTTCTCTTCTCCCAGCCTTTGCAATACTTTCTAGGTGTCCCACAAATATTCTATAATTTTAGTAAAAATCAAAATATGAACCAGGTAAAAAATGAAAAACTTACCCAAGGATTTATTCAATACATCATTAATCAATCTCTTTAAGGTGCTCAATGCATTGGTCAATACAAAAGGTATCACTAGCCACTCATACAAATGTTCATTAGTCTTAAATGCAGTCTTCCATTCATCTCCTTCTCTAATCCTGATCTAATGATATCCACTCTTGAGATAAATCCTTGTAAAATACTTTGCTCCACTCAAACAATCCATAATGTCACCAATCCTTGGAAATGAGAATCTATACTTGACAGTGATCTTATTAATTTCTCTTGAATATATACACATTCTCTACTCTCCATCTCTCTTTAGTGCAAGTACAACAGGTACCACACATGGGCTAAAAATTTCTCTGATCAATCCTTTCCTCAACAACTCTTGTATCTTTCAGTTCAACTCTGCATTCTCTATTGGTGTCATTACATGTGGTGGATTTTTTTGGAAACATTCTCCTAGTATAATATCTATATGATGACTGATACTCTGGATTGGCGGTAAGCCATCTAGTACATTCTCTGACATGATGTCTTCATACTCTATCAACAATTCTACAACTTATTTTTGTGGTAGACCTTCACTCTTTTTTGTCTCTGAACTTTCATCCTTATTTGGAATTAATACAAAACACATGCTCTCATGCCTCAATCCATCCAATTATTTCCTCCCATCTTCAAAACATAGTCTAGTAGTTCCACAAAATTTAGTCTTCTCCTCTTCGTCCAAAGGTATCAACTTGATTCTGTTTCCATTTGATGTCACAATATAGGTATTTCATCTTTCATCATGAATTGTTTTCTTTTTATATTTCCATGGTCTTCCTAATAGTAATGACATGTATCCATAGGAATAATATCACACAATACTTCATCCATATATGACCCAATATGAAATTTCACCAAACATTGTTCATTCACTAGTATCTTATGCTCATCTTTAATCCATGCTATGCTATCCTATAAGGGTTCAAATGTTTCAATATCTTCAAGTTCAACTTGGTTGCCATCTCCTCTAAAACTAGATTATCAATACTACCACTATAAATGATAACTTTACATACCTTTCCTCTAGACTTACATATAGTTTTGAATAGACTCTTCCTTTGTAGTGGTTCTTTAGTCACTTCTTCATGTTTAAAAGCTCTTCTCATCACCCATTATTCACCTTTCTCTGGTTTTCCAACTGAATTAGGGGATCCAACATGCTCCCCATCTACATATGTTGTTTTTTCGATATGCTCAAGTTTATTATTGGTGTTTTCTTGATGACACTTGAATGCCCTATGTCATTCACCTCCAAAATTGAAACAAGTTCTACTAAATGGACTTCTCTCATATCTTCCTTCATTTCTCTAGAATCCATCATTGCGGTAAAAATTATGACTTTGTATTTTGGGGAAAAAATTTTTGTCTTCTTTGACTTTGTAGTATGAATTGGCATCCTTTTCTTCACTTTGATAAGGTTTCACATCTTTGTTTTGCTCCATATAAGGCCTTTCTCTAGACTAGGGTCCACTTTTTTGGAATCTACCTCTTGTGCTTCTCTAACTTTATTCAAATTGTTTGTTCAACTTATCTCAACTTTTAATAGAAATTGATATGCTTATTCAGCAAATGTCATCTTTACTAGGCTCAATTCTTTTTGAATGTTTGTTCTCAATCCATTGATATACCTTGCAACCTTTACTTTGCTTGCTTCACTATGACCAGTTCTAATTATCATCTTGTAGAATTCCCCGGTATACTCCACAGATCTTTCCTTTTGTGCCAGGTTCAGCAATCCCTTCAACAGTTCTAGTTCATAATCTACTAGTATGAATTGATTCTTCAATTTTGTCACCATTTTATCCCATTTCATGGTTCTTTATTTACCTCTTCTATTTCGGTCTGATTGAACTTCTTCCACAATAATGCAACATGACCTTTCAATTCTTTTCTCAAATCTGGTTCTCTGTGGATCTTTGATTTCTTCATATTTGAAGTATTCTTCCATTTCATTGATCCAATCAATGAATTATTTAGATTTCAAATTTCCCGCATAATTTTTAATTTCAACTCTAGGTTGCATGACAATCTTCAAGATTTATTTCAACATATTTTCTTGATCTGATTCTTCGTCTTCTTCATCTAGGGTTTCTGAAAATTTATTCACATCTTCTACTTCATTATCACTTTTATCATTTGGCCTAGGGTTTAGGCCTCACCTTAAATATTCTTCAACAACATCTAACCTAACTCACATCTCCTTCATCATCTCCAACATATCATCCATTCTCCTAGCAACATTCACCATAGTAGGCACTATCCTTGGTAGCATATCTCCCCTCAAATTAGTGCAACTACCTCAATTAATCTATCTAGATAAAAGGGTCTCAATTGCGTCACAATTGAAAATCAGTTGAAAAAATGTAGTCTACCTCAGTTCAGTGATTTTTTCACCTTAAATAATTCCTTTAGGAATCAAAAACTCACTCTAATACCACTTGGTACCATCACAATAGGAGGGTTCCAGAAGGAAATTATTGAATTGTGAAACAATGAGTCACTACAGTTAAGCTAACAAAAAAAATGGATATATAAACATGAAATCTCATTGAATTGATAATTCGATATGCAACATAAGCCTCAAGGTAAAATTATCCAAGAATCACATGCCTGCCACAACAGTTTCCAACAATACAACTAGCTAATTGGCCTTATTACATGCCCTCAAATGGTTTATGTGAAAGTATATTGAATCTATCTAATCATGAACTACTAACTAATTTGAATCTATCCTAAATGATTAAAAATTCTTACAAATATGCTTCTCAAGCTCCAATGTAGGTCTGTGTTGGCCACAAGGGTTAATAACCTAATGGATGATTACGTATGAATGTCAACCTCAAAAGGGTGAAAAGATATGACTTGTGAATCTCTAAGATAGGTACCAATGAACCCAAGATTCTTGTATGATGTCAAATTAAGCTCCACAAAATCTAGAATAGGTCCATGCTAAGTAATATAGATGATGTTGGTCCCAAATGGTCTGAATTGGTAAACATAGGGAAATTTTGAGAGTGATAACTTCCAATAGACAACTACAAATGATGTGAAATATGGATATGTGATAGATTCTAATGTGTAGATACTATATCCTACTCAGAAATATAAGAAACAATGATGTGGTATAATGTGGAATGAACTACTAAAACTGCTATTGAATGCAATGCAAGAAAATAATTGTTTTCTATTGAGACAAGATTGTTTTACACATAGTGAAATTCTAAGAGCAATAACTTCCAACAGATAACTGTAAATGATGAGAAATATGGATATGTGATACATTTCGATGTGTAGATGCTATATCCTACTCCGCAATGTGAGAAAAATAATGTTGTAAAATGTGGAATGAATTATTGAAACTACTATTGAATGTAATGCAAGAAAAGAACAATTTTTGTTGATACAAGATTGTGTTACAATCAGGGATAATCCTACATGATAACCTCATCAACCTAAGTAAAATTAATTCTAGTGAATAGACAAATTATTCACTATAACACCCCTTAAGTGATGCTATGGGAAATCATAAAAGTGTAAATATAGATAGAAATGGATCCTTACTACGAGCCCATATTAGGTACCCATATATAATGCATTCTCTCAAAAATAGAGAAAAAGGAGAAAACCCAGTGGGAGCGAAACTCCTCTCCAAAAAAAGAGAAAGGGAAGGATTTAAGACCTTCTAAAAAGATGTTCCTTGATGATAGAAACATGATGATGAAGATCTCTTGAAGCATTTAGAGAATGTAAACTCTACCAAAGATGGATTATTGTATGTTGGAATCAATGAATCTCCAAGAAATGTAGATCAAGATAAGAGATATAAAACACTGCTCAGCTGATGTACAAAAAGTCAATCAAAATTTGTGAAGTCAAAAATATAGATAGTACTATGATTAGGAGTACTAGAATGTCAAAAAATATGATCCACTAAAATAATCCTTGATACGAGAGATCGAGATAGAAGGCTCATGAGACCTCCCAAAAATAATATTCCTCTATTTCTTCATTGAAAGAAGAATTAGCATAACACATCATAGTCCCCCTTAATGCTAAGAGAATAAGAAGATAAACTGAAATCGAGAATGTGCAAGGAATGTAGAGACGCACAAGAAAGTGAGAAAGGGTATGCTCCAAGGTACACTCATATGAGGTGAGAGTCACAAGGATCCATGTTGTGATGGCATAACCCCATATTACACTTTATAATTGAGTGTAAGTATAAATCTCCAAAATTCCCTCCATGTGGAACACACATTCAACTTTCTGACACTTTATGTGAGTGAATTTACAAGAATTTTTGTTGTTACAAGTTCTTAAAAGTTTATGTCACGAGGCGGATTAAGAACACATATGCCTTAAAAACCTCAAAAAATGAAAAAAACTTAATATGAAAGCCTCCATTAAAATAACCCCCCTTCTATTTGCAAATTAGTGTAAAATGAAAATATCCCCCTTTGCTAGTTTCATTGCAAAAGAAAAAATTAACTCCTCTTTTCAAAATTTTTAACTAAGGAAAAAAATCACCTCTCCTTATAAAAAATTTTCATTTTCCAAACTCATTGCAAAAGAAAAAAACCTCTTTTACAAATTTTTAACTATGACACAAAATGAAAAAATCTCCCCTTATACAAGAACTATTCACTACTAAACCCAGTAGTGATTTAACATAAAGTGTGGTAGTTACCAAAAAAAATGTAGACTGCTAAAGGAAAATAGTTAATAAATACAATAAAATTCTACTTCATAGACTAATTGTAACCATCAAAATGCATGTAAAACAGTGTTATTTGAAGAGGATGATGAAGGACTCATTGGATTTTGACCCCTTCTGAAGGTTCCAAGTGAATTCATATAAAGTTTCCTTTGAAAAATTTAGGAAGGAGATGAAAACAATGTAGATTTCTACATATAGGTGTTGCCTCAGAAAAATGCATGTGACCCATGATTATGACCATTGTAGAGGAGATCGAGTCTATAGGCCACTAATTTTTGTATTGAAATGCTATGACCTGTGCATGTCATTTCATGCAAACCAAATCTCACCTATTGGATAAAAGATAGCATCCAACCTTGTAGAGCTTCAATTTTTTTTTTTATATTTGCAACTAGTTCCATGCGGTCTCATTGCATATGTATCGTTATCTTGGACTAGAGTTTAGGGTTTTAGCTCTTAAACCTTTCGTTTAAAGATTTTTCTATGTCTTGTGCCTTGAACTTTTAATCTCTCATTGACTGGGCGTATTCGGTTCTCGGTCATCTTAGTCATCTCGGTCATCATTTTTACCAACCCCTTTACCTTAGCTTGTCGGTCATGTTATGCCTAAGATGATTTTAAATCTTCCTAAGTTTGCTAAAATATTTCCTCGATACACTTATGTTTTATTCCCTTGTCGCTTGATTGTCATTGTCTCATCGGCCTAGTGATGGCCCTATTTAAAAAAAAATAAAAATTTGTGCACGTGTAGTCTATCATGACCATCAGATGGAAATTGTTCGATCTACGTCATTCCCTCCTAGCCTCTACACATTAAAATAATGATCCAAATATTGCAGTGGGGTGGGTAGTTTCTCCCCACATGTACCATCGAATGGGTGGGGCCTAGTTCTTGCCCATCCATAGCTAGAAGGATATTGAGATCAACGACCAAGGATTGGTGTTGAGAGTTAATCTCCACCATTCCCTACTGGCTCTACCCGATTAAAATAATAATTTGAAAAGTTGAGCGAGGTTAGTGAAAGGCTGACACTTGGATGTTTGTAGTTGATCACAATGAATAGAGGGTGGAGCTTGCAAGCATTAAGTGGCACCAGGTTGGAAAGTTCCTATTGGCCAATTTTCTAGTGGATGATGGGGACTGACTTTCAAATCTCATTGACTCGATCTAAGTCATCCATCTCGCCAACTCAAAAAGAAATCAAACATTATTATTCAAAGTTGAAAATTTGTGTACGATAGTTGTTACCTTTTGCGCATGCGAGTAGTAATGATGGATTTGATGCCGTGAGCTACCAATTCATATTCAAGGCTTCTAGGTGAATTATTTTCTCGCACCATCAAAATTATGGACGACTCACAAGCATTCGAGCAGCGAGAAGGTATTTCCGAGAATTCAACATAGGTAAAATCAGGGTTTTCTATGACCAAAGGCCATAAGTAATTCAAATGACATGCTTTGTGTTTCAACAAAACTTAGTTGAGTTAGGGTAGCAATATTAAATGTATTTCTAAGCTAAATTAGTGTTGGTACATCCTAATTGTTTTCAAATTTCTTCGAACTCTATTGGGTCAATTGTTACACCCGTTTTTAAAATTGCATAGTGAGCCATGCCCTCGGTAGTGAAGTCAAAGGTTAGGTTTGAGTGGTGTAGCATTGAAACCCTAGACCTAATTTAACCAATTCTATTAATATGGCCTCTAAATTGCAAAACCTTGGCTCAGAAGCCACATCTAGGTCCCTTGCACAGGACATTGTTGACCAGTTGAAGTCATCCACTAGTAAGAATTTTTAATGAAAAGATTTATTATGTGGGACCCAAGTCTTCGAAGGGTTAGTGGATAAACAATGTTGCATTATAGATGCCAAGTTACCTTACATAGGTATGCAATTATTTAGAAATTGGTTTGGAAATAGAAACTTAGGTGCTCCCCTTTGCAATCCGTGGAGACTAGACCTGAGAAATCTAGTGGTATTGAATGTGTATCTTGATGTGAATTTTTTAAAATAAATTGCTGCAAGGTATGACCTTGTGACAAGAGTGGTTAGGATATTTGATGGTCTTGAAATGGTCAAAATCACTAGGGAAGAAATTGCTGAGATTTTTGATTTGCATGAGTGGAGTGAACAGATGATTTCTATTGACCTTAAATTTTTTAGGGAAGAATACAGGAACACAAAGGGCATGTTTAGAACATCCATGTTGAATTTTAATTTGGAAACCATGGGGATAGGAAAGCACAAGAAACATGTGGTGATTGGTGAAGATGAACAAGAACCTCTCCCTATAAAGTACTTTACCAATTACTTTAAGAAAATAGTTTATTCTTTGTGTCAAGTTCTTAGTATTGATGCACCACCCACTATGCACATAGACGTTATGTATATGGAAACACATTTAAAACATCCAGGTTTTAATGTGGTGTATGATTATGCCACTTATGTGGCGTAAAGGATGCACAAGGGTCTGGTTGAATTAAAAGTAGGAAATAAGTTGGTAAGCTTCAGATGGTATTCTCTCTTGATGTACATGTTTTTATATAGGGGAGAGAAGAGATTTGGCCATAACATAACATTAAAGAAGAAGGAAGAGGGGTTGAATTTTCCTATTTAGGGCCGGACCCAAGTCCTTAATAAAGATAATTCCAAATTTGACTGACTTACCAGAATTTTTTTGGTTCAAGGCTAAGGAGGTACCTATTCCATGATCCACCAAGAACTCCCACAAAAATACATGATTTCTCGAGACCCATGGAGAGGAGACCTAAACTAAATTTGACACATAATTGGGGAGACATAATCCCATATCATAACACAATTGTCTTCAAGGTTTATGACACTAATGTGAACCCATATGCATTGCCTAGGGATGTACCACTAAGAATTGGGTTCATTGAAGTTATGAGGCAATGAGGGGCTACACAAATGGTGCACTTACCAGAGGTATAGAGGAAAGGTTCATTCTTCCCTGAGTATACAATATTTGAAGATTTTGTCATTGAAAAGGGAGGGTGGAAGGACTTGGTGAAGTTCCTTTCAATTTATGGACTAAATATAGTACACCCTGTTAGGTCTCAAAAATGCAGGTTTGAACCATGAGAGGTTGCCAAGCTCTCAGAATGTTATTGGCCAAATAACAAGGCCAACCAATACAATTGAACCTTCTACTCTTAAGGCTCTGCTAAACCTAGGCAAGCATACCTATATGAATGCTACAGGTTTTGAAATATGCTTCCTACTTGACTAAACTATCCACGAATAGAAATTTGATAGTGGAGAGGTATGATCTAAATTTTGTATAAATTGTATATGCAATATCAAGGTAAAAATTAATATGTTTGGTTAAGATATGTAAATAGAATGGATGAAACCTAAAAGGATAAATAAGACCAATGCCTTATTGGGTAAAATGGAGTCAAGTGAAAGCCTTAGATGAATGACTTCTATCTGGCAGAGATTCTAATTATTTGGCATATGATATTAGTTTATAACTTGTATAAACATGCAAGAATGTAATTACCAAGCTCTTCTTAGTTATCCAAATGATACTTCTAGATTACTATGAATGACTTGAAGGATTTAATATTTACTTGAAAGAACCAACCAATCACACCTCACACATACAACAAATATGTATTGATAAACTAAAAATATACTTGATATGTCAATTTAAATAACAAAGAAATATCAACCTTGGAGAAAACTTGATAATATTTTCAATTAATTTAACAAATAATTGATACTAGAAGGGCACAACAAAATCAAAATTCTTTCATTGATCCCTCAAAACTTCATACATTCATCATGGTCCTTTGAAACATTCTGAAAATATTGTATTTCGTACTTTCCACTTTCTATCTATCTTGTTCTAATCCCCCTTTTGGTTACAAAAAATGGATATTTATATACATCAACACTGCATGAAAAGATGCATTCCTTTCAGAAATGTCTTAAATATGAAACACTAACAAAATTAATATTGACTAAGCTTTATTAAGCCATAAATGAACTCTTGACATGTGATCTGTGTAGTCTTGATGCTCGTGTGTATCTGCATCTCTTACTACATTGTGGATCACGATCTCCATCATCACCATCCATTCATTTTGCTCACATGCTTCATCCAACATTGCATCTTTCACAGTGGTTGTCTTTAAAATCTCTTGGAGTATTAATTCACTTTCACTCTTCCATGTAGCCATTTCTTTTAACTTACCTCCATCATCAAAGAACGTAGTCAATCCATTCTCAGTGGCCTCCATCAATTCTTGTGCATCCTCTTGTAACTCCTCAAAGAAACTTTTGTGCTTATCCATAACACGAGTAGCATCCTCAATCGCTGCATTATCAAGAGTATCCCGCTATTTTATTTCCTCAAGTTTCTCTTGGATTCTACCATCCACTCTTTTATGTTCTTTTATTGCATCAAAATACTATGAGTGTTTTCCCCAAATTTTATTTAACCAAATGGTTAAAATGGCCTGCCTCCTTTTGATTATTGTTGTAAGTGTGTCCATTTTCCCTTGAGAATATGCACTTGATCTCTCCCAATGGTCCTTCACCTGTGAAATTTCACCTTGAGTGAGCATCCTTGTTGGCCCTATTACAGCATCCACTAAGTCCTTTAGATGCTCATTTTCCCTCAACATTCTTTAGTTATTTGTTTTGTACATATCCTTTTCTCTGATCAATGCCTGTATTTAGGCTTTATTCAATTTTGCTACATTAATCCCAATTTCTACTGTTGCAACTAGACCAGCCTCTCCAACCTTCAAAGTAATGACATGTCCAAATGCCTTCTCAGTTTCAATAACAACTGACCTCTTATGAGGTGGATATAAATCCCAAATCATCAATGTTTCTTCATCAGGATTATATCTTGACCCTGTATATACTTCTGTTACCTTTTCTATGCTGAGCTTATGTGTAGTATTGTTGTCTTTCAGGAAACTATTGAAAACCAATGCAGAATTGAGGTCTAATCCTGGGAAAATCATGACACCAGACTTTTCCTACATTTCTCTCCCTTTCTTAGGGGTCATACTTGTCATATGATTTTCTACATCATCTCTCAAACTCTTCAACAATTTCTCTTCATTTCCTGGTGTCACATTACCAACCATTTCTCTTATTTCCTTTCCTTTTTGTTTATACAGAAATGTTTTGAATTATGAAGTTTTTACAAACTCATCATCCGCTATAAAAGATCTATATTCTTCATGTCTTACATCTATATCCATATTTTCCTCAATATTCATTTCTCTGGCAAAGTAGGTATAACCTTGAGTTCTTGTCCTTGATACTTTACTAGATGGACCCTGGGACATGTTAGCCCTTGATGCTTTTTCACTAGATGACAACATATTCATATCCAGAAACTCCTGATTGTGTCACTCAATCACCATCTCTACTTCTTCTGCTTCCAAATTTCTTATCATATCATCAAACTAGTAGGGCACATGATGATACACTCCAAATTTTATCTTTTGCTTGGCTGAGCGGATATACCCTTTTGGATCAAATTTTTTTCTCAATGGTCCTCTCTTCATATTGTATTGTAATAACCTATCAAGAATCAAGTTATATCCTTCCTTTGATAACATAGTAAAGTCACCAAAGCATAATGTACTGGGCATAAAAGCCTACTTTCCAAAAGAGCTTAAATTCATGACACTAGAAAAATTCATCTGCCTAACAATTTCTAAGTAGGCAATCCTATCTGGAACTATTCTAGGCAAGATAAATGGAGCATCTTCAAATCCATAGACCCTAATCATGGTTGTGTTCTCTAGAAAATACCAATCCCCCCAATTTTGGTTGATTGGTCCATTAAAATCTCTAGGTCTGAGGAACCCTTTTATCTCATCAAATAAGAAATAATCAAATGGATGATTGTAGAATTTATACAAGGGTTTTACAAAGTATTCCTCAAAGTGTACAAAACTGGAATTAGCAAACCTACTATCCCAAATAGCAATCCATGACTGAATAGGAAATGGCCTACCTTCTTTATCCACTTGTGAAACTCTCACCTCCTGGGGCCACAACCCTAATTCCTATCTGAAGTATAGCACCAAGTGCATCAATAATGAATAATTCCTAAGGTGCAGGACAAAGGCTCCATTTTTTATTGCCATCAACTGAGCATCAAGTTCTTTAAATACATATGAGGCATAATCCCGAGGCCTGGAGTTATGATATTGAATATCTTCTGCAATCACCATAGGCACAATTTCCATATACTCTGGAATGTCCATTCCCAATACCTATCCCATCGAAAAATAGGTGTACTTCACATAAGGTTCGAAAAGATCCAAATGAAATGGTGGTCCCTCATTGTCCTCCATTGGAATCAGTTTGCCACCATGCCTAATTCTATGCAGGGGTAATCTCCAACCCTTATAAATGGTGTCTATTCTTCTGAATTCACTCTTGATCTCTTCACTAACAATTTTTTCATTGCATATCCCTTCTAATTTTAAAACCTTGCTTATTGAATTTTTTGACAAATGTTTTAATGGATTCCCAGATAGATCACATATGGCCCTATGGTTTGGATTATAATGAATGGCCAAAATTTTCACCTATTCGACATGAAAAAAGACATTAGGGAAAGCGAGTTTACCTAAATTGAGCCTCCAAGGGTTACATATTGGCTCAAAATGATTCCTTCAATAGTAATGGAAATTGAATAGTTCATAGCCTCTGATTGGGGTTCAAACATGTCCAATGAACTTACATTTGTTGTCTAATTTATCTACTTCAGCCCTAAGTTATGTAGAGCATCTGTCCTTAGGTCCAAAATCGAGTAGTTGGTCTATGAGATCCTGGTTCAATTTTCGCTCAGTGCCCTCCGACTGAATTTTTGTTTTCTGCTTTTTTCCCTTTGATTGACTACTCTCCCCATGTTTTCTACCTTTTGATTTCTCTAGACCAGCACTTTCCTTTCTTTGAAATTTAAAATATTCAAGGGATGAGGAACTTACTATATTTCGCCTAAAATTCCAATTTGAATGAATGCCCCAATCCTCTGCTCATTCTTCTCCTCTTCCTTGTTGCCAATTCCATGAAAAAATGCCTTTAATTGAATTCACCTAGATTCATAAAATATTTTATGTCTTCATGGTGCCATTAATGTCTTGCGTGTGACATGAATGAAGTAGGCTCTTTGAAATTCTCACTATGACATCATGTAGCATATCGGCAAGATATTTTAAATCTTTGGTTGACCCTTCTATTCAATGTTCACATATCCGCTAAGACATCCTGCGGCTCCCCTGACATCACAAGTCTCCCTGAAAATTTCACTTTAATTTTTTAATTTTTCCATGACTCCCACTGAAGCAAACCTATTTCCATTACTTAACAAATTAGGCCAATAGTTCTCTACCTTATTCTGAAGGTTCTTCGTCTCACCGAGATATTCCCTTTTGTCTACTCAAATCGCTGAGATAAAGCAATTGTCTTTCCAATGGAATAACATTCACTGTGACCTTCCTTAGATCTCCCTGCTGAGGTTTATCTTACTAATACATCCTTTCTTTGATGAGACCACACACATTGTTCCCTCAATTTTTTTGAGCTCCATGCATGTTGTCATGCACCACCCTGTCGGTATAACATGGGAGGTCGGTAAGACTCCACGAACTCTTCTTGGCATTATTTATCTCATCGAATATGTCCTCCTTTGCTTTATCAGCAAGACGAGTAAAGATCTAAGGATGTCTTTCGGATTCTTACTCCAATGATTCTAGTCTGGCCGATACATATTATTTTGCTACGAGCAGTGGGATAAATATAATCTCGATATGACCTCACACCATCATGTTGATAGAAGTCATGAACCCATGTATTCCCGACATATTTCCTCATTGACATGACACAAACAATTTCTTGCCGATATACTAGAGGAAATGTGCATTAGTATCGGTGAGACCTACATTATCTTATTCTGATATGTTCCATATATCAAAATTTTCAAGGTTAAATAAAATTTATGTGATTATATGATAAAAATTTACCCAGATCTTGGTGAGTTTGCTATGTGATGAAAAATTTAGGACTCCTTGGGACACTAATGAGCATGAATGGCCAATGATATTTTTTCAAAATTCTACAGTTCCAACACATCCAAGGAATCATGATCCCAAGGGTTTCATTGCTATTGTAAAAGAACATAAAAGAACTTGTGTGTTTATTCATAACTTCTATTATCTTAAGGATGTTATCAGGAATTTTTTTGATCTATAGGTACAGGAGGAGAGGAAAGAAAAATACTTCGCTTTCAAAAAATTAATGAAAAATAAGAAGAAGGTATACCCTACCTATGACCCCATACCTAATTTTAAAGGAAAAATTTAATAGAACAACATATGACATTGATAACTTTGAGAAATTGGTAGGTGCACTAAGGGAACAATGTGTGATAAAGAAAAAGGGGAATTTAGTAGCTATTGATGTGGATCCATAAATAGTGCTAGAGGAAAGGTCTTCTTATCGACCTCCACCAAGAGTTAGATTTTATTCCAGGAGAAAATAAATAGGGACTAGGTGGCAAACCTTTCCAACCCCTATTGTCATAGAAAGGCCAACGACCACTTCTCCTGAAAATTCAATACCATCACCTTTGAGAAAAGTTCCATCTAATATAATTGATGTGGAATCTCCTCTGAGAGGTTTTTATCCACCAGAGTAGCCATCATCCAAAAATAAAAGGGTTGAAGTACAAGGGGTAGTTGATTATCTAGAGACTAATGAGGATGAAATTATGGTGACTCCTGAAGATTTGCAACAAGGAATGTTGTCACCCCATAGATAAATTGCACCAAGCATAGGGGACAATAGTCTAAGGCTTGGAAAGGAGGATCTCCAAGGTTTGAATAATATAGATGATTTGAAGATGGAAGCATGCAAAGAATTCATGAAGGATTATTCTTTCATTTAAACAAGGGCATTTAGGGATTTTTCTTGGAGGGATAGAGCCTCCTTGTATGCTAAGAAGGTGGCTAAATAAAGAAGCTTGCATCCTGAGCTCCCTGAGGGTGTCATCCAAGAAAATGTGATGAAAGCTATGAAGGAGGAATTCAAGAGCATGATGATAGAAGAGGGTCGGGACTTAGTACAAAAGAGTGGAGTGTTGTTATTATTAGAGTTGGACATTTCTGATGTTGTTGTTTTTAATACAATAAGAAGGGCCAACATACCAATGTTCCAGATTGAAGAGGAAGTAAAAATGGCACTCAAGGGGTTAGTCTTTAGTGAGGAATGGGATGCCTTGGCTATTTAGTCATTATCTTTGGGATCCAAGAAGCCAACTATTGCAGAGCCAACTGATTTTAGTGGTCAATTGATGGTAAGAAGAGTTGATGACACCCCAACATTGGAGGCAAACAATATGGTAGTAAATCTTTCCAAGTTTACCAGAGCAATAGTTGAAGACCTCAATAAGGATAGAGATAGGTACAAAAGTATGTATAATGAATTTGTTGATAATTACAACAAAATTCAATAGAGAGTTGTTGAGATGGAAAATAAGCTAGCACTTTGGAAGCAACAAATAGAAACATCATGGGCTTAGGGACAAACTAGCTCGAGTCATGTTTCCTCTTCTTCTCCAGTAGGACACTCTCAACTTCCATATGAATATACTGAAGGATTCTTTTGAGAAACTTTCTTTCATCATTATTTTCTAAGAATATTTTGTTAGAGTCAACTTTAGTCATGGTGAAGTATGCCCCATATAGAGAAAAGATAAATAAGATCATTGGTTTCAATTAGCCTTTAGAGAAAGAGTTTGAATTATGGAAGAGGACTTCCATTGTTGAATTTGGAATATGAGTATTGGTATGGAGAATATATGTACTTCGTCTAGTATAATATAGGTTTGGCCTAAGAAATTGCAAATTCACAAACATATTCTTCTCTTGGTTCAAGGTACAATCAACAAGTGTTGAGTCTGAGATTTGTTGAGTCATATTGTGAGTCATCTCTTTGTTCTCTTGGGTTCTTGCATCATGTAAGGAAAATATACTACAACTATCAAGAAGATGCTTCTCTTTAATAGAATGCCTTTTGGAAGGTGGGTTTTCCTTTCTTTAGTGAATGAAAATGGGTTTTGTCTCATATTTTTTCCCCCCAAATGAAACTACAAATGTAACTACAATGAGGATATGTGTATAGTGGTTGAATGAAATTGTGTCATGTGTACACTCTAGCTAGAAGCTTTTTTGGCTCCCTTATTATATAAAAGGGAATTTAGGGCTAGTGTACAAGGCTTTTTTTCAATTCAGAATTTGAGGATGCTAAGTGGTCACACAAAGAGTTTGCATTTTGAGTTCACATCTTAGATAGTGATTCAAGTAGGTGAATTTTGTCAATTATGGGGTTGATGGAAATATTTGAATGGAACATGATAAGTCTTTAATTCTATTTTCTCTCCAGTTGTAATACCTTGCATGAATTATTAATGAGAAGTTCATCAAAGGTCATTTTCGTTGATTTCTATTGATTTTTGCATTGGAATATACTTTTATTATAGCTATGGTTGAAAGAAGTAGTTAAATTCTCTATTTAATGTGTAGGTTCATGTAGGTATTAATTGGATTCATAAGTAGTAATGAAACTTGGGTGTTGATACATGAATTGTAATGCAATTGATAAAAATCTTGTTATGTTCGAGATGAAATTTTCCTTATAATTTGATTTATTTTTCTTTGAATTTGTGCTCTAGGATATGAAACTGATATTTCATATTAGTTGCATCTCTCATGTTTTATTGTTTGATCTTAAAACAATAATTTATAAATAAATCTTTTATCAACCTATCTTTGATATTTTAGATTCTCAACTTTTAGATATTTGATCTCTGAAAGAACAACCAATTTCTTGAAGGATTTCATCTATTCAACATTGAGTGAGAATGTATTTGTTGTTATGTAATGTGTTTCTAAATTATGTGTCAAGTTTGTAAGAAAAACATTGTGGGATTACCCTCCTGGGTCCTACAAAGCCCGAAGTGTAGGAGAGAAGTGTTTCTACTTCTTCTTGTTAGCTAGCCAACCGTTTCCTCAACATCCCATAATTGAGCTTGGAAAAATTATAGGTATTTTGTGAAATGTGCTTGGTTCTATAAAAATCACCAAAAAAATGGCAACTCTGCTGGGGAGTTGCTAATTTCAAAGTCTCTAAAGGAAGATCCAATATAGTCAGAGTCGTTAATTTTTTTATTCTTCATGAAGGAAGAATACCCTATTCAATTTTAGTTTACGTGCCAATTTTTGGTCAATATTGTTAGATTGTGTCAGGGAATGTTTAATATACTCTCTAAATTCAATAATACTATGACAAATTACAACCAATTTTTATTTCCCAGTATAGTGGGTGGTGACTCTAAATTTTCTCTTACAAATACAAATAATTTTTTTTGAGAAAGGCCTAAGAAGGAGGATTCTGACGTGTTATTGGGTGTCATGAGGAAGACTAGAATTTATGTGAAGAAGAATTTCAAATAGAAGTTGGAGCTTGAGTCTACAAGAGATAAGCAACCATCCTAGGTTAAGAAACCCACTGAATCATGTGCGTCCATTGAATCTCTGGCTGGGGCATCTCGTACTTTAAATAAGTAAGTAGATCATCCTATTACTCATGATAATCCATCTAGGAATGAAGTGCCTAAGAAAGATCAAGGAAGCTTTCCTATTGAACAAGTGTTTGAAAATGAGCTTGACATATCTAGAGAGGAAGAGAGGTGGGAGTTTTGGGAACTAAGAAAAGAGTTCGTAGAACCTCCCACCCCTAGATTTGGCTCTGTCTTCCATGTGGGGAATTTTAAACCAAGGCGAGAGCCTTCCAATCTAGAAATACACCTTTCCCTTGAGGAATATCTTGTTGAAACAACCGTACATACCCCTATGACTAGTGAGTTTGGAGACCTCCTAGAAAATGAGGAAGATATAGATAAGGACATGAAATCCTTGGAGGAGGAAGAGTTTTGGCTAGCTAAGGAGGAATAAAATAGACTCAAGGAGTTGAAAGAGAAAGAGGACAAAATCATAACCAGGCAACTTGAGAGAAATACTAAGAGACAAAGGATTGAAAAGATGAGAGAGTATGTTTCCAGATGTAAGGCCTTTGAAGAAAATGTAGCTAAATTAGCTACTGAGATCCTTAAGGAAAAAATTCAGATAGGGACTTTTGTTCCTAGTACTAATGCAACAAGTGTTGCAACTACCAAAACCTCTGATCCTCTAGCCATTGCTAAGAAGATATCATTTTTTTTCTCATGGAAAGAAACCAATTGACCAGGCCAAGAAAAATACCTTCAATGCATTCACTCCCAATACCAATACAAACACCCACACTTCTTCCAAGACTTATTTCAACAACCCTAAAGTTGATCCCAATCTATTTGTTGCACCCTCAAATCTTGAGTTCTTGAAATTACAAGTGGTCAAGGAAAAATTGTAGGAAGACTTAAAGAGAGCTGAAATGGAGGCTACTAATGCAAAAATGACCAAGAAGATTGCTTTTCTTAAAATATCTATCCCTACTCCTGAACCTTCAAGTTCTAGATAAAATAATAGTGACTCTCATAATAAGAAGTTTGAAGGACATACGCCTAGCGGAGCTGGTGGTGGAAATCAGGGTGGAGGAGGAAATAAGGATTAAAACTCTTACTCTGAAAATGATGAGGAAATCAAGGAAAACAATAATAATAATGATGTAAATGGGAGAGATAAGACTAGGGATAAACTTGACAAAAAAATAGATGGTGAACACAAAGATCCTCATAGAGATAGAAAATCCAAAAGGCCACCCCAGATGGATAGGTATAGGCAATTTTTCTTTGCCAATATCTCGGGGTATCCAAACCCTATCCCTGACAATGCTAGGAAGCATCTCCCTAAGTTTATGGGTAATAATGCTTTTAGTGGTGAAGATCATTTGAAATATTTCTAGAGTTTTGTCGACGATTTTGAGTTGTGAGATGATGATGTTTCCATGAATTATTTCATGCAATCCTTGATAAAAGATGATAGGGATTGGTACAAGGGATTACTTGATGTGAGTATTGATTCTAAACATGCCTTTTATAGACTTTTCAGAGAGTAGTATGGGGATCAGAATGACCCTAGGTTCAAGATGAATGATTTCAACAACATTACTAAAGGGCATAATGAGATGGAATCTAAGTTCAATGTAAGGTTCAAAAGGCTATGCTCAAAGTTCCTAGTTACCTGAGGCCAAATGAAAATGCTTCTCTAGTAGTGTATTGTAATGCATATGACTCTAAAATATGTTACCTATTTAGAGACAAAATCCCCTAGTTCCTGAGAGAGGCCTATAAAATGGTCATCAACATTGAAAATAATAGAAGAGAACTAGGCAAAGTGGGACACAGGGATGACTCTAAAGCTTAAAAAAACATTAGGGTCCAAAATGAAAAAAATTGGTAAAATCTCAGCTCCTGATGAGAAGTTAGATCAGGTCCTCAAAATATTGTGGAAGGCAACAAAGAGTGAAAAGCCTCAATTCTAGAGGAATTAAAGATCACCAAGGCTACAGAACTATCTATATCATACCAACTGGCATAGTGGAAAGCTAGTCAACAACAATTAGAAGAATGCTTAGGGCACACCTGATCCTCTACAAAGAAATTCCACAAATGTTGTTGAATATTTTCCATGGTGTGAAGTATGCCAAATTCCCCACTCATCACAGCAGTGCATTGTTGTAACGTCCTTGGAAGAAACTCAGGATGACCAAGAAGAATCAGATTCCCCTCAGGGCCATGATCAAATCACAAATATATTCATGATTAAATCAGATCTTGATTGTGGTGAATACTCTCTAGTAATGATACTGATATAAATGATGTAGATGTGAAAATATAAGAAGCTAGTGTGCATCATCAACAAGTCTTCTTAGATGAAGAGGCAGAGAATTATTGCACTGTATATACTTTGGATTAAGATAAGTTTTCCTTATGCAAACCTTCAAATGAGTAAATTGAAAGATATACAATTGCATAAGCTGCTAAGGCAAAGAGTGACTATCATTTAAGAAACAAAATTGTGAATGGTAATTAGGGCAGCCTAGGTAGCATATTTTTTGAAGAGGACAATGTAGGAAACAAAGAAACGAAAACACAAAAGAAGAAAGGAGAGGTAAAACCAAAAGAGGGTAAAGAGATGAGAATCTAGGCCAAGAAGGGCACTAAGGTTAAAATTGATGGTGAAGTTGTTCCTCAAGTTGGTAAAGCTAGAGATGATAAACCTATTGCTGCAAGTGTTCCAAGACATGGTGATAAGGTAACTTCCAAGGAATTGATACTCCCTAAATTTCCCACCTATTCTCTTGTAGACATGTTTCGAGTCTTATCTCAAGTCAGGGTCATAGTCCTATTACTAGAAATGATGAGAATAAATGACCATAAAGACAAGATTGTTGCACTCATCAAAAATATTGCTACAAGTTGGAAGGAAAAAATGGTTATGGATCAACCTAAAACAAGTAGAAGTCAAGAAAAGGACGTTCTGTCAAAACAATGATCAATGAAAATACTGAAATATATTTGGGAACCACCATTACTGCCAATCCAAGTCAAGTTAATCTATTTTACTTAAGTTTAATCATTGATGGTAAGCTACTTAGAAATTGAATTATAGATTCAGGGGCCACAAACAATGTAATGCCAGTGAGGATCATGGAGGAAATGGACTTGAAGGTATACAATACATATGGGAAATTCTATGCTATGGATTCAAGGGAAGTGCTTGTTATAGGGGTGATCAATAGAGTTCCATAGAAATTGGCATCCCTCCCAGAAAAAGAATTATTTATGAGCATCACAGTGGTAGATATCCCACCAACCTATGGGATGATATTATCAAGGAAATGGAGTTCTTCCATGGGTGGGAGCATACAATGTGACCTATCATTTACCACTTTCTCCATTGATCAAAAGGATTTTAAGATTGCAAGAGAGCCAAGAGTTTGTCACATGATTCAACATGTGGAAGAACCAAAGGAACCAACAAGAATCCATTTTATAGATACTGATTTGGACACCTTTTGAGTTGAAGAAGAGGTGCCAGAAGAGAAGGTTGACCCTACACCAATTTTTCATGAGGTTGCTGATGACTTACAAGGAGATTCTCCTTGGACTATGTACTTTGATGGGGCCTGCTCCAAGGAGGGTTCTAGTGTAGGAGTCATTCTTATGTCCCCTCAAGGTAAAACCTACAAATACTATTTCTTGTAAAAATTTTATTGTACAAATAATGTTTCTGAGTATGAGACTCTTTTGCTTGGATTAAAATTAGTTTCCAAACATGGAATTAAGATATTAAAAGTATTGGGGGATTCTAAATTCGTAGTTTCCCAAGTTAGATCTAGATTTTTTACTAAAGATAAAAGGCTCAGTCAATACAAAAATGCAATTTGGGATACTATTGAGGCCTTTGATGCCTTTGGAATAGATTGTATAGAAAGGGGACAAAATTTTAGAGAAGACTTATTAGCTAACATTGCAATCAGATTAGATGATGTCACCTTTGATGGTGTCTAATGGATTGAAGTAAAAACTAGGCCTATAGTGCCTGATTAAATTTTCAATTGGCAAGTTTTCGATGATGATTATGACATTTTAAGATTCATGCATTGCATCGACCAATATGAAATTCAATAGATTGACTTTGGCTCAATTTTGGTTGAGGTTGATGGGAAAGAGACATTGTTTGGGAATGAGATAATTCAATTGAAAACAAATAAGATTCCCAGAGGATAGGTTGCACTAGAAAGGGTTTTTGATGGCCCTGACAAATAAAGTATCAAGCAAACACCTTCTCATAATGAGGACTTGGAGGAGATAAATTTAGGGACAAAAAAATCTCCTAAGAAGGTATACATAGGCAAAAAGATGAAACCCCATGTGAGAAGAAATGTTAATTTCCTTATTGAGGAAGTATAGGCATGTCCTTGCATGGCATATGATGATCTCAAGGCATACAGGGAAGAATTATTCTAACATGAAATCCATTTGAAGCTTGATGTGAAACCTTTCTAATAGAAACAAAGGCCAATTAACCCTACGTTACAACCAAAGATTTAGGAAGAGATTACCAAGATAAGAGACACTAGGATCATCAAAACCTCTTAGGAATTCATTATGGGTCTCAAATTTCATTCCCGATAGAAAGAAGAATGGTGATATTAGGTTGTGTGTAGATTTCAGGAATCTTAATGTGGCTTCTTTAAAGGATAACTATCCCATACCAAACATGGAGGATATGTTGCAAAAGGTTAGAGGGTGTGAAATACTGCCAATGATGGATGGGTTCTCAGGTTACAATCAAGTTATGGTAAGAGAATCTAGAATAGTACAAAACTACATTCACTACACCCTGGGGAACTTACATGTATTTGAGGATGTCATTCAGACTGATGAATGTTGGCACCACATTTCAAAGAGCTATGGATGTATTCTTTTCTGATTTTATTGACCTCTTCTTTGCCATATACCAAGATGGCCTCACTACTCATAGTAAAAAGGAAGAGGATCACTAGTCTCACTTGGAGAAGATCTTTGTTAGAGCTTTAGAGTATGGGATCTCTTTGAATCCCAAGAAGTGTGCTTTTGGAGTCAAAGAAAGAAAGTTGTTGGCGCATATTTTTTCAAAGGAAGGAGTCAGAATTGACCTAGAATGAGTAGAAACTATAGATAAAAATTCAAAACCTAGGAACGTGAAAGGAATCCAGTCCTTTCTCAAGAAAATTAATTTTGTTAGAAGATTTGTCACAAATTTTGCTAAGATTGTTCAACCAACTTCCAAAATGCTGAAAAAAGGAGAAAAGGTGTCATGGAAAGATGAACCTACAAAGGGTTTCCAAGCCATAAAGGATTCTTTTCTGATTTTATTGACCTCTTCTTTGCCATATACCAAGATGGCCTCACTACTCATAGTAAAAAGGAAGAGGATCACTAGTCTCACTTGGAGAAGATCTTTGTTAGAGCTTTAGAGTATGGGATCTCTTTGAATCCCAAGAAGTGTGCTTTTGGAGTCAAAGAAAGAAAGTTGTTGGCGCATATTTTTTCAAAGGAAGGAGTCAGAATTGACCTAGAATGAGTAGAAACTATAGATAAAAATTCAAAACCTAGGAACGTGAAAGGAATCCAGTCCTTTCTCAAGAAAATTAATTTTGTTAGAAGATTTGTCACAAATTTTGCTAAGATTGTTCAACCAACTTCCAAAATGCTGAAAAAAGGAGAAAAGGTGTCATGGAAAGATGAACCTACAAAGGGTTTCCAAGCCATAAAGGATGCAAGTAAGGAAGCATCTATTCTCAAATCTCCAAACTATACAAAACCATTTCAAATTTTCACCTTTGCTTCATTTCACACAGTGGCGGGAGTATTACTGTAGAAAAATGATGAATGTTTTGAAAAACCGATTGCCATTTTTAGTAAATACTTGCAAGTTGTCAAACTTAAATATGATGCCACATAAAATAAATCTTATGCCCTAGTAAAGGTTGTAAATAATTTCATACCATATTTGGCTAGAGCTATTGTTGTTGCTTGCGTTCCTACTGCAACAATTAGTGACATATTTACTCAACAAGAGACCACATGTCGTTGATGTAGGTGGATCCATAAAATTTAGGAGTTCAACATTAAAATTTAGATCACAAAGCTGGTGAGAGGTCAAGGCCTAGCTAAATTAATGGCTGAGACAAACTTGGAATCTAACTAGATAAACCAAGTTGAGCATGAAAATTTTACACCTGTATGCAATATGCAAATCTATGGGTGGTATAAAATGATTGTTGAGTATCTAAAAACCATGTAGTGGCCTTAGGGTTTTCCTATTAATGAGAGAAGGAATTTAAAATTACAAGAAATCAAATATGTTATCATTGACGGTGAAATTTGGTGGAGAAGCCCCAAGGGTGTGTTGCTTAGATGTGTATATGGGGACCAAGTTGAAGATCTCTTGATTGAGATGCATAAAGGGGCCTATGGAGGTAATTACATGGCCAATTACACTACCCATAATATATTGAGAGTAGGTTTTTGGAGGCCCACTATGTTTAAAGATGCACATAGGTTTGTAAAGAAATGTGATTATTTTCAATGATTCACTAGTAAGTTCAAATTCTGAGGAAACTTATCACTTAGGTCGCTGTCAGTATAATCCCCCTTTCAATAATGGGTTATTGATTTTATTGGAGATATGCTTGAGAAGTCTAGTGTAGGACATTCTTGGATACTAGTTGTAACTGATTATTTTACAAAGTGGGTTGAACCTATTCCTACTAGGAAAGCCACTAGTAAGGTTGTCATTGATTTTTTGATGAACAATATCTTAAGTAGGTTTGGAATTCTAGAAAGAATTGTCTCTGATAATGCCATGTTCTTCACATATGAGGAGTTTATTTATTTTTGCAACCAACATGGCATCAGTATATCTAATTCTTCCCCATATCACCCCCAAGGGAATGGACAAGCTGAATCAAGCAATAAGAGCTTGATGAAGATTATCAAGCGGGTGATTGAAAAGAACAAGAAGGCCCTGGATTCAAAGTTGCAGCTCACATTATGGGAGAATAGGAATACTATGAAGAAGTTAATTTCATAGTCTCCTTTCAATCTGGTGTATGGGGTTGAGATGCAAATACTGCATAATAATCTGATAAAGATATACAATTTTTTTTAAGAATATGATAATGACATTTGTGATGAAATGCGACACATGATGGATGGATTGATTGAGCTTGATTAAACTAGGTGAGAAGCTCATAAAAGGAATGAGAATTTGCAGTTGCAAGTTAAGCACCTGTATGATAAAAGGGCCATTGAATGAAAGTTTGAGTTGGGGAACATGGTCTTAGTATGGAATGCAAGGATGGAGGATAAAGGTAAAAATGGGAAGTTTGATCCATTATGGTTGGGCCCTTATTTGATTGTTGATACACATGGAGAGGATTCTTATTTCTTGTAGTCCCTGATAGGTAAAATTCTTCAACTACCAGTACATGAATAGTTTTTGAAGTCCTATTTCTCTTGAAGTGGGATTTTTTTTTCCATGTACATTGTATAGTCTTGTAAATTTTGTATATGGGTTTGGTGTGTTTCTTTTCTATTGTGTTTTCTTTCCTTGTTTGAGAAAACTCCTACTTTTCTTTTTGGTCTCTTTGTGTTGGTCTACATTACTAGATGATCCGAATTTTAACCATACCTACCAGGAGTATGCATCCCTAAGTAGGATCCATTGGTAGAGCTTGAAAATATTTTTATATTTGTAGATGATTCCATGTGGTCTCATGGTATATGTATCTATTGTGCAATTTTTCACACATTCCCCACTAAAAGTAGGGACCCTCTTTTCTTGGATTTTTTGGTTTTTCTCTTTGCTTGCTCTTTTGGTGGTTTGATCCTAGATTTTGGTCATTTTGCAATGTTCCTTGATGCTCATCATGCTAATGTAGATTCCCTTGTTGAATAACACTTTGAAAATCCTGAGTTTTGGGTCCATTTCGGGTTTCTCCTTGGTTTTGAGATTTTCCTCCTCTAGTGGATTTCCCAAGTTGCCTAGAAAACCCAACAAAGGTTGTTTTCACACTATTTTTGAGGATTTCACTCCTTCACGGAATTCTGTGCTGACCGTATTTTCCTAAAACTCCTTTGCTACCTCAAATCCTTGAACCCTTCTTGAATTGTCTTGTCATCACATTAATGGCTCGTGTACAAACTCTACATTTGTG
The DNA here is from genome assembly GCA_007115665.2 of Sequoiadendron giganteum. NCBI lineage: Eukaryota > Viridiplantae > Streptophyta > Pinopsida > Cupressales > Cupressaceae > Sequoiadendron > Sequoiadendron giganteum. Next base: position 152,696,703 of record CM021106.1, on the reverse strand, counting down.
TTAATGAGGTTTGAGCTAGTTTTTATGCTGCAAGTCGATTTCATTTTTCCCTAATTGATTTTGAGGGAGCTCAATTGTGATTTCTTGGCATGATTAGCATTTGGAATTGTGAATTTATGGGCTTGGTCATGGTTTTCTTGGAATTTTCACTATTGCTACTTGATCGTGCATGTCAGGACTTGCTCTTGGTCATTGATTATCACTTTTTTGCTTCATCAATGGTATGTATCCATTGCCCTACTTTCGATTGATGAATGTGAGTTTATCTTTGGCTTGTTGAGCATGCTTAGATTTGATTTTAGTATTTTGAGGGGGGTCTACAATTTGTCTAGGGTTTTTGATTCGTGTTTTGATTTCCCAATTTGAAGTTGGTGTTGCCACCTTTGCTCATCCTATGATCTATTATGCCTTGCCATGCTTGTTTTACTGCCCTTCAAATTTTGTTTTGTGAGAGAGTGGTTGAAATTGAAATGGCATGTTCATCTTGAAACCCTAGGGTTTGATTTTGAATTCATTATCAATCCTCGATGGAATTCCTTGAAAATTTGTTAAGAATGAAGAATAAAGGGAATGCATGAATTAACTGTTAATGAATTTGCATTACATGATTGATATGGGATAACTGGAAGATATGTGAAAATATTTCTTGAGTTTTACATGATGATTGAGATGATTATGAATGTTATTTTGGGTTTCCATTACTAAAATCTGCCTGTCTCAGAATTCCCCGAAATTCCTTTCTAGCTTGAATTTCGTGAAGGGGTGAAAATCCCAAACTTTGAGAAAGGATGCTTGATGTTATTTTTAGGGGATTTTGATTGATTTTTTGGATTTATTTGGTGATTGGCATGCATTTATGATGAACTAACTTGGATTCTTATGTTATGATAGGTATTGATTATGGTCTCTTGAATGCAAGTTGAATCAAGAAAATTTGTAGCTGGAAGACCTAAAGGTAGGGTGGTGGATCCTAGTGATGAGGGAGCATCTGTCATCTTGGAACCAGAAAGGATCAAGATAGATATAAAAATAAAACTTTGTGAGACCAAATTGTCTTTCGTGTGGTAAGGAGTCACTGATACTAATGTGGGAAAATGTGACTATGAAGAATTCAAGGCAAGAATGGCCATGTAGGATCCCCCATTGCTAGCTAGAAGAATGGTAGAGTCAAGATTGGCTCATGTAGCTAGGTTTCCCCCCATAGTTAAGTGCTATGAGTTGGTTTTGGAATGTGCTAGACATTATTATAGGGGTACATAGCGGGTGATTGGTCCACAAGGTAGAGTGTTGGCTAATTTCTCTCTTTCTTTAGTGGCACAAACCTTTGATATACCTGATAGATCTCATGTGGTAGGCCTAGATCTAGATGTCGATAGGAAATATTATGTAGATGATACAAATAAGGCTTTGCAAGTCATCATATCTTGGATGGAGAAGCCTAAGCCCCATATTTCCAAGTTACCTAAACAGTTGTTCAGGGAAAAATTCAAAGCATAGTACTATGATGCCATCACACTCCTTAGTAGGGTTGTAGGTTTGAAGACTGCAAGGTTCTTTGAGAACTGGATGTTTTATGTCATAGTAAGAATGGAGTAAAACACTAATTATCATTGGGCAAGTATCATTAGTGTTATGATACATGATAAACTATGTAATGTTTTGTAGATGAATAGTTTTACCATGACATCTTATCTAATTTATGCATTGGCGAGGGTTCATCCATATAAGGTATTAAGTACTAAAGGGGTTTTTGGACAAGATGTGATCTATGAGGTGTACCCATAGTTGCATTTGGGTGTATCAAGCTATAGAAGGGTGAATGATGCATTTACCATGTATATCACAGGGCTACTATAGGGAGCAGATGATGTAAGGATTTTTGATGTAGCCAAGGAGTTAATACAAAGGTATGGGGGATGTTTTATCCAATTCCCCACCTTTTCATATATCAGAATTGATGGTTGTCAAAGGGCCCCTTACAGGTTGCCAATATATTCAATGGACAACATCATACTTCTGGAAGTCACTAGACAGATTTCAGCCTTTGGCGATATTTTGAAGGATATGCATAAAGTTGGATTTGGGAATGAATTTCATTTGAGGATAGGAACTAATGAGTTATGTCCCTCTTTGATGTCAACACACTCCTCTGAGGAAGAAATGAGCACTTTAGGCTTGGAATTCCATACCAAGAGACCCAGATTTGATAGGATAGGAGAAGCCCAAAAGAAGGCAAGTAGGGATTTCAGGCATAGGGATGAAATTGAGGATTATTGGGTAAATTGCAAGGATGAATTTGAGGTCATGAAGAAGAAATACTCTTGGTTTCCTTCCCATTTAATTAGGTTGTTCAAAGTCAAATTATTTCTTGATCAGCTGGATAATGATGGAGAACTAATACAGAATCACGACTATGAGCCCATCAAGGATAAAGCAGTGGGAAGAATTGATTGGTCAGATGAAGAGAAAATTAACTTGGAAAAAATCAATGCTCCTTCGATCAAATATACCAAGTTGTGGATCAAACATAAGGTATGGGAGATGGGTAACAAAGGCATGCAATACACGTATGATCTGATGGGAAATCTAGAGTCCCAATCTACCTCTGAAGATGAGGAGCGAGATCCAAAGGGTAAGGAGATGGTGGGGTTTCCCTTTAGAATCAAGATTAAGGGTGCTCAAGTAGAAAAGGAGAGAGGAGAGAGGATGAGACCAATTTCCAAGAGAAGGAAGGTCTCCAAGAAATATAAGTTTGTTGTAGAGGAAGAACCAGATGATGAGGGTGAAAAGGGTGATGTCCCTGTGCCAAAAAGAAGAAGAATGGTCAAGACTACAAAGAATAAAGATAATGAACCTTCCAAGGAGGCAGAAGATACAAGTCTGCAGGTGAAAAAAGTAGACAACTCTGAAGGAAAGACACAAGTTTATGCAAGGAGATCAAGGACTCCTTCTCCAAAGGATAGTATATTGTAGACAGACTTTTCCATAGGTGATCCTCTAACATAACAACAAAAGGATGCCTCTCCCCTTCCTAAATCACAATATGTGAAATGTAACTCCCTAGAGGCAGAGATTAGTGGTCTCTAGGAGGAGGTGGAAGTATTCAAGGAGGGAGAGCTCTATAGCACTGAGGCATAGATAGAAAAGATCATACAGTCTCCTTTGGTGAGTTATGAAGATTCACGTGCTGATACAGGGAGTGACAAGTCTCCAAGAAAAGAAGAACTTCCTACAAGGACTCCTCCATCAATGCATGAGGAGGGTGAACATAATATGGAAAATAATGATAATCTAGGGCAAGGCAAGGAGGGCTACATAGGAGAGAAGGTGCACAATATGAATGTTGATTCCTCCACAGATCAAACTGAGAAAAGTACACAGATTGAGAAACAACTTGATGCTCCTACCCCTAGCTGGCTAGATGAGAGATTGAAGAGTAAGAAGATTATTGTGGATGATACCCCTGCAAATTGGGATGATCTATTAGCCAACATAGGAAAGGTAAAAACAAAGAAGAAGGCTAAGGTTATCTCTAGGATTGAGAAAGATGGGGATAATAACTGAGTGATCCACATTGCCACTCCTACTCCTGATAATAATAAAGATGAGGTAACTAGCCAAGATTATAATATTAAAACCATCAATCTTGGGCCTACCTCTATGATACAAGAATTTGAAGAGTTTCAAGGATCTAGTGCTGAAATTTTATGCAGATTGAACAAAGAGATACAAGATAAGTAGGAATGAAAGAAGGGGAATGAGAAGTTAAAAATATATTTGCAGGATCTCATGAAGCCTTTACGATCTATCTCTTCATCATCTACAAGAAGTCCTCTACCTAAGGAGACCATCACTGAATTGGAAAAGATGAAAGCCACTACACATGTTACCCATGAATGGATGCAAGAAGTGTGGAATAAAAGAGATAAAATGATTAAGGACATTTTTTCCACTTGTGGTCATGCCCATAGATCTTTTGATTGGTTGTAGAATGTGCTAGGGCACGAAAAAATTGGTACAAATCTTCTCCTTAAGAAATTCAAGACAATCATGGACTACATAGAAGAAAAGCTGGTGAGTGATAAAATCCTACCTTCTTCAAAGGCTTCACAACCTTGGGAATGGTACGAATTGCTACAGATTAATCAGAGGGTTTTGAAGAAAATTCATAAACAAGGGCAGAAAATTGGGAATACATTGAAGGATATTTTTGGCAAGGGTATTCCAATCTTTGAGGTTATGACTAGGAGAAAGAGGTTTGCATTGAAGCACCTAGTGTGGAGCAGCTAAGGGAATGGTGGCATGAGATCTATGATTTGGTTGATGGTGGCCTAGTTACTTTGCATCAAATTGATGATGCGGCCACATATGTTGTAATCATGGAGAAATATCAAACCCTAAAGGTGGAATGGGATGAAGTCATCAGGAAATCAAGGGAAGAAATTAAGTCTCTTGATAGAAGGTTCAAAATATTAAATACTCCACCTTTGAATGATCTAGAGGAAGTTTCCTTAGCATGCAAGATAAAATGGGTCAAGGGAAAGAAAAAGGGCTTAGTAATGAGTGAATTCTTTGAAATTTGTGCTTCCCATTATAAATTTCCAGCCTTCACATGCATCGGATCAAATTATAAGGAGATTCTAGGCCGACCTGGAGAGGAGCCTCAAGCATTTAATAAAGTTTTATATTTTAATTTTAGGGTTTTAATTTCTCTAGCCGACTTGTCTTTGTAACCCTAACTTTGGATAACATTCTCTATAAATGTGGCATGTGGCCTCATTGTTGATGAGTAGTAGTGCTAGAAGATTAGAATTCACATCAAGTTAAGCAATAGAGCGGAGTTAGAATTTAGTCTATTTCGAAGCAAGTGTTGTAACACATGATACTTGAATTGTTGCTACTGTTGGGTGAATTCAATACAATTGGAGACATTGTGCCTTAGTGGCCTCTCTTGGACTGATTTATCTTGCATGGTTATGGTTATTCTATCTTTCCTTATTGCTTTGAAATCTTGAATGAATGTTAGGTTTATAATTAAGTGATTTGATGATATTTGTGGTCAAATGCTTGGAATGTTGTAGAAATTCCTAATCCATACTTTTGGCATCTTATTGATTGTAGGTTATTGTGCAAAGTTAGCCTAGATCTTATAATTGTGTGGTTAGTTCAATTGTGGGTTTGTTCATTTCAATTGCAAAACAAGGGTTGACTTGAATGAATGTTCATGATCTAAAAATCTTTGATTCCCTAGAAGATTGCACCATTTCTATAAAATTGTAGGTTAAACCTGGGTTAACCAGAAGTTAGTTTTGAGGAATTGGTCTATTGCAACATCTTTTCATCAGTATTGTTGATCTTAGGAGTAATTTCAAGCTTAGTATTTCTGAAATCCTTATCTTTTTCTATTTCTTTGAATTTGAGTTAGGGTTAGATTTAAGAATTCAGAGTATCAACATATTGCAAAATATGATAAAGTTCCAGTATTTATTTTGTAAGGTCCCTTTGTGAGTACCAACATTTTCACATTTATCACTGAGTTGTTTTGTTGCATTTGTCAAGACCTGACATTAGAGACCTTGGGGTTATCTCTTGAGGCTTGCTGATAGAGATTTACCTTTCAAGAGAGATAGGATATCATATTCTGTTTAAGTTGTTTCTATGCAGAAAAAACCATCAATAGATTGGCACTAAAAGGAGGGCCTGAATAAGAAACTAGATCTTTTTCTCAATGCCATTTCTCCTAAGAGACTGAGAAGGAGAACCAGATCTACACTAGGAGAAGAAAAGTTTCATGAGTTTCCACCTCCAACTAGGTCAAGAAGGACTAGAAGGAGGGAAGAATCATCCTCCACTCAGCCACTTCCATCATCTCCTTCATCCTCATCCACATCAAGCCCATCCTCATCGAAATCTAAAGCCATCCCCATTTAGCAACCCCAGCTAGTCATTAATCAGCCTTTGCCACCCCCACCTCCACCAATAGCTTTTTTGGAAAACAACCCATCACCTCTATCCTTCAATAAATACAATGTCATGCCCAAGAACCCTGAGAAATTTTTCTCTAAGTTCCATACAAATGATCCTACTAGGACAACAAAGGATCATATCCAAATTTTTAGAACCTATCTGAGAGATAGAGGGATTAATCATGAGGATGTTGCCTACAGGATTTTTCCATATTCTTTGGGAGAAGAGGCCTTTTATTGGTATAATCTTCTACCTACTGCATCAATCAATAATTGGACTGATCTTGAGACTGCATTTCTATAGAATTTTAAAATCCTCATCAGTGCCAATGAGCTCTACATGTAGTTTACCAAGGTCAAGAGAGAAGTTAATGAGCCTATAGGGTCATTCAACAATAGGTTCCACCATGCATACACTAGATTGCAAGCACCTTATGCTGTAGATGATTCCACTACCTTAGAGGTCTATTTTGAAACCCTTGATAATCTCACATCCACCTTCCTTAAGTGGAGAAATAATCCTCCAACAAATTTGCTCACTGCATATACAAAGGTAGTTAAGGTTAGAACTGATCTCAGACAACACCTGTTGGGACCTTTGCCATCTCTGGGACCTGTTTCTCACCTTGGACAAGTCCAAGATCTTAACCAGGCTCTGACTAATCATACTCCCATTATGAACCATATCCCACAGTTTCCTTTGGTTCCTCACCCAGGTCCTCCAATCAGTCAGGCTCATCCAATGACTACTTATCCCCAACAAAATGCTAATCAACCCCTTCATCCACAACAATAGGCTGGTTTTCCTACATATTTGTAGAATTCAGAATTCTTGAATCAGTCCATTAGTTTTGGAGGAGTTTTAAGGTACTCTCCAAATAATGTGGATTCAGTACCTTATAGTTGTCCTGATAAGGAAAGGTTAGATGAGCTAACTGAGCAAGTGAAAAAGTTGAATATGGAGGTAACTTACTTGAGAAATCAAAACAACCAACTTCAAGCAGCTCAGAGAAACCTGCAATCAAATTACAATAGGGAGAATTTAGATGTTGCATGAGGGTAGAGCTTCAACAGAGGACAACATTCTGACAAAAATCAGAATTTTGAGAGAGGAAAAGGTTCTGGTCAAAATTTTGACAAAGGGAAACAAGGTGGACAAGGATTTGAGAGAAGACAACCACCTTGGAATAATAGGCCATGGAACATAAGACCTAATAATGGAGGGGTCCCTACTCTATTGGACCAAAATTCTAATCAAGAGAAACCTCCAAGTGGTGTATTCCTAGTAGAGGTAGCTTTATCTGAATGGTGTAGGCTTCACAAGAAAAGTCAACACTATGAGCTTGATTGTCTTCAATTTTAGACTGTTGCTTCCATATTTCAATATGAAGTGGAAAATAACTCTACCAATCAAGAAATGGTACCTTCTACTCCTTATGAATCCCCGGTTTTAGTATTGAATCATGCTCCTTTCTCAAGGGATGAAGAGAATGAACCAGAGGAGAAGTTGAACAACTAGAATGGAGAGGTTGAACAGGTGCTTAATGAAGATGAAATTTCTTAATTATTTAATGAGGGAAATGAGAATGATAATGGCCCCTTTGATGAGGAGGAATCTGGTGTTGAAGAAGTACAGATGTTCCAGCAACCGATAAAGAAATATGACTTGAGGAACAAGCCTAACAGGAATTCACAAGCTGGAGGTCCATTCACTACATCTATTCCTCCAAAAAAAATTACTACTCCACCAGATCCACATGCTAGAAATAATCCATCTTATCCTCATGTTCCAACATAGTACTTTGTAAAAGGACCACAACTTGATGCATCAAAGGGACGTAATGTTGATATAGCAAGGGATAAGAAGACTGGTCCTACTAAGGAAACCCATGATGACATGAATGTAGAGAAATTTGGTTAATATGTGACTGAAGAACTTAGAAAAGTAAAGGCAAGTCTTTATGCTTTTGAGTTATTAAGGGTTCTTGCTATCAGAAATATAGTCCTAGGGTCTTTTAATGCAAGTAAAGCATTTCGAGGAGTAGACGTCAATGAGGTAGTAGACTTGCATTCTAGTGCACAAGCATCCAAAGGTCCAAACCAGGTGCCACTGGGGGATAAGGGTAAAGAAAAAGATAAGAACCAGCTTGCACAGGTTGGCACTCAGTTAAGTTTGTTCCAGGGAAAAATGGAAACCCCTCCCTTTTTTATTTATGTTCATATCTTTGGGAAGAATCTGCACAATTTTCTTCTAGATTCAGGAGCATCTACAAATGTTATGCATTTTTTTGTCTATATAGCACTAGGTATCACCCCTGCTACCTCTCAAAAGAAGGTCACCCAATTAGACAAGACAAAGGTAAATAGAGTAGGAGAAATGAACATGATCCCCATGCAAGTTGCTTTAGATCCTAGAGTACAAGTAAATAATATTTAGGTTGCTGATATTATTGACACCTATGATCTGATTTTGGGTCAATATTTGACCAAGGAACTAAATGGATACACATCCATAGATCATTCTCACATGTGGTTTCCATGGAAAGGGGTCCCAAATCAAATCAGGATTGAAAGGGAACCTAGGATGATGTATGTAGTCACTAAATATTAGAATACTTCGAATGAGATATTGGTGTCAGAAGTTAGCATGGGAGACTATGTATTAGCTACCCCTATCTCTGATATAGGAGAGGTATTCATGTTGCAAATCTCCTTTGATGAATCCACATCAAAATCCAATTGTTTTGAGAATATCTTAATGTTACAAGATGAGTCTACATTAGAAGCTAGTGGTTTTGAAGCACTATTTGAGCAAACAGAAGAACTTGATGAACAAAAGGATAGGCAACTCAACTTATTGAATAATTTCTAGGATTTTATCTAGAAGTGTGTGGAGGACCAAATACAGTTGGCCAAAACTATGAATTTTAAAGAATTTCTTCTCCCTAGTTGGTGTAGAGTCCACAATGCTCCTCATTCGGAGTTGGAATGTTGTTTGTGTCAAACTATGGTGGTGTTGTGCAGTTTTTGTACACATGCCCCACTGAATGTGGGGACCCTCTTTTTTCTCTTTTTGGTGTTTTGGCCCCTCTTTCTGAGGGTGTTGCTTGCTTGAGTTTGTGCTTTAAATGTCCAATTTTGCTAGTTGAAGTGGCATCCTTTTGAGCCATGTTGAAAATCTAAAGTTTCAGCTTTATCTCGGGTTTTTCACTTTTTTCGAAAAAATTCGCTTGGGCAGGATTCTCCCGGTTTCCCTTGAGTGTTCGACATTGCTACCTTTTGCACTATTTTCGGGAAAATCCGCACATATCGGATTTCCCCGAAATCCTTCCCGGTGTTGAATCCCCGAGGGTCTTTTGTGATTGCGGCTGTCTTGTCGAGTGTATTAATGGCATTTGTGCAGAGGTCTTTTGGGCTTTGATATATTGATTATTTGAGAAGTTATTGATCATTTGAGTGGGTGTGTTTGTTCTCATTTTTGCATTGGGTGTTGAAGTTCTTGGTGTTTACTGACACCTGGTTCTTGAGGCCATTTCAATTGTGCGTTGGTGTTTCCTATGCACGGGTTGTATTCGGTTTGCATTCAGCAGTTATATCTTGGCTTCACCAATTTCAACCTTTATGTTTCCATGGTATGTAGACGTGCCCCTTTTCTTTGTTGATTTCGATGGCTTTTCTTTATTTGGTCGGGAGGTCCTTGGTGGGTTTTTTCTGGTTTTCTAGTACACGTCTTCTTCTGGGTTGTATTTGGTACACCAGTCCACTTTTATTTAATTGGGCGTGTACATTCTGGTTTGGTATTGCTCCCATTTGAATTTTGGCTTGCTGTGGTTTCATATTTTCCGCTTTGTCTTTAGGCAAGTCTTCTGTGCTTTCATGGCAGACGTTTGGGGTTTTCAACCTAGGGCATGGTTGGTTCTCTTCGAAATTATGTGAAGGGGTGTTTTAGTTTGCATTTTATCCATCAGGGTCTTAGGTTGAATTAGCTTCAGGGTCCTGTTGTAAATCCAGAATGATTTGAGTTGGTCTGATAAAGTACCGAGGATGTAGACAGGTTCGGGTTTTTGAGCTCTTCACAGAATTCCGCTTCCCCGGATTTCCTCGAATTTTCTATCTCCTCTTCGTTTACGGCTTTGGTCCAAATTTCATTTGGTTTCACCAAAATCCGTTCTATCCGGATTTTTTTGAGGTCTGCGGTTGGGTCGTTTTACTGATTTTGAGCTTGGATATTGTTATATTTGGATTTCGCCAAAATCCATTCCATTCAGATTCTCCCGATATTTTTTGCCCCTTCATTTTCCCTGAGTCTATCGTAACTATTGCTACTCTCGCCATAATCCGTCTCTGGCGGATTCTTCCGGGTGTTTTGGGAGAATTACTGAATTTGGTGGTTCTGAATGGTGGGTTTCTTGGTAATACATCTGATTAATTTAAGGAACTTATGCTAAGTGTTCTCAATACTTTTCTTGATTAAATTGGTTATTTGAATGGTGTTGTGGGATTTTGTATGTTTGGTTTGCTGGAATCCACCTGGTCTGAATTTTCTCAAAAATCCTTCCCAGTGCAGAATCCGCGAGAGGGGCTAAATCCTGAACTTTAGAATAAAGATCTTTTTGCACTCATTGCTTCCTATGGATCTAATTATGTTTGATTTTATGTGTTTACAGGTAGGATCAGGACAAAATTTTGTTGGTAGAGGCAAGGGAAAGGCAACTGATCCTGCTACAAAGGCTTCTGCTATTTCAGATGCAGAGAAGGTTAAATTGGATATCAAGAGCAGAGTCCCTGATAGCAAGTTGACCTCAATTTGGTTAGGGATAACAGATATAAACATAGGCATGTGGGATTATGAAGAGTTCAAGGCTGAAATGTCAGCACCAAATCCTCCTTTGTTGGCAGTAGGGATGATATTATCTGGACTAGCTCATGTGGTAGGTTTCCCTCCTGCAGTACAATGTTATGAGTTGCTGTTAGAGTGTGCAAAGAATTATGATAGAGGAACACAGAGGATAGTGGGTCCCCAATGAAGAATTCTTGCTAGTTTTTGTCCTATATCAATTGCTGCAACTTTTGACATGCCTGACAGGTCCCATGTGGTAGGTTTTGACATGAGCGATGCTAGAAAGTACTATGAAGAGAACATAGTCAAGTCACAATAGGTGATTAATTCCTAGCTAGAGAAGCCTAAGTCTCATTTCTCTAAGTTGCCCAAGCAGTTGTCTAGGCTTAAGTTCAAGAAGGAGTACTATAATGCTATCACTCTTCTCAGCAGGTTGGTGGGATTGAAGAGTTCAGGTGTGTTTGAAACATGGATGTTTAATGTGATTGCCAAGATCAAGCAGGGAATTGATTATCATTGGGTAGGTGTCATCAGTGCTGAAATATATCATCAATTGTGTAATGTCTTGCAGAGCAAGACTTTCACCATGACCTCTTACCTACTATATTCATTGGCCAGACTTTATCCATATAAGGGATTGAGCATTAGAGGTATCTTTGGGCAGGATGTTATTTATGAGGTATACCCACAGTTGCATTTAACTGGTGGAAGTTGTCGGAGGTCAAATGATGCCTTTACAATGTATATTACTAGATTGCTCCAAGGTGCAGAGCATGTGAGAATCTTGGATAAGGCAAAAGAATTGATAAGAAAATATGGAGCATGGTTTGTCCAGTTCCCAACCTTTTCATATATTAGAATTGATGGTTTTTAGAGGGCACCCTAAAGACTCCCCAGGTATCCTACAGACCATATTATGTTGTTAGATGTCATTAGGAAAATCTGTGATTTTGACAATGTTGTGAAAGGGGAGATGCACAAGATAGGGTTTGGGAATGATTTCCCTCTAAAGATTGGAATGGGTGAAGTTTGTGCCTCCATTCAGTCTGCCCATGCTGTCGAGGAGGAGATGAGTACTTTTGGACTTCCTTTCCACACTAAGAGAACAAGGTTTGATATCACAGGTGAAGCACAGAAGAGGGCCAATAGAGATTATAGCCATAAGGCTCACATTGAGGACTATTGGGTAAACCTTGCAGATGAGTTTGAGGTAAGCGAGAAGGGATATTCCAGGTTGCTAGTGGGTTTGGTGAGATTGTACAATGTAAGAGCCATCCCGAATCAAATAAATGAAGATGGAAATGTGATTCAAGGCCATGTCTATGAAGCAGTTAAAGGTAGGCCAGTAGGAGAGGTCGATTGGTTAGAGGAAGAAAATATTGACCTAGATCAGGTTATGGCCCCGATGATCAAATTTACTAAGATGTGGTTGAAGTACAAGATACTAGAGCTGGAGAGCGAGGGTGTTCCATGCACCTATGACCTAATGGGAGACTTAGAGTCTCATTCTACTTCTGAAGCTTCTCTTGAACTAGATCAAAAGGGAAAGGAGAAGGTGGCCTCTCCTTTTTGAATTCAGGTAAGGGATGTTCAAGCTAGGAAAGCTGTAGAGCTGGGTAAACAAAGAAATCCTGTTGCAAAGAAGAGGAAGCATGCCTCTAGGAAAGAAGTTGAAAAGAATCAGGAAGAAGAGGAAGAGGTGGAGAGTGTCCATGCATTAATGAAAAAGAGAAAGACTACAAGGACATCACAAAAGTTGGAGGAGGCTCCTAAGGTTGACAAGATGATTGAGCCACCAATGGTAGAAGTGGAGAGCTCTGGGGAAAAGACACAACTTTATATGAGGAGATCGAGGACTCCTTCCCCAAGGGATACTGTAGCCAACGAGGATGTTTCGGTAAGTGTCCCTATTGTTGTGCAGGTGAGCCCCTCCATTCCCCAAGATGCTGGTAGTGTAAGGGGAGATCCAAAACAAGATGAAGGTCCTAAGGAGTTAGGTGAAGAAGAGTTTCAAGAAGGGGACCTCTTTAATGTAGAGGCAGAAATAGACAAGGTGGTTCAATCTCCCTTGGTGGCACATGTGGATTCTCTTGCAAGGGAACAGGTGGGTAAGTCTCCCCAAAAGGAAGAAGAAATACTAGTTAGGGTTCCCTCACTAGTGAAGGTTGTTGTAGAAGAATAGGTATGGCAGAAAGAGGACCCAACAGTGGATGTTCCCAAAATTCCAAATGTTGAAAAAGATGTTACTAATGATCAGTAGGATAAAGAGCAGGATAAGCAAAGCATAGTGCCTACTGAATCTATTGTTCTGGATTGGATCGAGAAGGAATTAAAGAGTAAAATGGTAATAGTTGAGGATGCTCCTCCTAATTGGGGTGCCCTCATGGTGAATGTAGAGAAGCAAAGGGCTAAAAAGAAAGCAAGAGTTGTATCCTGGATTGAGAGGGATGGATCAGGTAATCGGGTCGCCCATATTGCTACTCCTACTCCAAACAAAGAAAGGGATAATGTAACTGCTTAGGATTATAATGTGAAAACTATTGATTTGGGACATGCTAATGTTGAACAAGATATTGAGGAGTATGAGGGTTCTAGTGCAGTTATTGTGGGGATATTGAAAAAGGAAGTACAAACTAGCCATGAGATAGAAAAGGAGAATGAAAATCTAAGGAAATACTTGCAGGATTTAATGAAACCCTTGCAGGCCATTGGCTCCTCCTCTTCTGCTGCAGGATTCATCCCCCATGAGACAATTTCTAAGTTAGAGAGGATGAAAAGTACTTCACATGCTACGGTTGCCTAGTTGAAAGGTGTTCAAGATAAAGGAGATGAGGCCATTAAGGGCATATTATCCACTAGAGGGGATGCAATGAGGTTGATTGATTGGTTAAAGACTACATTGGCATAGGATAATGTGGATACTGACCTCTTGTTGCAAAAGGTTACAACTATCATGGGGTTCACTGAGGACAGACTGGTTAAGTGCAAGATTCTTCCTTTTCCAAGAGTTTTTGAACCTTTGGAGTGGTTTGAAATTCTGCAAATGAGGCAGAGGGCCTTGAAAAAGATCCATAAGCAGGCAAGGAAAATTGAGGATGCTCTAACTGGTGTTCATTGGAGATGCATTTCATTCTTTGAGGTGATGACTGGGAGGAAGAAGTTTGCTCCAAAACATCTCAGTTTGGAGCAACTTAGAGAATGGTGGAGGGATGCATATTCTCCAGTCAGCAAAGGACCAGTTATTGAACATTAGTTGGATGATGCTACAACTTACATTGTATTCATTGATAGGTATTTGACCAACAAGGCCAATTGGGATGGTACAATTCAACAGGCAAGAGAAGATGTTAAAACTCTTGAGAGAAAGATTAGGGTTTTGCCTGTGCTACCTATTGCTGAGCTGGATAGGGTCCTGTTGGCTGTACATGGAGAAGAGGATAAAGCTAAGGACAAGGATGGGGAGTGAATATGTAGAGTTACATTGATATTTGTGCTTCCCATTAATTCACATGTATTAGGTCGACCTTCTTTAGTGTCTTGGTGGTTTAGGATGAAATTGGTGCCAAGGGCACATTTCATATGTTTGAATTTAATCTTTAGGGCCGACCTCTTGTAGGTCATTTTTTATTGTAAATCATCACTTAGGCCGACCTATCTTGGGTATTCTTTATAAGAATGGGCATGTTGCCTCACTTCTGATATAGATAGGAGATTAAGAAATAGAAGTATAAGGATAAGTAAGTTAAGTGATATAAGAGCAAGTCAGGGTTTTATTTTCAAGCGAATGTTGTAACAAAGAACTAGAATTGTTGTTGTTTTTGGATGATTTAATATAAGAAGGATATTGTGTTTGGTATCCATCTTCTGGAATTTCATCTGGCATGGTTCTTGTTATTGTATCTTTCAAATTGCTTATAGTTTATGGTTAAATGATTTGATAATGTTTAGGGTTTCATGTTTGGAATGTTTGTAGCGATTTCTAGTCCATACTTTTTGCAGTTAGCTGATTGTTAGCTACTTTGCAAAGTTATCCTGGACTTATATTTGTGCTTAGTTCAATTGTCAAGGCTTGTTCATTTCAATTACTGTGGGGTTGGCTGAATGAACGTTTATGATTTGAAAATCTTTCAACACCCTAGAAGATTGCACTATTTCTGTGGAATTGTAGATTTATCTAGGTCAAGTAGAGAATAGTTTATGAGAGATCGGTCCATTTTAAGCATTTTATCCTTTCGTATTTCTAGTCTTAGGGTTAGAAATAGTTTTAAGATTACCTCTAAAACCTTTATCTTTTGCTGTTTCTTTATTATTCGGGTTCCAATCAAGTTGGAAAGTATCATTTTAGTGTTCATATTTGATAAGATTCAAAATCCAGTATTGCTCGTAGTAATGTCCCATTGTGATTACTAGCATTTTCACATTTATCACTGAGTTGTTTATTGCATTATCAAGACCTGACATTAGAGACCTTGGGGTTATCTCTTTTCCCATAGAGATTTACCTTTCAAGAGAGATAGGATATTATATTATGTCTGAGTTGTTGTCATGCAAAAAACACCATCAACAGGTGGAGAAGATACAAAGGTGCATTAATCCAACTCTAGTTGTTAGACTGGATGTATAGAGCATTCAGAATGAACCAAAAGGAAAAATCCCAATGCCTCCCGAAGAACTCCTTGGCAGCAATAAGGTCGAGGATAGCTCAAAGAGATCAGGAACTGATCGTTGCTGGATGTTAAGATTTGATGGATCCAAATCAAAGCAAGGTGCTGGAGCAAGATTTGAGTTGATCAATCCTAAAGGTAAGAACTATTTTTCTGACCATAGACTCTAATGCTAGTGTACTAATAATGTAGTTGAGTATGAGGTCTAGTCCATGGGTTACGAATGGCATTAAGGAAGAAAGTTAGGATCTTCCAAGTGTTTGGGGATTCTGAGTTGGTGGTTAGACAGGTTAGAAAATAGTACTCATGTCATGACAGAAGGATGACCAATTATAGACATAGAATCTGGGATCTTATTGAAGGGTTTAATGCCTTCAATATCTAGCTGATCCCACGAAGTGAAAATCAAACTGTTGATTCTCTAGCACAAGAAGCTAGTACATTGCAGCCTTTATATTTTTAGGATTGAAGAAGTTTACAATGGAACTCACTCTAGTACCTTCAGTGCCTGAAAATGACACCAATTTCCAGGTATTTGAAGATGATAATAATATTCTATATTTCATTACTAGTTGTGATGTGTTTGCTTCTCAAGTGATTGATGAGGTAGAACCTCAAGAAGCAGAAATGGACTTAGGAGTTATCAACTTCAAGACTAATACAATCCCAAGTGGTATGGTGTAATTAGAAGAAATTTTTGATCTGGATAAGATAAAATATCAAGAAGAACAACTGAAAAAGGAATCTCTCAATAGCCAATGTGAAACATACAACATGGGGACCTAGGATGATGCTAAAAATGTATTTATTGGTAAAGTGTGTACTCCAAAAGAAAGAAAAGGGATTATTGAGGCATTACACACCTATCAGGATGTGAGAGCATGGATTTATGAAGACCTAAAGACATGTGATACTTCAATCATTACCCACACAATCCCCTTGAAGCCTAATGTCAAACCATTAAAACAAAGACAGAGGCCAATTAATGCCCTGCTAGAGCTCATCATCTCGAAGGAGGTGCATAAGCTTTTCTTAGTAGGGATTATATTTCTAGTAATACATTCAACATGGGTTGAAAACTTGGTTCCAATGAGGAACAAGAATGGAGAAATCAAATTATTTGTTGATTTCAGGAATCTTAATAGGGCATCAGAAAAGGATAACTATCCAGTCCCTTCACTAGATGAAGAACTTCATATTGTCAATGGATTTCAAATGATGTCTTTTCTAGATGGGTATTCTGGATACAATCAAGTTATGGTACATTATGAGGATAGGCATAAGATTGCCTTTACTACAAAATGGGGAAATTTTTTCTATATTAGAATTCCCATTGGGTTGATCAATTTTGGAGCTACCTTCAAGAGAGCCATGGATATTTCTATTAAGGACATCATCGGTAAGTGCATAATTATCTATATGGATGATTTGATAGTCTTTTATAAGAGGAGAGGTGATCATATTATAGATTTATGCAAAATATTCCAAAGGTGCAGAGAGTTTGGCATCTCACTTAATCCAAAGAAGTGTATTTTTGGAGTTACTGAAGGAAAACTACTAGGACATGTCATTTCAGAATAGAGTATTTCCATTGATCCAGAGAGAGTAGAAGCCATATTAAAGATTCATCTCCGTGCAAGTAAAAAAGAGATGAAGTCATTCTTTGGAAAAATCAACTTTGTCAGAAAGTTTATTACTGGATTTGCAGAAATAGTAAAGCCCTTGAATTCCATGCTAAAATAGGAAGAAAAGGTTGAATGGAGTGTAGAAGATAAAGAAGCATTTTCAGAAATTAAGAGAGCCATTGTTGAGGCTCTAGTATTGGTAAGTCTTGATTATGCCAAACCATTTTACATATATTCATTTGCTTTAGAACATTCCTATGCTGACATGTTGAACCAGGAATTTGATCAAGGGAATGAACATCCCATAGCTTCTATGAGTACTCCTCTAAAGGATGTGGAACTGATATATCCCAATGTAGAAAAGAAATCATATGCTTTCATTAGAGCAAAAAAGAAGTTCAGAAATTATATTCTAATGAATAAGGTCTTTGCCATAGTACCCGATCCTGCAATAAAGCTATTAATAATGTAGAATGAATTGGGACAACATAGAGCTAAATGAGTAACCATGCTACAAGAGTATGATATTGAGATCCAACCCATGAAACTAGTGAGAGGACAAGGACTAACAAGGATGATGGCTATAATGGGTCCTGACCTTACAGCTCAGCACTACCACCTCCAGGATGTTTCTCCAGGAGACTGGAATGATGAAATAATCTATTATTTATTGAACCAACAATGTCCTGAACACCTTAATGCAGTTTAAAGGAGAGCTCTACATTTGAAGAGTGATAGCTTTATGATGAAGGGATTTGTTCCGTATAAGAGAAATCATGAGGGTGTCTACTTGAGATGCCTAGGGAAGAAAGAAGCTATGAGAGTGATGACTGAATTTCATGATAGATATGGCATAGGCCATGGGTCAACACCTTCCACTACAAATCAGATCTTGAGGGTAAGCTATTATTGGCCTATCATGTTTAAGGATGCACATAATCATGTGAGGACCTGTAATGTATGTCAAACTATAGCAAGTAAGGAGAAACGTGCAACCCTCCCACTCTAGTTGGTCATAGAGGTAAAACTATTTGCACAATGGGGAATGGAATTCATAGGTCCAATCAATCCACCTTCCTCTGCAAGCCACATGTATACTCTTACTATAACTAATTACTTTACCAGATGGACTGAGGCTCTTGCATGCAAACAATGCACTTTTGAAGTGGTAATCAATTTCATTGAGTCAAGTATTGTTAATCATTTTGGTTTTCCATTGGCTCTAGTTTCTGATAATGGTCCTATGTTTGCATCATTGCAATTTTCTAATTGGGCCATTTATCATGGAATCATTATAAAGTTTGTGTCTAATTACTACCCATAGGGTAATGGTCTGGCTAAGTCTTCCAATAAGAACATTTTAACAGTCATTTGTAAGCTATTAGAGAAGAATCCCAAGGACTGACACACCCAGCTAAAATTTTCTCTTTGGGAAGACTATACTAGAAAAAAGAAATCCATAGGAACCTCTCTATATCACCTGGTGTATGGTTTGGAACCTATATTTCTCATTCAGCTAAAGATTCCCACCCTGCAATTCATTAATGAATACTATGATGGAGAAGATAAGCATGAAGCCTGCCTGGCTGAATTGTTACACCTTGAAGAGCAAAGAGATGAAGCCTTAGAAAACTTGGCTAAGAATCAAGCTGTAGTGAAGAGATGGTTTGATAGGAGAGCCAAGCTGAAATCTTTTAGAATCTCTGACTTGGTTCTCTACTGGGACAAATCCCATGAACGAAAGGGAGAGCATGGAAAATTTGACAAACTTTGGCTTGGCCCTTATCAGATTGCAGAGATCCTAGGAGATAATGCTTTCTGCCTGAAAACTCTCACTAGAGAGGACATCCCACTACCTATCAATGGGCAGTATTTGAAGCATTATTTCCAGTCCTGATCTATTTGTAGCTCTTTCTTTGTACATAGTTAGGTTAGGTTTCTTTTCTATTGCTTTACTTTTCCTTGGGTTTGGTTTAGTTTTTCTTTGTTTCTTTTATGCTTCTGGTTAGAGTAGGTTTTCTTTTGTTGGTTTTTATTTTTTCTTTGCTCTTGCTTTGGGTTTTCCTAATTCCTTTTGGGTGTGTTTCACTTGTATAATGAATATGGTTTTGTCAGGGATTGC
The DNA here is from genome assembly GCA_007115665.2 of Sequoiadendron giganteum. Classification (NCBI taxonomy): domain Eukaryota; kingdom Viridiplantae; phylum Streptophyta; class Pinopsida; order Cupressales; family Cupressaceae; genus Sequoiadendron; species Sequoiadendron giganteum. Next base: position 152,677,486 of record CM021106.1, on the reverse strand, counting down.
ATTGAGATTTATTTTACAAGATTCAATCATCTTTTTAGAGTCAATTGGTAGAATTCCTTTATCTGGTGTTACATATGCCTAGAATTGAAAGGTTACTTGATTAAGTTAAATAATGGAATGTATTTGGGTCTTATATTTTCACACAAATCTTAAATATTCCAAGGTTGTATATGGTCCTTATGAAGTTTGACCGGGTGAAAAATATTATGTTCTACTCCATTTCCACTATGGTTCTCATCCCTAAGAATGAGCTTAATTTCTTATGGGGTGAAAGGGAAAGTTTAAAAGATCTCAAAGAGAATATAAAAAAAAAGGAAATAAAATATTGAAAATCGAAAGAAATTTTCACCTTATCAGGAGTATCCTAGTATCTCTACCAGGGCTATAGATGCTTGGTTGGTAGTAGAGCTATGCTTGGAAGGACCATAGTGATAACATCGTTGGGGCTATGGATGCCTGACTGGCAGTGAGGCTCTATGCAGGATGCTTTTGGAGTTGGAATCTTTATGTAGCCCTATCCGACCAAGTTTGGTTTTTATTGTAACTAAGGAAAGGAAATGAATGCATGGACACACAATCTGACTCCGGTACAAGACAGGATTGCTTACTTGTGACTTTTGAAACCTTGTTCATAAGTGACTTGCCATAAGGACAAAAACTAGAGATTTTGTGTTTTTGATTCTAGTTTTTCATTAAAATTCTCCAAGGCATTTCTCCAGCAGAGTCACCATTTGTTGTGCAGTTTTGTAGACATGCCCCACTAAAATTATGAACCCTCTTTGCTTTCTCTTTTGGTCTTTTGGTGGTTTCATCCTGGAATTTGGTCATTTTGCAATGTTCCTTGATCCTCATCATGCTTATGCAAATGCCCTTGCTGAATAACATTTTAAAAATCTTGAGTTTTGGGTCAATTTCGGGTTTCTCCTTGGTTTCGGGATTTTCTTGGTTGCCTTGAAAACCTGACGGAGGCTATTTTCGCACTATTTCTAGGGATTTCGGTCCTTTGTAGAATTCTGTGTCAACCGGATTTTCACAAAATTCCTTTTGTGCCTTGGATCCTCGAACCCATCTTGAATTGTCTTGTCACCACATTAATGGCTCGGGTATGGACTCTATAGTTTTGTTAATAAGGTTTGAGCTAGTTTTTATGCTGAGTGTTAATTGCATTTCTCCTTAATTGATTTTGAGGGAGGTCAATTGTGATTGCTTGGTGTGATTAGCATTTGGACTTACAAATTTTTGGGCTTGGTCATGGTTTTCTTGGAATTTTTGCTACTGTTGTTGCTCACACACGTCAGGGCTTCCTCTCGGTCATTGATTATCACCTGTTTTCTTCATCAATGGTATGTATACATTTCCCTACTTTCGATTGATGAATGTGAGTTCCTCTTTGGCTTGTTGAGCATGCTTAGGTTTGATTTTGGTATTTTGAGGGTAGTTTGCAATTCGGCTAGGGTTTTCCATTCACATTTTGACTTCCCCTTTTGAGGTCGGCGTTGCCCCCTTTGCTCGCCTTGTGATCTATTGCGCCTTTCCATGCTTATTTTATTGCCCTTCGAATTTTTGTTTTGTGAGCGAGTGGTCGGAATTCTGATGGTGTGTTCATCCTGAAACCCTAGGGTTTGATTTTGAATTCATTATTAGTCCCCAATGGAATTTCCTGAAACTTTGTTAGGAATGAAGAATAAATGGAATGCGTGAATTAACTGTTGATGAATTCACATTACATGACTGATTTGGGATAATTGGAAGATATGCACAAATGTTTCCTGAGTTTTTCATGATGATTGAGATAATTATGAATGTTGTTTTGGGTTTCCATCGCTAAAATCCGCTTGTCTTAGAATTTTGTGAAGGGGTGAAAAGCCTGAACTTTGAGAAAGGATGCTTGATGTTATTTTTTGGGGATTCTGATTGATCTTTTGGATTTATTTGGTGATTGGAATTCATTCATGATGAACTAACTTGGATTCTTATGCTATGATAGGTATTGATTATAGTCTCTTGAATGAAGGTTGAATCAAGCAAAGTTGTACTTGGAAGAGGTAAAGGTAGGGCCGTGGATCCTAGTGATGATGGAGCATCTATCATCTCAGAAGCATAAAGGATCAAGATAGATATAAAAATAAAAGTTCCTAAGACCAAATTGTCTTTTGTGTGGTCAGGAGTCACTGATACTAATCTAGGAAAATGAGACTATAAAGAATTCAAGGCAAGAATGGCCACACAAGATCCCCCATTGTTGGCCAGAAGAATGGTAGAGTTAGGATTGGCTCCTATAATTCAAGGAAAAAATGGCCATGCAGGATCCCCCATTGTTGGCCAGAAGAATGGTAGAGTTAGGATTGGCTCCTATAATTCAAGGCAAGAATGGCCATGCAGGATCCCCCATTGTTTTCCAGAAGAACTGTAGAGTTGGTATTAGCTCATGTAGCTGGGTTTCCCCCACATTTTAGTGCTATGAGTTGTTTCTCGAATATGCTAGACATTATGATAGGGGTACACAGAGGGTGATTGGTCCACAGGGTAGAGTGTTGGATGATTTATTTTTTTCCTTTAGTGGCACAAACCTTTGATATAACTGACAAATCTCATGTGGTAGGCCTAGATATGGATGTGGCCAGGAAATATTATGCGTATGATACAAATAAGGCTCTACAGGTCATCAAATCTTGGATGGAGAAGCCTAAGCCCCATATCTCCAAGTTACCTAAACAGTTGTTTAGGGAAAATTTCAAAGTAGAGTATTATGATGCCATCACACTCCTTAGCAAGGTTGTAGGTTTGAAGACTGCAGGGGTCTTTGGGAACTAGATGTTTTATATCATAGTAAGATAGAGCAAAAAACTGATTATCATTGCGAAGGTATCATTAGTGCTATGATACATGGACAACTATGTAATGTGTTGCAGATGAAGAGTTTTACCATGACATCTTATTTGATTTATGCCTTGGAAAGGGTTCATCCATATAAGGGATTAAGTACTAAAGGGGTATTTGGACAAGATGTGATCTATGAGCTGTAACCATAGCTACATTATGGTGGATCAAGCTATAAAATGGTGAATGATGCATTCACCATTTATATCACAAGGCTACTACAGGGAGTAGAGCATGTAAGGTTTTCTGATGTAGCCAAGGAGTTAATACAAATGTATGGGGAATGGTTTATCTAGTTTATCTAGTTCCCCACCTTTTCATATATCAGAATTGATGGTTATCAAAGGCGCCCTTACAATTTTCCAAGATATCCAATAGACCACATCATACTTCTGGAAGTCACTAGATAGATTTTAGCCTTTGACGATATTTTGAAGGACATGCATAAAAATGGCTTTGAGAATGAATTTCCTTTGAGTATAGCAACTAATGAGTTATGTCCCTCTTTGCTATCAGCACACTCCTCTGAGGAAGAAATGAGTACTTTGGGCTTGGCATTCCATACCAAGAGACCCATATTCGATAGGACAAGAGAAGCCCAAAATAAGACAAGTAGGGATTTCATACATAGGGATGACATTGATAATTATTGGGTAAATTGCAAGATGTATTTGATATCATGAGGACGAAATAGTCTAGGTTGCCTATCCATTTTATCAAGTTGTTCAATGATAAAGTCATTCCTGATTAGCTGGATGATGATGGAGAATTGATACAGAATCATGACTATGAGCCCATCAAGGATAAACCAGCAGAAAAAATTGATTGGTTGGAGGAGGAGAAAACTAAGTTGGAACAAATCAATGCTCATGTGATCAAATATACCAAGTTGTGGATCAAACATAAGGTATGTGAGATGGACAGCAAAGGCATACAGTACACCTATGATCTAATGGGAAATTTGGAGTCCGAATCTATCTCTGAAGATGAGGAGCAAGATCCAAAGGGTAAGGAGAAGGTGGGGTCTCCCTTTAGAATCAATATTAAGGGTACTTAGGCAATAAAGGAGATAGGAGAGAGGAGGAAACCAATTTCCAAGAGAAGGAAGAAGTTCTCCAAGAAAGATAAGTCTTTTGTAGAGGAAGAACAGGATGATGGGGGTGAAAAGGGTGATGTCCCTATGCCAAAAAGAAGAAGATTTGTCAAGAATGCAAAGAATAAAGATGATGAACTTTCCAAGGAGGTCAAGGATACAAGTCCGCAGGTGACAAAAGTAGATAGATCTATAGGAAAGATGCAAGTTTATGCAAGGAGATCAAAGACTCCTTCTCCAAAGGACAATATATTATAGGCAGATGTTTCCATAGGTGCTCCTATGACAGAACAATGAAAGGATTCCTCTCCTCTTCTTGAATCATAATATGTGCAACATGATTCCTTGGAGGCAGATATTAGTGGTCACTAGGAGGAGGAGGTGGAATAATTCAAGGAGGGATAACTCTATAGCACTGAGGCAGAGATAGAAAATATCATACAACCTCCTTTGGTGAGCTATGAAGATTCACCTACTAATGCAAGGAGGGAAAAGCCTCCAGGAAAAGAAGAAGTTCCTACAAGGACGGGTGAACATAATATGGAAAATAATGATAATTTAGGGAAAGGAAAGCAGGGAGACAAAGGAGACAAGGTGCACAATATGAATGACGATTCCTCCATAGATCAAACTGAGATAAGAACACAAAATGAACAATAACCTGATGCTCATGTCCTTGGCTAGGTGGATGAGAGATTGAAGAGTAAGTAGATTATTGTGGATGATACCCCTCCGAATTAGGATGATCTATTAGCCAACATAGGAAATGGAAAAGCAAAGAAGGCTAAGGTTATCTCTAGGATTGAGAGAGATGGGGCCAATAACCGAGTGATCCATGTTTCCACTCTTCCTCCAGATAAGAATAAAGATGAGGTAACAAGCTAGGATAATAGTATTTAGACCATCAATCTTGGGCCTACCTGCATGATACAAGAATTTGAAGAGTTTCAAGGATCCAATGCTGCAATTTTAGGAAGATTGAACAAAGAGATACATGATAAGCAGGAATTGAAGAAGGAGAATGATAATTTAAAAAGATATTTGTAGGATCTCATGAATCCTTAACGATCTATCTCTTCATCATCTGTAGTAGGTCTTCTACCTGAGGAGACCATCACCGAATTCGAGGAGATGAAATCCACTACACAAGTTACCCATGAATGGCTGCAAGAATTGAGGAATAGAGGAGATGAAATGATTAAGGACATTTTTTCCAATTGTGTTGATTCCCATAGATCTTTTGACTGGTTACAGAATGTGCTAGGGCAGGAAAAAACTGGTATAGATCTTCTCCTATAGAAATTGAAGAAAATCATGGACTACATAGAAGAAAATATGGTGAGTGATAAAATCCTACCTTCTTCAAAGGCTTCACAACCTTGGGAATGTACAAATTGTTGCAGATTAATCAAAGGGTTTTGAAGAAAATTCATAAACAAGGGCAACAAATTGGGAATAAATTGAAGGATATTTCTGGCAAGGGTATTCCATTCTTTGAGATTATGACTAGGAGAAATAGGTTTGCATCGAAGAACCTAAGTCTAGAGAAACTAAGGGAATGGTGGCCCAGTTACTATGCACCAACTTGATGATGTGGCCACAAATGTTGCAATCATGGAGAAATACCAAACCCTAAAGGTGGAATGGGATGAATTCATAAAGAAATCAAGGAAAAAAATTAATTCTCTTGATAGAAGGTTCAAAATATTAAATACTCCGCCTTTGGACAATCTAGAGGAAATTTTCCTTAGCGTGCAAGATAAAATGGGTCAAGGGAAAGATAAAGGGCTGACTAGTGGGTGAATTCCTCAAAAAAATTGCTTCCCATTATTACTTTCCAACCTTTGCATGCATTGAATCAAATTATAAGGAGATTCTAGGCCAACCTGGAGAGGAGCCTCAAGCATTTAATAAAGTTGTATGTTTTCATTTTTGGGGTTTTTCTTTCTCTAGCTGACCTTTCTTTGTAACCCTAACTTGGGGTAAAATTATCAATAAATGTGGCATGTAGCCTCATTGTTGATGAGTATTAGTGCTAGAAGATTATAATTCGCATCAAGTTAAGCAATAGAGCAGAGTTAGAAGTTAGTCTATTTCAAAGAAAGTGTTTTAACACATGATACTTGAATTTTTTCTATTGTTGGATGAATTCAATACAATTGGAGACATTGTGCTTTGGTGGCCTCTCTTGGATTGATTTATCTTGCATGGTTCTAGTTATTCTATCGTTCCTTATTGCTTTGAAATCTTGAATGAATGTTAGGTTTATAATTAAGTGATTTGATTATATTTGTGGTCAGATGCTTGGAATATTGTAGCAATTCTTGATCCACACTTCTCATAGCTTATTGATTGTAGGTTGTTGTGCAAAGTTAGCCTAGATCTTATAATTGAGTGCTTAGTTCAATTGTGGGTTTGTTCATTTCAATTGCAAAAGAAGGGTTGACTTGAATGAATGTTCATGATATGAAAATATTTGATTCCCTAGAAGATTGAACTATTTTTGTAAAATTATAGGTTAAACCTAGGTTAAGCAGAAGTTAGTTTTGAGGAATTGGTCTGTTTCAACATCTTGTCATCAGTATTGTTTATCTTAGGAGTAATTTCAAGATTAGTATTTCTGAAACCCTTATATTTTTCTATTTCTTTGAATTTGACTTAGGGTTAAATTTAAGAATTAAGAGTATCAACATATTGCAAAATCTGATAAAGTTCCATTATTGGTTTTGTAAGGTACCCTTGTGATTACCAACATTTTCACATTTATCACTGAGTTATTTTGTTGCATTTGTCAAGACCTAACATTAGAGACCTTGGGGTTATTTCTTGAGGCTTTCTGATAGATATTTACCTTTCAAGAGAGATAGGATATCATATTATGTCTAAGTTGTTGTTGTGTAGAAAAAACCATCAACAATATCCTTTGTTAAAATTCACAAGACAAATAAGAGGTGAATCATTTGTATCAAATGATTTAGTTCTTAACTTAATCAATTCCACTTTATCTTTGATCTATTATTAAGTGTGAACATGAAAATGTAGATAACAAAAACACAACACCAGAGACACCAGATTTATGTGGAAAACCCTAATGAAGGAAAAACCATGGTGAGGATTAACTCACAGTATGTTAGTAATGCAATACCAAATACAAAATGCTCATTTCTAGAGGGCTCACTACCCAAATAGAAAGGCTCACTACCTAGATCAAGGGCTCACTACCTTAGGACTCACTATCCAAAAGAGAGGCTCACTGCCTATAGAAAAATACAAATAAATAGATAATGATCCACCACTAGGAGTTCCACACACTTTGCATCTTGATCAAAATATTATGAATACAATGAAGTACTATTGCCACAATTTTCTCTTCCACACTTTTCTTTTCACACTTTTTCGCACACTCTACTCTTGCTCTGATCAAATGATGGATGGATATTAAATTCAGTATAAATTAACTTGTATTTATACCATCTTCAACCTCAGGAAAATTCTCCAAGGTCAGCTATACAAGTTCATTTACAAATTCAAACTAGGTCGGCTACTCAACATTCCCACAGTGGATAAGAATGTGAGGGGACCAAATATATATTTAATTCAGGACCCAAACAACATGTTGAAGTTCGCACATGCTCCCTCAAGTTTATGCAAAAGAAAAATGTAATGTGTAGACACTAGGTTGGCCAAACCTAATGAAAACACGAATAGTATTTGAAGTACTTGCATATTCAATAGGATAAACACACACAGATTCCTAAACACCCATATTTGAGAACAACTCAGATACATTCACAACAACTTCAACAAACTTCATTTGTAGAGAACACTTTACCAATTCAACTGAGAAAACCAACAAAAACACAGAGACTCTGAAGAAGGTCTTCTAGAGCACCAAACCACAAGCAATTTTGTCAGAACACATAAACCATCAGAAAGAGTAATCTCCCAGATCCACAAGATTTGAAGACAAATACTAGAAGACTGTGGAGCCAAAAAAATTATCACAGTTAATAACAAGATAACTCTAACAAACCATTTCACACATCGATGAACATAAATTTTACTCTCCATCGAACCAAAAGCTAAAAACTTAGAATATACAATCCATTTAAGCTTATGGACACACCTATAAATCTATATAGGCACTGGGTCAACATAGGAGAAACACATACCAAAACACCAGAGCATGCTCAGAACATGCTTCAACACAACTTTTAATATTTCTAAAATTTTCTCAAAAGCAGTTGGCAAAATCCAACTTACTCAACTTGTACAGTGTTAACATCAATGACAACACTAACAAAAACACCACCAAACAAATCCATACTTGCAACAATCTCCCCCTTTGTCATTGATGGCAGCACATGATGTGAAAAACCATCAAAGAGAGCATACATGATTCTTAGAAATGACAACCTACCAAGCATATAATTTTCACATGATTCTCTATCCCACATCCTACATGATTTTCAAAAGTGACAACCTGACAAGCATAGAATTTTCACATGATTTTCTCTCCCCCTTTGACATCAATGGTAAAGGAAATTCTTTCCAAATAAATCTCTATTCACTCCCCCTAAGGAGTACACCCAAATCACGTACTACAACAATGCACTTCTCTACTCCCCCTGACGAGTAGACCTCAATTATCAATCTAGAAAAAAAGAGTCTACGAGTCCACTGAATTGATGCACCTCCATGTGCACTTAGTGCAAAGAAGGATGGGAAGAAACCCCTAACTCCCCTCTGAGCTACTCAAAAGTATCCTTTGGAAAGAATTTAGTTAATATGTCTGCAACTTGTTCTTTGGTAGGTACATATTCAAGTCTAACTTCATTCCTTAATACTTTCTCCCTCAAGAAGTTATACTTGATAGATATATGCTTTGTTCTAGAATGCATCGTTAGATTCTTTGAAATATTTATAACACTTGTATTATCACAATAGATAGAAGTAGGTTCATCAATTACCACACCTAGGTCCACCAAAGTCTGCTTCATCCAATGTACCTATGTACACCAAGATGATGCTGCAATATATTCAAATTTCGTAGTGGATAAAGAAACTGAGTCTTGTTTCTTGCTCAACCATGAAATTAATCTTCCTCCAAGAAAGAATTATCCTCTGCTTGTACTCTTCTAGTCATCTACACATCCAACCCAATCAACATTAATGTAGTTATTCAAAGTGAACTCATTATCCTTCGGATGCCATAGTCCATTGTCTGGATTTCCTTTAAGATATCTGAATATCCTCTTCAAAGCTTTAACATGTGCTTCCTTTGGTTCTACTTGAAATATTACAACTAAACATACTACATGTATAATGTCTGGTCTACTAGCAGTAAGATACAAAAGTCCACCAATCATGGATCTATAGATGCTCTGATCAACTTTAGTAGATTCATTGTCTTTACTTAGCTTGCATCTAGTTACCATAGGGGTACACACCAGTTTAGAGTCATCCATTCCAAAATTATTTAATAATTCCTTAACATACTTAGATTTTTAAATGAATATCCCTTTGTCAGTTTGATTAACTTGAAGTCCAAGGAATAAATTTAGTTCACCAATCATAGACATTTTAAATTATTTTTGCATCTCTTCAACAACCATCTTACACATACCTTTGTTACCACCAAAAATGATGTCATCAACATAAACCAAAACTATCAATATCTTATCTTTCCCAACCTTGAATTAAAGATTTTTGTCTACGGACCCTTTGCTTAATCCTTGCTTTGCCAGGTATCTATCCAATCTTGCATACCAAGCTCTAGGAGCTTTCTTCAATCCATACAATGCTTTCTTTAACTTACAAACCATGTCCAATTTGGCTCATAGTGAAAATCCTTCTGGTTACTCCATATATACTTCTTCTTCTAGTTCTCTATTCAAAAATGCAGATTTGACATCCATCTGATATAATTTGAAGTCTTTATGAGCTGAAAATTCCAAGAACATCTGAATGGCTTTTATTCTTTCTACATTTGCAAAATTTTCTTCAAAATCTATTCCTTCAACCTGTGAATGCCCTTTACATAAAATTCTTGCTTGATTCCTCACTATTTCACCATCTTCATTTAATCTTTTTTTGAATACCCATTTAGAACCAATTACATTCTTGTTTGTAGGTCTAGAGACTAGTTCCCATGTCTCATTCTTCTCTATCTATTGTAATTCCTCTTTCATTGCTCTAACCCAACTTTCATCATCACATGTTTCATTCACAGTCTTAGGTTCTATCTTAGAAAGTAAACACAAGTTTACCTCAACCACTTTGCTTCTCGTCTTCACTCCTTCACTTTTGTCTCCAATTATCTATTCCTCTTGATGATTTTTCTGAACATATTTAGGAGTCTTGGGTGCAAGTTCTAGATTTTCTTCTTCTTGTGTTTTCACATATATTGGTTCATCAGATTCAACTTCAGTTATTTCCACTAGTCTATACATGGCTTCATCAGCTTTCACATTAGTAATTTCAATGGTTTTCCTCGGCCTCTTATTAACACATTTGTAAGCCTTACTATTATTTGAATATCCAAGGAAAATTACTTCATCACATCTCGCATCAAATTTTCCAAGATTTTCTTCATCTCTTCTAATGTAACATCTACTACCAAATACCTTAAAGTATTTTACAATAGGAGTTTTACCAGTCCATAGTTCATAAGGGGTCTTAGTGTTGTTACCTTTGACTTGAACTCTATTAAGAATGTAAATGGTAGTGTGAATAACTTCTCTCCAATACATATCAAGAACATTTTATTCTTTCATCATAGTTTTGGTAGTGTCTTGCATAATTCGATTCTTTCAATCTACAACTCCATTCTGTTGTGGGGTTCTAGGAGCAGAATAATGTCTTTTTATACCATGCTCTTCACAAAATGCATTGAACTCACAAGATGTAAACTTTCCACCTCTATCATATCTCAAACATTTTATTCTCAAGTTTACCTCATTTTCTACTCTTTCCTTAAACACTTTGAATCTATCAAGAGCTTGAGACTTTTCTCTAGGAAATGTAACCCATGTCATCCAAGAGTAATAAAAGCATAAAGTACCCATTCTTGTAGGACCATAGAAATTTTTATGTATTAATTCTAGCATTCCGGTAGATGATTGATCCTTTTCTTTAAAACTATTCCTTGTTTGTTTTCCCATCTGACAACTTCTGTAGATTGAATTTGAAGGCTTTATGATTTTAGGTAGATCTCTCACAAATTCTCTAGAACTTATCCTAACCAGATTATCGAAATTCACATGTCCCATCCTCCAGTTCCTAAGCCAACTCTTACTAATCTGGGGAAAAAAACATTAACCATCACCACCTTTGAGCTGATAGATGTTTCTGTGAGTTATTTTGGCTTCAACCACATTCTAGATCCTTTTCTGATCTCACAAGTTTTATCCTAACACACAAGCTTAAAACCTTTGTTTCACATTTGTCCAACACTTAAAATATTATGCCTTAAACCCTTTACATAATAGATCTCATTAGTGTTATGTTTTCCATCAAAGCTAATTATTCCTTTACCAACAATATTAGCACTAGAATCATCTCCAAACATGACTATGCCTCCATCATACATCTCAAGTTTAGTAAACTTACTCTTATCTCCAGTCATATGATTTTAACACCCAATGTCAATCACCCAAAAGTCTTGATCCGGTTTGGCATGAAAAGTCATTACCAAAGTACCTTTTGATTCATCCTTCTTATATTTCAGACTAGGTTCTTTTGCACATTTATTTTCCAAGGCTAGAAACAAACATTCATCTTTGTCTTCCTGAAGGTTATATTCATCATCAAATATTCCAGCATCTTCCTTAACATAATACAACTTCTTGAACTTCCTTTATTATCCTTGTAATTATTGTTATTATCCTTATTTTTCTTTTGTGTAGCTCTATTAGGACATCTTGATGCATAATGACCAATATTTCCACAACTGAGACACTTAAAAGAAAACCTACCTTTTTATTTACAAATACCTTTCTTCAATCTCCTTGTGAAATTTTATTCCAAATCTTCTACATCATCATCATCATCTTCTTCTTCTATCCTCATAGCTTTAAAGGTTATTTCAGTCTTCTCCTTATCTCTTGCAAATTTTCTCATCTTCAATATAGTCAAGACACCAAATAGATGTTCCTTAGTGAATGTCTTTGGATCATACTATTCTTCAAGTGCAGATACTTTGTCACTGTAATTTTCCAATAAGGTCATTAAGATCTTCTCAATTATATCTTCATCTTTCATGGTACCTCCTTGATTCTTGATTTCAATTGCCATAGTTTCAACTCTTTGACAATAGCTTGCAATCTATTCTCCATATTCTATTCTTAGATTCTCAAATTTTCACTTAGCAGATAGTTTCCTTGACAATTTTACTCTGTCATTTCCTTCATAAATATCTTTCAATTTTTTCCACATGTAATTTGCAATAGCTATAGAAATGACTTATGATATTTCAGTTTTAGATAATGCACTAAAGATATCAAACCTTTCTCTTTCATTTTCTTCAAAATCCTGTACCTCATCGGTAGAGGAAGGTCCAACTGCTGGAATCACATACTTTGTCTCCACAACTTTCCAGGTATTGAAACTGAGTGAAATTAGATAAATTCTCATCTTCTCCTTCTAGTCACTATAATCAGCTCCATCAAACATAAAAAGCTGTAACTTGTGCACCATGTGATCTACCTCAAGTGGTTAAGCTTTTCATCAACGAACCAAAGCTCTGATAACAATTGTTGAAATGTACAAGACAACTAAGAGGGGGGGTGAATCAGTTGTATCAAATTATTTACTTCTTAACTTCATCAATTCCACCTTATCTTCAATTTGTTATTAAGTGTGAACACAAAAATGAAGATAACAGAAACATAACACCAAATTTATGTGGTAAACCCTAAAGAGGGAAAAGCCACAGTGAGGATTAACTCACAGTATAGTATTAATGCAATACTAAATACAAAAGGCTCACTACCAGAGGGATCAGTGCCCAAATACAAAGGCTCACTACCGAGATCAAGGACTCGCTACCTGATGACTCACTATCCAAAAGAGAGGCTCACTGCCTACAAAAATATACAAAGAAATAGATAATGATCCACCACTAGGAGTTCCACACACTTTGTAACTTGATCATAAAATTATGAATACAATGAAGTACTATTGCCACAATTCTCTTTTATACACTTTGCTTTTCGTACTTGTTTGCACACTCTGCTCTTGCTTGAATCAAATGATGGATGGATATTAAATTCACTACAACTTAACTTGTATTTATACCATCTTCAATCTTAGGAAAATTCTCCAAGTTTGGCTATACAATTTCATTTATAAATTCAAACTAGGTCGGCTACTCAAAATTCTTGTGATGGATAAGAATGTAAGAGGACCAAATATATATTTAATTTAGGACCCAAGCAACATATAGAAGCTCACACATGCTCCCTCAAGTCGATGCAAAAGCTAAATGTAATGTGTAGACACCAGGTCAGCCAAACCTAATGAAAATGCCAATGATCTTTGAAGTACATGCATCTTCAACAAGATAAACACATGTGGATTGCTCAACACACTTAACCAATCATTTTACCATCTTTGAGAACAACTTAGATACATCCACAACAACTTCAACAAAATTCATTTGCAGAGAACACTTCACCAATTCAACCATGACAACCAACAAAAACATAGAGACTCTAGAGCAGGTCTTCTAGAGTGCCAAACCACAACCAATTTTTTGAGAACATATAAACCATCAAAAAGAGTAACCTCCTAGATCTACAAGATGTGAAACCAAATACTAGAAGAATGTGGAGCCAAGACATTTATCCCTATCAATAACTAGATAACTTTGGCAAACTAGTTCACACCGATGAACATAACTTTTACTCCATCAAACAAGAAGCTGCAAAATCAGAATATAAAATCCATTTAAGCTTATGAAAACACCTATAAATCAATATAGGCATTGGTTCAACATAGGATAAATGTAAACCAAAATATTAGAGCATGCTTAGAACATGCCTCAACACAACTTTCATTATTTCTCAATTTTTCTCAAAAGGAGTTGGCAAAATCCAACTTACTCAACCTGTACAGTGTTGACATCAATGACAACATTAATGGAAACACCACTAAACACATCCATACTTGCAAAATCCTTATCCCGGACTTAGGTTTAGGGTTTTATCTTTTAAACCTTTCATTTAAAGCTTTTGCTAAGTCTTGTGCCTTGATGTTTCAATCTCTTGTTGACCAGTTGTATTTGGTTCCTATTTGTCTTAGCCATCACTTAATTCATCTCGGTTGTCATCTTTACCAACCCCTTTACCTTGTCTTGTTGGTCGTGTTACACCCAAGTATGGTTTTAAATCTTCCCAAGTCTGCTAAAAGATTTCCTTGATATGCTTATTGTTTATTCCCTTGTTGCTTTAGGGTCATTGTCCCTTCGGCCTAGTGATGGCCCTATTTTTTACAAAATAAATTTTGTACACGTGCAGTCTATCATGACCGTCAAATGGAAATTTTTTGATCTATGTCATTCCCCACTAGCCCCGACACATTAAAATAATGATCCAAATATTGTAGTGGGGTGGGAGTTTTCTTGCAACATGTACCATCGAAGTGGTGGGTTTCAATTCGTTCCCATCCATAGCTAGAAGGATACTGAGATCAATAGTCGAGGATTGGTGTTGAGAGTTAATCTCCATCGTTCCCTGCTGACCCTGCCTGATTAAAATAATAATGTGAAAAGCCTAGTAGGGTTAGTGGAAGGCTGACATGTGGATGTTTGCAGCTGATCATGATGAATGGAGGATGGAGCCCACATGATGTAAGTTATGCCAGGTTGGCGAGTTCCTATTGGTCAATTGTCTAGTGGACGATGACTGATTTTAAAATCTCATTGACTCAAATCTAAGTCATCCATCTTGCCAACTCAAAAAGAAATTAGAGGTTATTATTCAAATTTGAGAATTCATGTACGATAGCCATTACCTTTCACATGAGTGAGTAGTAATGGCAGATTTGATTTCATGATCTACCAATTCATATTTAAGGCATCTAGGCAAATTTTTTTCTCGCACCAACAAAATCATGGATGACTCCCAAGCATTCGAGCAGCCTAAAAGTATTTCCCAGAATTTCATGTAGTTAAAATTTGGGTTTTCTATGACCAAAGGTCATAAGTAATTCAAACGCCATGCTCTGTATTTCAACCAAACTTGGTCAAACTAGGGTAGCAATATTAAATGCATTTCTAAGATAAATTAGTGTTGCTACCTCCTAATTGTTTCAAAATTGCTTTGAACTATATTGGGTCAATTGTTACATCCCTTTTTAAAACTGTACAGTGAGTCATGCCCTGGGTAGTGAAGTCCAAGGTTAGGTTTGAGTCATGTAGCATTGAAATCCTAGACCTGCTTTAACCTATTATGTTAATATGGCCCCTAAATTGCAAAACCTTGGATTTGGAGCCACATCTAGGTCCCTTCCATAGGAAATTGTTGACTAGTTGAAGTCATCCACTAGTAAGAAGTTGGATGAAAAAGAATTATTCTATGGGACCCAACTCTTATAAGGGTTGGTGGATAAACAATGTTGCATTAAGGATGCCTGAGTTGCCCTACATGGGTATGCAATTACTTAGAAATTAGTTTGGAAATAGAAACATGGGTGCTCCCCTTTGCAATCCGTGGAGACTAGACCTAGGAAAGATAGTGGTGTCGAACATCTATCTTGATGTGGATGTGTTAAAAGACATTTCTGTAAGGTATGACCCTACGAGAAGAGTGGTTAGGACATTTGATAGTCTTGAAATGGTCAAAATAACCAAGGAAGAAATTGTAGAGATTTTTGGTATGCATGAGTGGAGTGAATAGATGATTTCTATTGACCTTAGAGTTTTTAGGGAAGAATATAGGAACACAAAGGGCCTATTTAGAACATCCATGTTTCCTTTTCATTTGGAAACCACGGGGACAGGAAAGCACAAGAAATAGGTGGTGATAGGTGAAGATGAAAAAGAACCTTTCCCTATAAAGTACTTTGCCAATTACTTTAAGAAAATAGTTTATTCTTTGTGTCAAGTTCTTGGTATTGATGCACCACCCACTATTCCCATAGACCTTATGTATATGGTAGCACATTTACAACATCCAACTTTTAATGTGGTGTATGATTATGCCACTTATGTTGTAGAAAGGATGCACCAGGGTCTGGTTGAATTAAAAGTAGGATATAAGTTTATAAGCTTCAGATGGTATCCTCTCTTGATGTACATGTTTTTATATAGGGGAGAGAAGAGCTTTGGCCAGAACATAACATTGATGAAGAAGGAAGAGGGGTTGATTTTCTTATCCAAGGCTAGACCCAAGTTCTTAATAAAGATAATTCCAAATTTGATTATGTGACTTACCATAATGTTTCTGGTTCAAGGCTGAGGAGGTACCTAGTCCATGATCCACCAAGAATTCTCATAGAAAGACATGATTTACTAAGGCCCATGGAGAGGAGACCTGAGTTTAAATTGACACATAATTAGGGAAACATCATCCCATATTACAACACAACTGTCTTCAGGGTTTATGGCACTAATGTGAACCCATATTCCCTGCCTAGGGATGTACCCACTAACTCATTTTATTGCAAAATCCGACAATTTTTTTTAACAAAATCTATATAATTAGATGTATTGTCGGGCACTTGTGCAAAATTTTCATTTTTTTAAATTTTTATTCCCGACATTTGTCGGAATTTCAACGAACCTTATTTTTTCATGGAAGTTTCGACGAAGATCTTTCACCAAAATTTTGATGGACTTGTAAAGTTAAATTGTGGCGAACATAAATAAAAATGAGATCGACTATTTATTGCGACAGTGTTTTGCTCGACGATTTTCTTGGAAAAAATCAGAAAAAACTCAAGAAGATATCGCCAATTTGAGGGTAGTCATTGTCTTTTTCCAGAATTCATTTGTGAAGTCAGATTTGTACTTCCAGGTTTGAAAATCATATTTTAAAGCAACAACTCATCAGATTTCGTTTCCAAATTTTAGACCTGACTTCAAAAATTCTTTATAAGGGAATTGTTTATAACTAATGGAAAATTCTTGATGGATTTGGACAAAGATTATATTTGCAAGGTTTCAATTTTAACCCTAATGATCAATTTTCAATAGATTTGGGAGCCATAACTAGAAAATATCAAAGGCATAGGGATAGCTACAGAGTGAAATAGCTGTTAAGATTCAGGCCTAGAGGGTTCAACAAAGATGTTGGAATGTTTTATAGTGAATAGTTAGAGCCATTTAGCTATGATATTTTTGAAGACTACTTCATAAAGATGTATTTTTCCCTTTGCCAAGTTTCAGAAATAGATTTTAGACCTTAGATGCTAGTGTCCTATAAAAGCAATTATGGTATATCTGTTACCTGAAGTTCTTCAATTCATCTTGACTCTATACAAATGTATCTATTTTTTATTTGAACAAGAAATAAAGAAAGCAACCAATTTGTAAATACTGTGAAATATTTAGAGCAACAAACTAAAAAATAAAAAAATGAAGGTCAAGGCCTCTCTATTTTTATCAGTTCATTCAAACTTTTTAGATAATGCAAAACATCTAGCAAGCTATAACTATCATGCAGATTGTATGATTTCTATTTGTTTTATGCTTTGGAACAGTTTACAAGATGAAATTGTCTCCTCATGTAGAAGTATAAGCTGCCAAATTCCTTTAGAAGTTGGTATAGGAATCAAAAGATGAACCTATCAAATTGGAAACCAAAAATTTTGTGGTAATAAGAGTTGATTTTGACATGAATGGGATGTTGTAATAGCTTTATTAAGTAATGCAATTTATTTTGTTATTTGACAATTTGGTGATTTGTGTGTGGAAAAGAGCACTCCTTACCTTATCAAGTAATATCTAGGTAAGATGTTATAAAAAATAATGTGTGCTTTTAGTGAAGCTGGTCAACCTACTCATGCTTTTCCATGCTTAATTTTTTCCTTTTGGATTGAGCTACTTATAAATTTTTAACTTTCCTTACAACCTGTGTATTACTCTCTCAAGTTTTTAACTGGTTAAAAGAAATATCTTATAAAGGATATAAATTACTTAGTACTTTAGATTGTCCTTTATGTTAAGGGAGGCATCTGACTATTGTTTATATAATTCATCTTTATTTGAGAGTAAGCATATTGAATCTCTATGTGGTAGATTCAGACACTAAAAGAAAGTATTTGACCTTATTAGGAAAAACAAATCAAAAAATGTAAAAGTGCATCACATCTCTGTTGAAAGTGATCCCATATCCTTTGTGATACCTTCCCTCTAGCAACTTGACTATCCTTTGTGTTTTAGGTTATGCATGAGTTTATTCATTTGATTTCAATGGCCTTGTATAACAGTTGAAAAAATTAATTATGGTAACTCCTTGAGATATTGTCCATGCACTCCTTAATACACTTGTAGGTTTTCCTTTTTTGAAACTTTGTGAGATGGAAATATTTATTAGTTTACCATACTGCTATGAAGAAAATGAACCCTTGACAAGATTTATGATGTTTTAAAAGACCTCTTGACTGCTCAGTTACTTTTCTTTATGTATCTTTTAAAGTTCGTCATACTACCCTATCACTATTATTATTAATTTCAATTCCCCCTTCATGGTTATGACATGGACTAATCATTTTTTATTTGAATAGTCATGACTATGATCTCCTTTTGGGAATCTATAGTCAAGTGTCATGCCTTTCTTTGATGTCCATTTCCTTAAATCTTTTCTCTTTTCTCATTGCTCCTTACCTCTATAGTATCCCTATATTGCATATACATAATAATAAAGATTATGGTGATAACTAGTGGACATGGGTATAACATCAAACATCATACAAATGTAGATTATATTTGCATATATAATAACCCGAGATACTAATATTGTAGCACTAGTCAAAGAATCATCATCAAACTATATTTGTTGATCAAATACAATGAAAAATAAAATATATTAAAATATAAAAAACATTGATCTTTTCTACCTAATCCACTATAAATAATAAAGAATTCCAACACTCAAATTGGAAGGATATTTCTACAGTCTTTATTATTTATAGTGGAGTAGATAGAAAAGATCACTGTTTTATATTTTACTATATTTTATTTTGCAAATAGCATTGGATAGTAAACTAGCCAATACACTATCAAACATAATGATTGGACCCTATGAATATATAGGTTATCAATCTTTAATCAATTCACATGATAAATCATAGTGACCAATAGTATCAATGAAACTTTGATACTATATAAAAATGACTAGTCTCAGTTTGATGACATTTCAAGACCAGTGCATGAATATCATTTGGGCCTCATGGCATTGAACATTGTTTTCATTCAGCCATGATAAAATTTTCTTACAGGAAGCAAAATACTAGTATGATTGAATGTATTAGGGGAAATAGGAGTTAGATTAGATAAAAAGAGAACAAAAATATTGTAGTGTAACCTTATTATTATATAAATAAATAGAAAAATAGTAAGAGTAGGAACCCCAAATATCATGTTCATTATCTATGTGAATATGTGTGGAATAGAGTGACCCCTTATCTATTTCAATTTCTGATAAGGTTACGGTTTATTCTTATTCTCCTTTGCATATTATAAGCTCTAACCAATTTTTAATATTTAGCTTAAAAGTCAAGATAGTATTCCATACTGATTTTATGTCAATAGGAGGGAGGAAGTTGTATATGGATTCTATAATAAACATTGTAACTGTTAGGTCTCAAAAATGCAGGTGTGAACCACAAGAGGTTGCCAAGCTCTTACAACATTTTTGGCTAACGTACAAGGCCAAATAATTAACTTGGACCTTCTACTCTTTAGGATCTGCTAAACCTAGGTGGGTGTACCTATGTGAATGATGCAGATTCTAACTATGTTTCATACTTGACCAATCTATCCACAATGGAAATTTGACAATGGAGAGATGTGATCCTAATTTGGTATAAATTGTATAAGTAATATCCAGGTAAAATCTAATATGTTCAGTTAACAAATGTCAAATAAAATGGATAAAACTAAATGATGAAATGGGGAAGACTAGTGCCTCATTGGGTAAATGGAGTCAAATGAAAGTCTATGAGGAATGGCTTCTATCTGGAAGAAATTCTAATTGTTGGGAATGCAAATATTTGTCTATAACTTGTATAAACATGCAGGAATGTAATTATCAAGTTCTTCTTAATGATCCAAATGATGCTTCCAAGTTACTGTGAATGACTAGAAGGATTTAATCTTTACTTGAAAGAACCAATTAATCATACCACATCAATACAACAAATATGCATCGATAAATTGAACATATGCTTGATATATCAATTTAAATAACAAAGAAACACTAGCCTTGGAGACAACTTAGTAATATTCTCAATTAACTCAACAAATAATTGATACCAGAATGACGCCATTAAAATCAAAGTCCTTTCATTGATTCCTCAAAATTTCATACATGCATCATGGTTCTTTTAAATGTAAGTATTCTGGAAATTATCTATTTTAATAGCCTATTCTCCTTCTAATCTCCCCCATTTCTTTTTGCTACCAAAATGGATATTTATACATCAACTGCTTGAAAGGACACATCCTTTCAGAAATGTCTTATGTTAAAACAACAATAAATTAAAAAAGGTAATTAGGCTCTGTTAAGCCATAAGTGAATCTTCAACATGTGGTCCAAGTAGTCCTGACGCTCATGCATATCTACATCTCCCAATGCATTTCAGATTGTGATCTCCATTTTCACCATCTTTTCATTGTCTTTGCATACTTCATCCAGTGTTATATCTTTCATGGTAGTTGTCTTTAAAATTTCTTGCAATATTGACTCACTTTCACCTTTCCACCTAGTCATTTCTTTTAATCTTCCTCCATCATCGAAGAATGCAGTCAATCCCTTTTTGGTGGCATCAATTAATCCCTATGCATCCCCTCGCAATTCTTCAAAAAAGTCTATGTGCTTATTCATAAGATGGCTTGCAACCTCAATTGCCACATTATCAGGAAGCATCCCTCTAGTTTATTTCTTGGAGCTTCTATAGGATCCTACCATCCATTCTCTCATGTTCTTGTAATGCAAAAAATTTATTTAAGTGTATTCCCTAGAGCTTATTCAACCAAGTTGTTAGACTAGCTTGTCTTTTCTTAATTACTGCTACAAGTGCATCATACTTTCCTTGAGAATATGCACTTGACCCTTCCCAATGATATTTTTCTTGTGAACTTTCACCATGGATGAGCAGCTTGGTTGACCCCATTTTAACTCCTAATAAATCTTTCAGGCGAACGTTTTCTCTCAACATTCTCTCATTATTCATTTTGTACATTTTTTTTCCTTGATCAACATCTGTATTTGAGCTTTGCTTAGTTTTGTAACATTGATCCCAATCTCTGATGTTGCCATAGGATCAAGCTCCCTAGCCTTTAGGGTCATAACATGCCCAAATGCTTTCTTAGTATCAATGAAAACTAATTTCCTATGAGGTGGATACAAGGACCGAATCATTAATGACCCTTCATCTGGATTGTACTTTGACCCTACATAGACTTTTGTCACCTTTTCTGGGTTGAGCTTGTGTGTAGCATTACTTTTTTTTCAGGAAATTGTCAAAGGCTAATGCAAAATTGAGATCCAACCCTAGAAAAATCATAACACCAACACTTTCTTACATTTTCCTTCCCTTTTTAGGTGTCATACCCACCATCTCTTTATCCACACTCATCTTTAGATCATTTAGTAACTATTCTTCATTACCTGGTGTGACATTGTCAACCATTTCTCTTATCTCTTTTCCTTTTTATTTATATAGGAATATCTTAAATTCTAGAGAATTTATAAATTCATTATCTACTACTAATGACTTATAGTCTACATGCCTTGCATCTATATCTATACTCTCTTCAACACTTAATTTCCTGGCAGAGCAAGCATAATCCCGAGTTCTCAACCTTGACATCTTGTTAGGTAGATCTTGTGGTACATTAGTCCCAGACATCTCTTCCCTAGAAAACAACAACTCTGTATCTTGCAACCCTTGATTATTTTCTTCAACCACCATTTTCGCTTCTTCTGCCTCCAAGTTCCTAATCATATCATCAAATTGATAGGGCAAACGTTGATACCTCCCAAATTTTATCTTTTGTTTAGTAGAATTGATATACCCTTCTAGATCAAAATTCTTTCTTGGTGGTCCTCTTTTCATATTATATTGTAGTAATTTATCAAGAAGTAGATCATACCCTTCTTTTGCTAATATAGTAAAATCACTAAAGCATAGTGTACTGGGCATAAAAGCCTACTTTCCAAAAGAACTTAAATTCATAACACTAGAAAAGTCCATTTGCCTAATAATTTCCAAGTATGCAATCCTATCCGGAACTATTTTAGGAAAAATTAATGGGGCATTTTCAAATCCATAAACCCTAATCATGGTAGCATCCTCCAAATAATACCAATCACCCCAATTGTGGCTAATTGGCCCATTGAAGTCCTTAGGCCTGAGAAACCTCTTTATCTCATCAGACAAAGAATAAGCACATGGATGATTATACAATTTGTACAATGGTTTTACAAAATATTCCTCAAAGTGTACAAAACTAGAATTAGCAAAATTGTTGTCCCAAATAGCAGTCCATAATTGAATAGGTAATGACATGCCTTCCTTGTCAAATTATGAAATTTTCATTTCCTGAGGCCACAACCCTAACTCCTATCCAAAATACAAAACTATATGCATCAATAGTGAATAATGCCTAAGATGTGAGATAGAGGCTCCACCTTTTATTTCCATCAACCCAGAATCGAGCCCCTTAAAAATGTATGAGGCATAATCAAAAGGTCTAGAATTGTGATATTGAATATCTGCTGAAATTACCATGGGCATAATTGCCATATACTCAGGGACTTCCATTCCCAATAATTGACCTATTGAGAAATAAGTGTATTTCATATAGGGCTCAAAAAGATCAACATGGAATGAGGGTCCTTCACTATCTTCTAGCAGAATTGGTTTTTTGCCATGTCTAATTCTGTGCAAGGGAAATCTCCAACCTTTATAAATTGTGTCCATCCTCCCAAATTCCTTTTCTAACTCTTCATATATGATTTTTTCATTGCATACCCATTCCAATTTAAAAACTTTGCCTACTGCATCCTCTGATATGTGTATCAATGGGTTCCCAGATGGGTCACAAATGGCTTTGAGTTTTGAATTATAATGAGTGGCCAACAATTTCACCAATTCAATATTGAAAAATACATTAGGGCAAACCATCTTCCCCAGATTAAGCTTCCATGGGTTACATACTGGTTCAAAATGATTCCTCCAATAGTAATGAAAGCTAAATAGTTCATAGCCTCTTATTGGAGTCCAAATATCTCCTATGAGCTTACATTTGTCATCAAATTTATCCACTTCTTTCCTAAGTTGTGCAAATCATCTGGCTTTAGGTCTAGAGACAGGTAATTGGTCGATAAGATCTTGACTTAGCTTTCGCTCAATGCCCTCTGGCTGAATTTTGGTTTTCTATTTTTTCCCTTTAGACTGACTACTTTCCCCATGTTTTCTACCCCTTGATTTTCTCAAACCAGTGGCTTCCATTCTTCAAAATTGCAAAATTAAGGTATGAAGAACTTAATATCTTTTTCTTGGAACTTTGAACTGAAAGAATGCCCTGGTCCTTTGCTCGCTCCTCTGATTCCTTCGCCATCAATTCTGAAATAATGTTTTCAATTGAATTCTCCTTGATTCATGAAATTACTTATGCTTCGTGGCACCATTAATGCTGTAGCTAAAACACGAGTGTAGCAAGTTTTTTTAAAACTCTGACTGTCACATCATGTAATCTTGTTGGCAAGATATTTTCAAATCTTGGGAAATCCTTTTATTCAGTATTTTACCAACATTCATTAAACACCCACTAAGACATCTTGTAGTTTCCCCAACACTCTAAATCTCCCCAGCAACTATTTTGTATCTTTGCTATCAATAAATCATATATCGCTATGATATCCTGTAGGTTCATTGGCATTATGAGTCTCCTCAAGAGTTATCCTTTATGTCTTAAGTATATCACTATGACTCCCACCGATGCAAACCTATCGCTATGACTTAGTAAGTTAGGAAAACAATTCTCATCTTCCTCCAAAGATATGTATCTTGCCAAGATATTTCCTTCATCAATTCTGATCACTAAGACATAATAATTTTTTTTTACCAATGGAACTACACTCGGTGTGACCTTCTTACCTCTCTCCGCTAAAGTCTATCTCATCGATGAGTTTCTTCATTAGCGGGACCATGAGTCATGTCTTTCCAATAATCATTCCCTCCAAACATATTTCCAAGTCCCTTACCAATACAATTCTATTGGTGCGTCATGGAGGGTTGGCAGGACTCCTCAAACTCATTCTAGTAACATTATCCTACCAAAAAAATCCTCCTTTGCTTCATCGGCAAGACCGGATGAATGTCTCGGGATGACTTTAGGAACTTTACTCTAATGACTCTAGTCTGGTTGACATATTTCCTTGTGCTTCGAGCGGTAGGACATATATAATCTCGATATTACTTCACACTATCACCCCGATGATTATTATCTAGCCGATAGGATCTATTTGTCATTTGAGACTGTGAACTACATTTTCCTGATGTGTATCCTCAAATAAGATTTTATTAGTATGACATTCCCGACCTCTTGTCGATATACTGAAAAAAGATATTTGTTAGTATAAAATGATTTATGGATAGGAGAGACCCACATAATCTTATGCCGATACGATTTATACAATCAAATGCTCAAGGTCGGGTGAATTTTATAGGACCACATGATAAAAAATAACTAGAACATGGGTGAATATTTTATGCAAAGAAGATTCTTATACTTATGGTATGGACTTCTTAGGAAACTTATGAGTATAGAAATCCATAAAATTTTCAAAATTTTACAGTTCTAACAGTAACCAAAGACATGAATTACATGGATGGAAGAAAATTTAATACAAATGGAATTTATAGATTTGACATATAAAACTAGAGGATGGCCATATGATATTTTGAAGCACTATTATAATGGTGAAGTCAATTTAGATAGAGGCTTGCTTCATAAGTAGATGGAATTGTACGAGACATTTGAAGTTGCTTGTGAGAACAAGATTTAGCTTAACCTATAAAACTAGGCAAAGGAAGTGTTGTCCTTACAAAACAATTTTGTCGAGAGTGTGGAAGTGAAGGTCTATACAAGATTGTTTGTATGTATTGTATTCAACATAAATATGTTAAAATCAGTCTCCGCAATCATTTTAGTCTTTCAAAATGATATCATCCTTATTCAGCCATACACTATTTTTTGTCAGATGGATGTAATCATTAAGGAAGACCCTTTCATTATTCCCTTAATGGATTGAACTTTCAAGGAGGCCATCTAATGGTGTTTCCTATTGATATCCAAAGAAGGGATGTGAATAAGACTGATGACTATGT
Organism: Sequoiadendron giganteum; assembly: GCA_007115665.2. Taxonomy (NCBI): domain Eukaryota; kingdom Viridiplantae; phylum Streptophyta; class Pinopsida; order Cupressales; family Cupressaceae; genus Sequoiadendron; species Sequoiadendron giganteum. The sequence continues at coordinate 152,651,952 of CM021106.1, read as the reverse complement.
AGGCTATATTGTAGATAAAATTCATAGATCTTTTAACTTTCTCAAGGCATATAATAGGGTGGTCCACTTCAAATGAAACTCTTTATTATGCCATACTATTTTATTTCCAAAATTCATTTGTGAAGTGAGATCTATACTTCCAAGTTTGAAAATAATATTTTAAAGCAACATCTCATCAAATTTCATTTCTAGATTTTGTTGTGCAAGTTCAATATTCTGATTTTAGGAGTCTAACAGTTGGAAATCATAGTAAAATCATAATTTAATAATTTCTGGAATTAGCATTTTAAAGTGTTTTTTGGGGTCATTAAATTCAAACTATCTTCTCTTTTGCAGGGGTGGTTGCATGCCAAATTTTTTTGGTGTAAAATATCAGAATTATTAGATTTTGTTACTTGTCTATGATTAAAAATTATTGGAGTGTGAGTTTGATATTTTTTAAGATCTAAATATTCAAGCTTGGTAAAGCAAAATCATGTTAGATAATATTAGTCCAAAACAAAATGAAGAGTCACTTGATAGATTGTGGGCTAGATTGAAAAGAAAGGGTGATGGGAAATCTTATTGTCCTTGCAATATTTTCAAGGCTTAAAAATGAGAAGACTTTTAATCACAGCAGCTGAGAAAAATTGTAGGTAGCATGGTCATGTTGATGGGGGGCATGATTATCGTCCATTGGTAAGTTATTCATTATATGTGTTTATATTGATTGAATTTGTAAATGTTTATATTGTATTAACATTTTATATATATAAAAAGGTCACTTTATCATGATCATGGTTTATTTGTGTCTATGATTATTATAAAGGTGGGGTGTCCTAGGGCACATGATATGGATTATCACGGCTCGAAGAATGTGGTTTTGCAAGCAGAGGAACATGGAACTGTGAATATCGAAGATGAAGTTAATAATCCTATGGAAGAAGATGATCATGCACCAGAAAACATAGTTGAAGATGATGGTACAAATACATTGATCCATGACACATTTAATGGCATAGCTGATAATGTTGATCGAGATGACTTTGATGATGTTCATGATTTACCTATACTTGAGAAGGCATACTAGCCCCTTTATGAAGGCTCCAATACAACTCTTCTCTCTGCTGTATTGTTGTTGGTGAACTTGAAGATTATGAATGGTTTATCCAACATAGCAATCTCACGGATGTTAATGTATGTCATATATGTCATCTTTTTTCATCTATTTTAATTGTTGTTAGTTCATCACTAGTAAATAAAGAATGAAATATGTACCATTAATATTCTTTATATTAACAAATTATTTTTTGTTGTAGATTGATTGGTGAATTTTTGTTACCACCATCAAATATTTTACCTCGCTCATACGAGATTTATCTGGCATTATGAAAGATATTGGAATGAAGTATCAAGCAATAGATGCATGTCCCAATGATCATATTATATATCCTAAATAACATGAATTTGCAGAAGAATGTCCATAATGTCATATCAGTAGATATCAAATAGATCAACTAACAAAAAAAATTTCTCGCAAGGTTCTTCGTTATATTCCCATTATTCCACGTATGCAACAATTATTTAGGTGCGAAAGCTTAGCGCAATTTATGGATTACCATGTATGAAATAGAAGTGGAGATGACATTCTTCGAATGCCTGCAAATGGTTCTGCATTTAGGGACATGGAGGAAAAATGGCCACACTTTGAAGAAGAACCTCGTAATCTCAAGCTTTCATTGGCAGTGGACGGTGTTAATCCATTTGGAGAGCTGAGATCTATTTACTCGGTGTGGCCTATTTTTGTTATCAACAATAACATTCCTCCATGGATTTCAATAAAGAGGGAGCACATAATGTTGGAAATGATTGTTCTAGGTATTTGCTTACATCAATTTTATTTAATGTAGTAGCTTCTCATTTGTCTTATTTGTTGCATAATGACTTATATTTTTTTCATTTAATAGTCATGTACATTAATTTATATATATTGCAGTAAAATGGTTATAATAATTATGTAATGTTTATGTTCATTCAACTAGGTAAGTACCAAGTTAAAGATATGAATGTATATATCGAGCCTCTTATCGACGAGTTACTAAAGTTATGGAATAGCGTCACTATGTATGGCATATCTAGACCAATAGGACAAAGACAATTTCAATTGCATTCAATGCTTGTATGGACAATTCATGATGCCCCAGGGCTAACACATTTTTGTGGTATGTTATAACATTCGACTGCATGACTTTAACAATATTTAATTTTATAAAGTAGATATCATGCATTTTTTTAAAATAATCTATTCATTATATATAACTATAACTTTTGACATATTTAATCCAATTATATATGATTTTCAGGTCTTCAAACAAAGGGAAAATTTGCATGTCCAGTTTGTGGTCCAAAGATGAAATCTCATCATTCAAAAAGTTTAGGAAAGCAGGTGTTTGATGAGTATAGGCACTTCCTCCACATAAATCATAAGTATCGAACTACTGAAAAACATATTTTCAATGGGAAAGAAGAGACTACATCAAAACCACAATGAATGACACCTCGCCTATGGAAGTTGGAATATAATAGAATTAATCTTCAAGGTTATACATTCGATAAAATTGTTTATCTATCATATATTATATGTTTTGGATTTATATTTTTATATTGTGTTCTATTTACTCATGCTGTAATTGACAATGATTGTCGTTGTTAATTTGTTAACTTATATGCTTCATGAAGTTCATCAAGGCATTAATGGTCGGCTTCCACAGGGATTGAAAAGTTATCCCAGACAATTTAGTAGGCTACCCTACTATGAGCAGCTACAAATTGTGCATTTGTTTGATACAATGCATATCAAAAATAATATGACAGCAACGTTATGGAAAATATTGGATGGAAGGCATGACAAAGAAAAAATTGTCAAAATTTCTAGTGACATTCAAGAAGCCAATCATGCAATGAAAAATGTCATTCAATTAAATATTAATGGAGACCAAATTAATATAAGTTCCCTTCCATGGTTATTAACGGATTAGAAAAGAAATTCTATAAAAGAAGTCATACGAAAAATTTGATTTCCCACAGGATTTGCTGCGAACATAAACAATATCATAACAAAGAAAGGTGACTTTGGGTCAGGGATGAAAATGCATGATTGGAATACCTTCATTAAGGTAATTATTTTGGTATATTATATATATATTTATATACTACACGTAATTTTCAGTGTATTATGTTTACTACTTTTGGAAAAATAATGAAAATATCATTTTATAATTTTTACAGTACGTTCTACCTCTATCTCTCCTAGACAACTTCAACAACAATGTCAAGAAAGTTATATATGATCCTGTAAAATACATGAGGTAAGTAGTAATATTTATTCAATTCATTGTATGTTTTTGTTGAATCTCGTGAATATATTTGTGCCTTGAATCACTTGTAGATAGTTGTCATCTAAAGTAATCCATACAGAAGATATAAATTATTGGAAGACAAAAATTCCTCATCTAATGTGTGAAATGCAAAAGTGTCTACCTTCAAAAATTTTCAATGCACAAGAACACTACCTCATACACCAAGTTGAGGAGATTGAATTGTGTGGACCTATACACACAAGGTTAATGTGGATGGTTGAGAGGCACTTAAAATTTTTGAAGGATTTGGTTAGAAAAAGAGAACATCCTGAGGGTTCTATGGTGGAGGGGTTTATGGTATACTAGACCATGGTGTAAATTAATTAATATCTTCCTAAGTTTGCAGCAAAGATCCATGTAGATCGTATTTGGGATCCCAACTCCATTAACAAATTCAAAGGGGAGTACCTGATGGGGAAAGGTAGATTGAGGAAAGTGACAGGTAAGTATAAGATGGTCATGGAGATTAATTAGAATACATTTTAAATTTGGTTTTTATGTATATTTTAATTATTTAATTATTAATCTTCAATATACATCAATTATAAATTAAGGTCGTATACCATGGTAATTAACTAATTATACGTCATTTGTGAATTTCAAATTCTTTTGATACAATTGGTCGAGTGTGAGATGCACTACATTTGTATGTCACAAATAGTCTTGATTGGATTACGGTATGGATTGAACGATGTCAACAATCTAGTCACACATTAACATGGGAAGGTGTGGCTTCATTGGTTAAAGAAGCTCATCGTAATGGAGATTCCAATGTTACACCAAGAGAAATTGATTTAGCATATGGTTTAAGAGATAAACAGGTATGTATAAATATATTAATCACCCATATTATTTAATTATTTTTAATTATATTGATGTATATATGTTGAGATTTCTTTCTTTGCATACATTCGGCCAAGAATAAATATGTTTATCAACTGACAATATTGCAATAATTTTTACATGTTTGACATATTGCAGGTGAAACACCACAAGGCTATGTGGTGCAATGGTCATAAATTTTGAATCAAAAAGTTGGATGACATAAAGAAAACTTGTGATTCTGGGATAACTGTAGTCTTTCAGGTGACTAATGTTTCATCTAGAAGCAACATACATCCAGAAGTCTCAAAAAATCAATACTATGGGATTTTGGATAATATACTTGAGTGTGAATTTAAGTCCTTCAAATTAGTTTTGTTCATCGTCCTATGGTACAAGCTATGATTAAATGAAAATGATTCCAAGAGAACTGTGATTGAACATGATAATGGATTTACCATGGTTAATACAAGGTATTTTGAGTGAGTTGGAAATGAGCCCTATGTTCTTCTAAGCCAATGTGAGCAGGTATTTTACTCAAAGGTTCCAAGTAAACCAGGTTGGTCATATGTTGTTAGACATGATCCAAGAGGAAGGTTGGTAAAGTTTAATGTGGTGGAAGAAGAAAATACCAAAGAACTAGAATATGATGTAGATGATTGGGATCAATAGTTAGTTGATGATGTGCCCGACGAAGATGTCAAAGAGGAGGAACTAGATCATGATGATGTAGGAGATAATGCTCATGAAGATGATATTCATGTGGATGATGAAATTATCAAAACTGATATCAATGATGATGATGATGATATGACCAATCCTTACAATTTCAAATCTATATTGGATGATACAGACAAAGAGTTGGATGAAGAAGAAGATCAATGGCATTGAAATGTATGAGTTATGCAACGGTATTATCTATTTGATATTAATTTCTTGATAGAATTATATTTGACTTATGTGGTTACATAATTAATTGATGATGTTTTTAATTTTTATGCCATTACATAATTAATTCATGATGTACTTTTTAATGTTTAGTTTTAATTCATGATGTTACAACTATTGTAGCTCTCCTAGAAATTTCCATATGATCATAATGAATAGTGTTTTGGGAAATTTCATGAAAGATGACACCTTGATCGTAGTAGTGAAATAATTGCAAAGTCATTTAGATTTTTTAGACCAATCACCCTTTTTAATGTCCTTTTTAGGATCATCTCCAATTTGATTACTATGACACATAAGGTAGGATTTGATTGGCTTATCTTGGACAAACATTGTGGCTTTGTGTAATGTGAGAAAATTTTGGATGGGGTAATGGTGCAAGAGCATCTACACCTCATAAAGTGATCATTATAAAGGTTTTTGATGGTTGAGGATTTAAAATACAAGCTCTTGACATTCCAAGATTTGTGTTTTTCTTCAAAAAATTTGTTTTTTTCTTGTTTTGCAGGATTGTACGGTCACATACAACCATATTTTGATGTGAAATTAATTCCATGTCATGAATATATGTGTTATCTTTGATTTCAATCTGATTTGAGGGATTAAGTCATTGATTTGATTTAGAAAGCTTCATTTCTTTGCATATAGCCTGGTTACCCTATTTTTGAGGGTTTTGTAGTCTAGACATGATATAAAGGGTCTCTTACACTTTTTTTGATTACTATAGCTTGTGTAAGAGGCCCCATGGATACTATTGCAATTGTAGGATGCATGAATAGGGATTAGGATGAGAAATAAAGAAGGTATAGCTATTTTCCTCAAGAGTTTTGTGAAGAAAAGCATGTGAAATGAGAGGTTCAAGCCTAGGTTTCAACAAAATATGTATTGGTGATCTGATTTTATGAATTTTTACCCATGTATAGGCCTAATTGGTTGTGTTTGAGCTGGTTTTGAGGTTTGGGAGGTTGTGGAAGTAGGAGATTCAATAAACCCTCATGATTTTGGTCTAAAACAAGGGTTTTTAGGTTTGGCAAGAATTTGGATGTACAAGTGGAATCCTTTTGTGGATCTGGAGGTTTGGAGGTTGTTAGCTCTTAAAAACATAGGTAAGAATACCTCAAGATGTTTCCAATCTCTTGATACATTTTAGGGTAACAAACAAGGCCAAATGATTTGAACCTTCTTCTCTTCAGGTGCTACCAAACCTAAGTGGGTCTACCTTTGCAAACTAAGAAGACTTAAGTGATGTGATTTTGTTTACAATAATATATTCACAATGGAAATATTAAAGTGAATAGATATAATCCTAAATAATTCTATGTGTAATATTATAATATGTTCAGTTAACAGATGTAGAAAATAAAATGGAAAAACAACTTTTCCAATTTAACTATATGTATATATAACTTTAAGTTATTTTTATTTTAACTAAAAGTACTAAAGTTACAACATACAAATTAAATGATATTTATGATTGTAAAATTTATGATTAAATATATCTCTCAGAATCCTTTTTGTCCCAATTTGAAAATAATTCTAGAAGTATATTGGTGTGAAATTAAATATGATTTGTATTCCAATGTAAAAACTACAAAGAATGGAAACAATTCTTTCAACACAAACTATTATGTAGTAGTCAATTAAAATGATCTAAATAGTCTAATAATTTGACCATTAGCATATAGCAATTTCTATAGAGTTGTAGATCTCTTCCATTTCAAAAACACAAAACAATATTAGGTAGATAATCAAACATCTTTCATTTCTACAGTGACTTATTTATCCTAGAGGAACTAGTATATAGTATACAAAGAAAACCAACAAACCCACAACTACCCCTATTTTGAAGGAGTTTAGTTTTCTCCCCTTCCTGATCTCCCTAATATTGTCTAATTATTTTAAAGAGACCAAGGGTCATAACACAACTTTATTCATCCCACTAAATAGCTTGGTTAATGAAACTTGACAAAAGAAACAAAACAATTTGCTACATTTGGCATTGAAACTGGATTTTGTTTACACCAATCTATTCACAATGGCAATCTTACAGTGAATAGATATAATCCTAATAAAGTGTATGTGTAATATTAGAATATGTTCAGTTAACAGATGTAAAAAATAAAATGGATAAACTAAAAGATGAAAGCGTGAGACCAGTGCCTTGTTGGGTGTATGGAGTCTAATGAAGATCTAGAAAAGTGTAATCTATGATGGCAATAATTCAAACTGTTTGGCACACAGATGTAGTTTATAACTTGTATAAACATGCAAGTAAATGAGTAAAAAACTCTACTTGAGATAGAATGAAAATCCTAGTTATGTGATTCTTCTTATTGATCCAATTAATACTCTTCAGTTACTATGATTGACTAGAAGGGTTTAATCTTTACTTGAAAGAACCAAATAATCACATCACACAAATACAACAAATTTGTATTAGTAAACTGAATATATGCTTGATATATCAATTTAAACAATAAAAAAACATCAAAATGGAGACAACCAGATAACTGTATAATTCCACAAACAACTGATACCAAGATTAAGCCACAAGTTCAGACATCTTCATTAACTTCATCAAAATTCATACATGCATCTGAGTCTTTTAAAGGAAAGTTTCATTGCAAACTATCTACTATATCTTTCTCCTATCCACCTATATCTATTTTACATTATGAAACAGATATAAATATATCAAAATTGTGAAAGGGCGCATCCTTTTAGAAATGTCTTTTTCTTAACAACAATAACAAAAGAAATTATGCTCTATTAAGCCATAAATAGATGTTTGATGGATAATCTCGGTAAGCTGGCCGCTCGTGTGTATCAACATCCTCCAGCACATTCCTTATGGCTATCTCCATTTCAAACATCTTCTCATTCTTGTTCACATGCCCCGTCCATTGTTAAATCATTTCATGTGGCTGTCTCCAGAATTGTTTGCATCATTGTCTCACATTCCTTGATCCATCTGTCTTTTCCCTTTAGTTCCCCTCCATCTTCTAACAACATTGGTACTCCCTTTTTTGTGACATTGATCATCCCCTGCTCATCACCTTGCAATTCATCATGGAAGTCCTTTTTTTTTCATAAAATTGTTTCCAGTATCAATAGCTATGTTATCAGGAGCATCCCTTTGGTTTATTTCTTGAAAATTCTCTCAGATCCTACCATCTATCCTCTTATGTTCTTGTAGTGTAGTAAAATTGTGTGAATGTGTTCCCCAGAGCTTACTCAACCAAGTCATTAAATTGGTCTGCCTCTTCCTTATTATTGTAGTGAGTGCATCACATTTACCTTGTGAGTACGCATTTGATTCTTCCCACTGGTCTCTTGCCTGGGAGCTTTCACCATGAGTCAATTGCTTTGTGGATCCCAACGTGATTCCCATCATGTCCTTCAAGTGATCATTTTGTCTGAGTAGTCTCTCGTTATTAATATTATACATTTATTTTTCCTTGATTAGCTTTTGGATTTGGATTTATTTAATTTGGCCACATTAATGCCAATTTTTTATGTAGCTATTGGATCAACCTCACCAAATTTTAACATCATTACATGTCCAAAAGCCTTTTCAGTATCGATTACAATAGATTTCTTGTGTGGAGGATATAGGGCCCATATCATAAGTGATCCCTCATTTGGGTTATACTTAGATCCTGCATAAATCTTTGTTACCCCCTCAGGAGTGAGTTTATGTGTGGCATTACTATTCTTCAAAAAACTATCAAAAACCAAAGCAGAGTTTAAATCCAACCTAGGAAAGATCATGACACCTACATCTTCTAATAATGTCCTCCCTTTCTCAGGGGTCATGCTCTTCATTTCTTCTTCCACACTTGATTTTAAGTTATTCAGTAGTTGTTCCTCATTACTTGGTGTAATATTTTCCACTGATTCCCTTATTGATTTTCCTTTTAATTTTTACAAAAAGGTTTTAAATTCTGAGGTTTTAATGAATTCATCATCAACCACAAATGATTTATATGCTATCTAACTTTTGTTAGTATATGCACTCTCTTCAACATCTGGTTCCCTGGGAACATACTTGTAGTCTTGAGTTCTCAATCTGGAAATTTTATCAATTGTACTACTAGGCCTACCATCACTAGATGCCTCTTCATTAGAAGATAATAGTTTTGTATCTTGCAATCCCATTTTATACTCATCAAGAAATTTTTTGGCTTCCTTTGCTTCCAAATTCCTCATCAAGTCATCATACAGATAGGGTATGTGATTGTATCCTCCCAAGTTCATTTTATTTTTGGAAAAATCAATATACCCTTTTGGATCAAATCCTTTTCGTAGTGGACCCTTCTTCATGTTGTATTGCAGCAATTTTTTGAGAACCATGCCATATCCATCCCTTGATAATACAGTGAAATCACTGAAGCATAATGTACTAGGCATAAATGCCTACTTTCTGAAAGAAATCAGATTCATAACATCTGAAAAGTCCAATTTCCTAGCAATCTCCAAATATGCAATCCTATTAGGAACCATCTTGGGCAGAATGAAGGGTACATCTTCAATTCCATATACTCTTATTATGGTCGCATCTTCTAGACAGTACCGGTCTCCCCAATTGTGGTTGACAGGTCCATTGAAATCCCTAGGCCTTAAAAACCTTTTTATTTCATCAGACCATGAGTATTCACAATGATGATTGTAAAATATGTACAGTGGTTTCACAAAAAACTCTTCAAAATGTAGATAACAAGAATTAGAAAATCTGCAATCCTAGGTGGCAGTCCAAAGTTGTACTAGTAATAAGCTTCCTTCCTTATAAAATTGTACAACCCTCAGTTTTTCAGGCCACATCTACAATTCTTGTCCATAATAAAGTATCATATGCATTAGGATTGAATAAGCCTCCAAGTGCAAGATAGGAGCTCCATGTTTTAATGCTATCAGTCTTGAATCAAGTACTTTAAAGACGTGTGAAGCATAATAAAAAAACCTTGAATTGTGACATTGGATGTCCGTTGCAATTACCATGGGTACAATTGACATGTGCTCAGGGGCCTCCATTCCCAACACTTGACACACTGAAAAATATGTGTACCTCAGGTAGGGTTCAAACAAATCAACATGGAACAGGGGACCATCACTATCATTAAGTGGAAATAAAACACCATCTTTCTTAGACCTCTGTAGTGGCAACCTCCAACCCTTGTACAAAGTATCCATCCTCCATAATTCCTTTTCTAGCTCTTCAAGTAAAAATTTTTCACCACACACTCCCTCTAGGTTAAAAACCTCACAGATGGCAGATTCAGATACATGTATAAACAATTTTCCTGATGGATCACAAATAGCTTTACATTTTGGATTATAATAGCCAACTAGCATCTTCACCAATTCTACATTTACAAATACATTGGGGCAGACTAGTTTCCCTTGGTTTAACTTCCAGGGATTGCACACTAGTTCGTATCGGTTCCTTCATTGGTAATGAAAATAAACAACTCATATCCCCTAATTGGGGTCCATATGTCTCGTATATGCTTGCATTTATCCTCTAACTTTTCCACTTCTACCCTAAGCTGTGCAGATCGCCTGGCCTTAGGTCCTGAGTCGAGAAATTAATCAATTAAGTCCTAGTTTCACTTCCTCTCAGCTACCCCCGGTTCCTTCTCTGCTTCAATTTTTTACTTTTTTCCTCTAGGATTTTTACTCTCACTCTGTTGCCTACCTTTTCCTTTTCCTGAGCTAGTGCTTTCCATTTTATGAATCACAAAACCAAAAATTTAATTGCAGGGAACTTACAAGTTTATTTAGAATTCTTTGACCACAATATCCTTTGGCCCTTCGTTCATTCCTCTACTGCTAACTTTGCAAAATTTGCCTTCAATTACTTTTCTCAATTCAAGAAATCATCGACACATTTGGTAGTAATACTACCATTAATTTCCTAGCTTTGAACATGAGCGTAGCTAATCTTCGAATTTACCCATTGTCACATCAAATGTTCTATCGGCAAGACAATTCAAAATTTGGGCGATTCTTTTATTTAGGATTGACTAACACTCATTAAACATTCTTTTTGTCATGGATATATTACGTTGATATCACATAATCTATCCATCTGATTCATATAAATGTCACCAAGAGTCACCCCGCTGACTATCTTGATCTGTTTGTGTCTTCATTGACAAAACATGGTGTATCGCTAAGACATTCAATAATTTTTCCAATGTTATAAGTCTCCCCAATGATTATTCCTTCGATCTCAAGTACGTCACCAAGACTCCTACTGATGTAATCTTATCGGCATGACATAGTGGGTTGGGAGGATATTTTGAACTCATTCTGATAGCATTTGTCTTGGTGATACTATATTTCTTTGTTTTTTCGGCAAGACAAGATGAGTTTTTCGATGATGATATTTCATCGGCGAGACAAATGAACTCGGGTTGACTCAGGGATCTTACTCCGATGGCATTGATCTGGCCAATAAAACTCCTTGTGCTTTGATTGGTGAGACAAGACATGTTTCTTGTCGATAGAACTTCATCAGTGAGACCTATATGCTCGGTATGACCTTTTCATTTCACCTCGATGGAACTTATCTTGCCGATGATATGGGTTATTTGAATACTAGATTTTGGGGTTTTTCATGATATCAAATGGTCAAGAATGATGTGATCATATGTGACTATGATGGATTATACTCAAGATAAGGTTTTCTTTAGGGAATTGACGAGTTCAAAATCACTATAAAGGCTAGTTGCTTTGTGATGACTGTTCTACTGTGGGCCTCTAGCCTATCCTAGGTCTTTGTAGTAGTTTTTCAATGTTCTATACAATGACCAAGTTTCTATTTGCAATCTACTTTAAGTTGGTCACTAAAAAGAGATATATGGTTTGTTTCCTTATAGAAATAATGCATTTATAACATTCATGTGTTTTTCATTTAAAATAATGGCATTTGGTAATAATAAGAAGGAAGTGTGAAGTTTGAAAAGTCATATTTTCAAATTTATTTTTTTGTCTTTTTTAAAACAATTAAATAAGTTGTTTAGAACAATAAAATGGTGTCAATGTTTGTGATGAGGAAAAATGAATTGGAGAGTGGTTCAATACTGGTTACAATGTTTGAAAGGGATGTTTAAGTTATACTTTTTAGAGTGATAAGGTTGACATTAAACTTTTGAAATATTTTTAGTTCATATTTTTAAGATAAAGATTCTTTTAAACAAAAAAAATTGTTTTAAATTTCATACTTGGAAAACAAAAATGCAAATGCAATAAATGAATAATAGAGAATCATGCATGGGAACAAAACACCACCTACAAATGAAAATAAGTTATTGGAATGACATAAAATAGATGATAAAGTCAAATATATTATTGGTCTTTCCCTTTCTAACATTAAATTTTATTATATAGATTTAGATAAATCATCATAGGAAATTTGGGATAATTTCAATAAAATATTTAGAGAAAAAATAGTTAATGTGAAGTTTTTCCTAAAACTTCAACTATTTAGATTCAAAATCAGAGATATAATCACTATGTCTATTCACATAAGAAATTTGAGATCTCTCATTAGGCAATTGGCAGAAGTCAAGGCTCTATTAGATGATGAATATGCTAAGGATATTTTGTTAAATAGTTTGAAAATACAACAATGTTATTTCTATGCTTAGTCCAATAACTTCTCAAACACAAGAAGATTTGATTTTGGCCCTATTAGGAAAAGAAAAAAGAACAATGGAAAAGATTTAAAAGTTTATTTTCAACATGAGAATGTATTGTACTCATGAGGTAATAATAATTAAAAAATAAAAATGAATGTTATTATTGTAAGAAAAAGGATCACATAGTGTGGACTTGTATAACTCGAGCCAATGATGTTAGCTTAGCCTATATATATTTGTTTGTTTCAATCAATATGTTTTGTTGTGTGGAATGTAAAACTTAAGGAAGGGTGTTGGAATATTAATATTAACATTAATAAATTCACCTTACTAACTTGTTTATTTTTGTTATTAAATAATTAGTTATATTCTTATAAGATAGTAGTTCAAATGGGAAGGTATATTTGAAAGGCTTTGTAAAAGCCATATTGTAATATATTCCCAAATGAGTTGTATGATATAATAATTATTTTGAGTGTTTTTATGTGTAGATATAAGTTCTCTTGACTTTTCCAATATATTTTGTATGCTTTATTATCCATGATTTCATGATTAATTTTCCACTTTCGACACTACTTCTTACTAAATTTTCCATACAAATTTGGCTCTTAGACTAAATATTTCATATAGGTGCATTTTAATTTTCTTACTGTCACCTTTGGCTGAATTTTTAAATTGGTTCAACCATGCAAAAAGTGTGGTTACTTTTAATTATTTCCACTTAAATGTTGGTTACAATTTTCTAATTTTCTTTCTATTTAGCTAGTCACAATTTCATACTAGCATTAGTACTTGAAAATGGCAGTTTACTTCTACTTAAAACTTGTGTTAATTTCATTAATCTCTTGCTACCTCTGGTGTTGAATTGGACTAGTTATTTCATCTAGGATTTTTTCCTCAAATTTTTTTCACTTTTTTCAAAAAAACGTTATGATTGTTATACTTGTATTACCATGAATGGACATAAATTTGAGGATTTTGGGTGTTTTCATTCAATTTTTCATGTTTTCCCCTTAGCTCCTACTTTATATGTGTTTTTTATGGAAGCCTTTGGATATCTTTTGGCTAATAGTATTTCATGGAACCTGATTAAAGGTGCTACTTTTCCTAACTCTATAGCCCAATTATTCAATGGTCATTTTTCTAATGACTCCTTTCTCACTCTCTTGGAGGACAAACGTGACATTATTTAGGATATTCAATTCCTAGATATTTTCTGGAAAGCTTTAAGGTAAAATATATAGTGGCATAAAACTCAATGTTATAGGAAATCCTTCTTAGCCAAGCCCAATTGGTTCAATTCCTATGGATAGAAGGGGGTTTATCATAAGGAAGTGCATAAGCATCTCTTTTACCTTTTAGGTTTCTCCTTCCTCTTTAAGGAAACACATCATTTCTAGAGCTGAGAAAAATTATCATATTAAATTATGAAGCCCCTTTCTTTGGCAAGGAGATTCCATGTGTGTTCAAACATTCTTGTTGCACACATTTCCATTGCTCATCTTGCTAAGAACATTACAAATCCTCATATTTGAAGATTGAAAAAATCCAAAGGTATATTTTATGGCCTCCCTTTAACCAAGGAAAATGGTTTCACAAAGTATCCTAGGAGTTTTATTATTTCCCTCATGACTATAATAGGCTTGGCTTTCTTTATATTCACTACTCTAAATGATGTCATAATTTTAAATTTAATTAACATACTCTAAAACCTAATGAAACTAGGTTGTAGCTCATCAAATTGGAGAAGTGAAAGGTCCATACCAGCGCTGAGGAAGAGTTTGGAGGAGTGAAAACAAGGTCAATACCAACACCGGCAAAGAGGTTGGAGGGGTGAAACCAAGGTCAATACTAGCGCTGAGGAGTGGTATGGAGGAGTGAAAACAAGGTCAATAGCAGTATTGAGGACAAGGTTGAGGGCACTTAGGGAAAATCGATGACCAAGGGACAATGAGTACTGTACGTTTGGCACCCCCATTCTCTTTAACTTGCAATTTTCATGCCTAGTTTCCAAAGATCTTCTCATACATTGGCACCCCCATTCTCATAAAATGGTATAAGATAAGACAGAAAAAATAAAATAGCTTAGTCTTTCACATTTTTATCGACTAGTCTCATGTCTTGGAAAAACTCGATTAATCTTCCCACATCTTTGTTGTTGGTGGGAGCATGTTATTCTTTGTTGTATGACCTACCTCAAATCATATGTCCACAAATTTGCTTAAAACATAAAAAAGTAAGAAAAAACTCAAAGGTACAACTAAAAAAGGGTTATTTCCTTTTGGCCTCATCCACCTCTTATATTTCAACATAGCATGGAATTACGCTTACATAAAATAAACTCAAAAAATGGAAGTTTATAAGGGCAAAGGAGCCCAAGTATATTCTAGGATAAGCTAGATCTAATGAATTGAAATAGAGGCATACAATTATTCTTTAATACCTCCACCACAAACATATGCAAGGAAAGGTCTCCTCCCTTCTTGGTAGTGATAACCTCCTCCACACACAACCCTTAAAAATTATGAATAGAGGAATATAATCTTTGAAAAACTCAAAGTTGATTCTCTCCTACCTAATGCAATTAGTCATTTTATCATTACAAAAATTTATAGTGATTACTAGAGGCACATAGACCAATTCTTCATAATAGAAGAATTTGATCATACTATTCCAATGATGGAATTATGAGAAAAGCTTAGGTTAAATGAATAATTCCTAGCTGATTTCTTTAAATCATTTCCAACCATATAAGAGAAGACCATTGCTATGTGTACTTGGATACCATATAGAAAGGCTCTTTGGGCTCTTTCATCAATCAAGGTATTGTTAAATTTTAACACCTAAAAGTGAGAATGAAGAATCTTTCCTAGGATGGTGACCAATTTTACTTCTCAACACCTAGATTACAAAATCTTTGTCAATATCATTTCCATCACAATTAAACCTATTGCTTGAGATATAGTCATATAGGTAAACAAATTGGCTTTCTTGATAGTAGATACATTCTAGACAATTCAATCCTTGCATCAAAGATTGTTGAATGGGCCCAAAAAACTACTCATGATGCCCTTACTATTAAGTTAAAGTTTGAAAAGGCATATGATTGCATTAAATGTCCTTTCATTTATAAAAGGCTCAAATGGAATTATTTTTAACCCTAAATTATTATCACACATTCAAAATTATAAAATACCAGTTGAATGAAGAACCTTCATTTGAAGGTGATGTCGTCATGACCTTTGAATGAAGAACCTTCATTCAAAAATGATTCCATGTCAAGACTTTCAAAAGAAGGTATTTTTTATTTTAAATATTTCATGTCCAAAATGCTTTATAAAAGAAACCTTTGCATGAAGGACCTTGAAATGAAGACCTTAATTCAAAGGTCCTTCATTAGAAGATCCTTCATATGAAGGTTCATTTAATGCCATCCCATTATAGCTCTTAGATTTGTTAGAGATATTTTTGTTTTGAAGTAGAGATTGGACCATCAAATAGTGTAACCATGACTCTACCAAGATATCAATCAGATTGACAAACCCTGACTTAACAATCACAAATTCACAAGAAAATTGCCTTTGTCATCCCTAGGGCATCAATTCAATGCCAAGTTTCTTTCTTTAATAGAACCCTAAATGCAATGAACCTCTATCATAACATGATGCACACCAATCCACTGAGTTACATTTCCAAGATAGTGGGTGGATTGGTGGATATCATTTCTATTTAGCCCTCAAACCCTTGCATAGACAAAATAGGGCAGTCCCTATATTTGATTGTTTTCTCCCACAAAACAGTGATTGGGGACTTCAAAACAAATGAAAATGAAAGGGAACACATATATGTTAGTGTAATTAATATTTAAGTACACTTGCATAACTTTACTTAGGTTTTGCTTAGGTAATAATTAGTTTACTTAATTAATAAGTAAGCTTTATTTAGGTTAAGCTAATTTTAGGTCAACATTAGGGTTGCATACTTTGCTTTTATAAAGCAAATCATCTCATTGTAATATCGAATTCCTGAATAATATTATTTTGCACATTGACATGCAAAGATCTGCTTTTTTATGTTTTCTCTTCTGTGGAAGGTGTTTAGGTTTGCATGTCTGATCTAGGGTTTCTAACATGGTATGAGACACTTGACATGCAGCCCCTTCTCAAATTCTGGGGAAAACCATTGCAGAGTTCGTTCGGGGTTCCTCGAGGATTTTATGCCTTGAGTTCATTTATGCAGTGTCTTGGATCAGATCGGGCCTCACCATTGGATTCAGAGTGCCGGAAAAATCAGGTTTGGCTTTCATTTTGCAGATTTTGGTCATGATTTGACAGATTTGTGAGGGTTTCAGTTTTGGTGATTTTTTCGAAGCTCTGGAGGTAGCCAGTTTTTTGAAGCATTTTGAGCAGAAACGGAGGTCACCATTGCATTTGCAGCGACCAAAAACCCTAAGATCGCCTTTTGTTTCATCGATTTTGGCGAAGTTGATCCAGAAGGCAAAAACATTTTGTCGAGGAAGCCGTACGGCCTCCCCAGCACGCATTTCGAAGCGAAAATGGCACAAAAATTGAGAAAAGGTACGAAATTGGCTTCGATTTTCATGCACCTAGTTCTACAGAAAAGCATCACCCGACGGCCACTGAGCAGCCACTAGGTGGCCGCCGGTCTGCCACTTACGAGCAGCGCTCAGCCAACCCGCCACCGAGTCCGCCCAGCCCCAGCGGCCCTCTGCAGCTTCGCCCCGGTCATATGGAGGACCGGGGGCTCGCCGCCAGCCCTTGAGGGATTCTTATCTGCACCTGTGGTCATATGGGCAACCAGGGGCTCTGCCCCAGCCCCTGGTCGTATGCAGGACCAGGGGCCGAAATTGTTTAGCCCCTTGGGCTGCCTGCAGGTCTTATTGGCCATTCTGAAGCACTTTTACAAAATTGGGTGTAACTTTTGCGTACGGTGTCCGTTTTTCGCAAACGAGATACCGTTGGAAAGCTGATTCTGGTACTGATCTATTCAAAATTTTAGTTTTCCTAGATTTTGCACCAGATTTATTTTGCAGGTCCTTGAACTCAGAACTTATTATTTTCACTCCGGAGGGCATATCTTTTGACTCGGTGATCCTTTTTTCACCATTCTTATTGCATTGGAAAGCTGGTTCAGTCCTCTACATAGATCTGATGTCTATTTTCATTTTTTGTTTATGCATGTTAGACATTCTCTCCTTTTACAGTCATTGGCGATTGTAATAAACGAACTGATATAAAGTTCCATCGGGGGGGTTTCTTGCATAATAATCTTCATCATGTTTTGATGACAACTCGCATGGGTTGTAATCTGGTTTCTTAGATTCTTATTGGCCATATTTTATCTTAGCTCAACACATACCAGACTCAGTTCGGTTCACACTTTAGATTGAGAGCCTATGGTTAGTGATCCACATTGGATCCATCTCAGTTTGAGGGCCACTAAATTTGTGGTTATTGTTCCCGAGTCTGTATGGTACTTTTTCCCATGGAAGAGTTTCAGTCTCAGTTTTGACATCGGCATCAAGATTCATGGCTTCCAGATTTTGTCATCATCATATCATCTACAGTTGCTTTATGGATTCCAGGGTTGTTCCAGTTTGGAGTGTTCGAGTGTTCTGTGGCATCGGGTCTGCTGTCACATTGTTATGATTCTAATATGGTTTCTTGTAGATAGAAGTATCTTTCATTGCTTGCCAGATTGTGGTTCCAGTGTTACTCCACAGTGTTCTTCCAGTGCTTCTTTGCAGCAATCATCTCATTGTAGGGGGGGTTGTCCCACTGGGTTTTCCTTCTCTACCTCATTATTGCATTTGTACATGGGTACCTAATCAGGCCTTATTGCTGCGACTCATTCATGCTTTCTTGCATTCATCTTAGTTTTAGGTGCATGCTTATCTAGTCTCCCTAAGTTGCACTTATGGGGGGGTGTTAGTGTAATTAATATTTAATTATACTTGCATAAATTTACTTAGGTTTTGCTTAGGTAATAATTAGTTTACTTAATTAATAAGTAAGCTTTATTTAGGTTGAGCTAATTTTAGGTCAACATTAGGGTTGCATACTTTGCTTTTATAAAGCAAATCATATCATTGTGTTCTGTGGCATCGGGTCTGCTATCACATTATTATGATTCCGATATGGTTTCTTGTAGACAGAAGTATCTTTCATTGCTTGCCAGATTGTGGTTCTAGTGTTACTCCACAGTGTTCTTTCAGTGCTTCTTTGCAGCAATCATCTCATTGTAGGGGGGGTTGTCCCATTTGGTTTTCCTTCTCTACCTCATTATTGCATTTGTACATGGGTACCTGATCAGGCCTTATTGCTGGGACCCATTCATGCTTTCTTGCATTCATCTTAGTTTTAGGTGCATGCTTATCTAGTCTCCCTAAGTTGCACTTATGGGGGGGTGTTAGTGTAATTAATATTTAATTACACTTGCATAACTTTACTTAGGTTTTGCTTAGGTAATAATTAGTTTACTTAATTAATAAGTAAGCTTTATTTAGGTTGAGCTAATTTTAGGTCAACATTAGGGTTGCATACTTTGCTTTTATAAAGCAAATCATCTCATTGTAATATCGAATTCCTGAATAATATTATTTTGCACATTGACATGCAAAGATCTGCTTTTTTATGTTTTCTCTTCTGTGGAAGGTGTTTAGGTTTGCATGTCTGATCTAGGGTTTCTAACAATATATTTATCTACACCAATGATCTCAAAGCATTTCATGCTTGTACAGATCCATACAACACAAAAGAACTTTAGAAAAATAGTAAAAACACAGAAAATTGCTTCAAGAGCATGGTATTTGATATGAAATTTTGGTATCAAATCCTCCAACAATTACAATGGGATGGGAATAAAATATGATATAAGTGGGATAATAAATGCATCATTTGAAGAATCAAACCAATATGAAAAGATGAAAGGAAGTGCTAACCCCTTAAACTAAAAATGTTTCTTTTAACTTTAAGTTTGTTGGGTAGCCAATTCTTTTAAGTTATCAAATCCTACCATCATACATAATCAAAATATTGTTGTTTCAAATGACTATGGGCACTAACTTTCACTATTTGAATATGTTGAAACCTTGTCATAGAGAATTAGAACATTGATGTGACCACTCATCCTACCTTAAAACATACCAAAAGTCTCCTAGCAATTGGACATAGGAAGATTTAAGATGACTTAAACATTTTTTATTGCCAAAGCATAAACTTATGATGACTTTACTAGGAATAGTACACACTCCCTCCCTATTAACCACTTAGACATATCGAAATTAAATGTAAATTTTCTGCTATTTTTAGTCATGTAGGTGTCCAATAAACCACTTGGTGGTGTTTCCCTTCAAGTTTATTTACTTGAATGAAGAGAAAAAATCCTTTGATTACAATTAGAGAATACATTTGAGGCCTTGGTTGTGCAAATGGTGAACCATAGTCACATTTAACACTTTTTACAAAGTTTGAGAGTTAAAACGTTAAGTAGATTTGATTTTTGATGGACACATTTGGACGGTAGTAACAATAACTTGCAATCTATCAAGACTTGATTACCTTATATCCTGTAAAATTCTAGTGATGAAATGATAGATTAATCATAATGTCACCTTGGGATCACATCACCATGAAAGAACTTCATCCAACATACTTATGAGTACAGGTACCACCAAATAGGTATTTTTCAGATTTGTCTTCCACGAGCGAGGGAAATTTAGGAAGAGAAGAGGAAAGTGAGACATGTAGTAGGTCTAAAAGAGGGAGATCAACTAGAGGTCAAAATATTAGAAATTTTTTTTGTAAATGCATGGATTTTTTTCTTTCTAAAGGGGGGTCATGTTCTTATGATGATGAGAGCATAGGTGACATCGAGGTGCCCTTGAGGTATAAACATCTATGGAAATAATGGGTACCCAAGGAACTTCCTCCAATAAAATCTGATTTTTGTGTCAATGAGAGGATATATCGCATAGCACCATCATCATTACATGGTTTGGGCCTATTTTGCATGGACATCATAAAGGTCTGTTATGAAAAAGTTACTAAATTGATGGAGTATGTTGGACCCTATTATAGTTACAAAGATTGGATGCAGCTGGTTTGATATACATGAAGTATGCGTAGGTATACACTATCAGCAAATTATATACAGCTAAAAGATAAGGATCAAAACAAAGGAGTGGTTAGGTAAATTGATGGAAGGCCAAAATCATCAGGGAATATTGCAGGGTTTATAAGTAGTACATGACCTGGGTCAACAAATAAGCAAGCCAATTGCATATTCAAGGTGCAAGAGGGAAACCATGTATTCGTATGTGCGATAAAATCAATAACTACAGGGGAAGAGTTGCTAATAGATTACAATTTGAATCACTTAGATACAAACATAGTTACTATGGGGGTGGCATTACTATATACCATTTTACCCAACCTCCAATTAATGACTCCAATATACCATTTTATTATTATGTTTTTTTTCGTAAGTCTATTGGTTTCATTTTGGTAATTTTTTTTATATTTAATTTTTGTCATAGCGGGACATTGATCATATGAGGAAGGATCCAACCCAGAACACAGATCGTCATCCATCTTCAGGTGCTTCTATCCAACAGGTTTACCTCATTGTAATTGTACAATTTAGATATGAGCAAAATGTTTTATTATTATGTTTTTTTCATGAGTTTATTGGGTTAATTTCGATAATGTTTTTAATATTCTTGTTGCAGTTGGGTGATCAAGGAAAGAAACCAACAGTAGATGAGAGCATCCATATGGAGGTGCAGTCACTATTATGTGATGATGACATCGCATTTTTCACAAACCTTGTGGATATGATGAGGAAGGCCCAAAAAAAATGCAATGAAGAAATCCTTAAGTTGGTATTCATAGTTCCTCAAACAGATGAGATAAGAGAAAGGGTTGAAATATTATCTGAGAGAGCACAAAACTTGCAAGTAAGCTATCATGAGATCTTTAATTATAATATAAGTTCATTCATGGTTTTATATTTTGTACTCTTTTATGTCATGAACTAAAATATGTGTTGTTTTTACAGGATATTTGTGTCCTCATGATGCTGCTGGCCATGATCAGGGTACTACAAGTGTTGCCTGGGAAGTAGGGGTTGGTACAAGTGTTAATCTTGATCTTCCTATGCATGCATCACATCATCCGACTCCATCATTTGTGCCTATATTGTCAACTGAAATGTCAAAAACATATACCATGTAGACATTTGATAGTGCACCCTCTAGCAGCGAATGCATGCCACTACATGTGTTAGGACATGTACCTGGGGATGCAAAGGCCACTAGTACTAGTGATGTTTTAGCATCATTCCCTGGATCTTCCTGTATTACTAGTACGAGAACATTGGCGGTCACATTTGTGATGACCGAGGATTTCATTCCTATAAAGATAGAGAAGGTCCCAAGTACTTTAAAATGTTTTAATTATTATTATATATAATCCAATTGAAATTTACTTATTGGTCACTCTTTATAGACTAATGATCCCATGATCATTTTGCAGGAAATGATGTTTTTTATAAACATCTAAGTTATATTACATTGGAGCTATTCGGACCCACCATACATACATGGTCGAATGCCCAAAATCAAGATTTAAAAGATTATCTCATTAACCGTTTAGTTGTGTTGTTTGGTGATAAAATATTCAATCGAACCAAGGTCCTTAAGAAATCTAGTACCTATCTAAAGTATGTGAGCGACCTATAGGTCACATTTAGAGAAGAATAAAAAGTACGAGTGTCCCCCCATGATTCTGGAGAGGGAGTAGGAGGACTTGGTGTCAGATGAAAATAAAAAAGGAAAGACACCATCGGGCCAAGGAAGGTATGCAATACTATCAAGAATGTAATTATATACCAATTACTCTTTCTTTTTACATAATCTAATGTATTTCAAAATTTTCATAGGCTGCCCGACACATCAAAGGAAACAAAAGCGAGACTACAAAAACATGGGCAACAAAACCTTGGCTCTGGTGGCTATATGAAATTAGTTGCATGAATTGTAAGTATCAATAAATGAAATATTGCATCCAAATAATAAATTACAAACAATTTTGGTTGTATCACACCATAGAAGAAAAATTCATGATCTTATGCAAAAATGCAGGGCTCTGATTTCAACAGAGTGCCCATAGAAGAGGACCTGAAAATTTCCTTCTAGAAAGGCTATGGAGCCCTAGCTAAACACCTAAGTGCCTTGACTGGGAAAACACAATCTTCCACTACATCCAACACATAGGTAAATAAACTCAATAAAGTTTATTTAAAATTGGATACTTGTGCAATCTATTCAATATTAATTTCCACCATAATAATGTGCCTATTTGTTTTAAATAGACAAGCAATGATAATACTGCACATGACATTGGAATGTAGCCTGGTGAGGGTGGAGCATAACCTATAGATGAAGGCCATGGTGTGCATCCTGGTACTAGATGTATTCATGTGCTATACAAAACATAGTATGGATTAATATAATTAAACATATTTAATTGCATTTGGTGTATTAATTAATGTAACCTTTCGTGTTTCAACTTTAGAGCATGTAGAGTGTGATCAACATGTTGAGAATGATCAGGCTTGACAAGATCAAGAACATGATGTGGCCCCATCAGGTAAAGAGGACCACTCTAATGTTCTTTTAAACATATTTAATTGCAATTGGTGTATTAATTAATGTAACCTTTCATGTTTCAACTGTAGATAAGGATTTAGAGGGTGTTCAACATGTTGAGCATGAGGCTATAAGACAAGATCAGGAACATGATGTGGCCCCATCAGGTAAAGAGCACCACTCTAATGTTCTTTTAATTAATGAAATACTTGTAACAATAATAATAAAACATATCAATTTAACATTTCTTTTCTATTGCAGTAGACCCCCCCTTGCAATGGCATCCACATTGTGAGTACATGAATAGGCATACATTAAGATCATGAGTAGAGCTCAGAACAATAAAAGGGAGGATAGATGATTTTGAAAATGATACTCCACTTTAGCTTTTTTTAGCTGCAAAAAGAAAAGAAAAAAAAAAGTGATTGTAATCATATTATCACAACCATATTTTCGATAATATGTAAAAACTAAAAAAATGAATGTTATATGTTAATGAATGAATGTGAATATGTTAATGAATAAATATTATATGTTAATAAATGAATGTTATATGTTATTAATGGATGAATGAAGGAAAGTTATATGTTATTAATGGATGAATTAATGAATTTGAATATGTTAATGAATGAATGTTATATGTTATTAATGCAGGATGAATGAATGAATGTTATATGTTATTAATGGATGAATGAATGATTAATGTTATATGATCAGGTATGGGAGATTGAGATTGATGTGAGGGGGGGGAGGGTCCAAATGAGCTTCCACCTTCATGTGGTTGGCCATGTTAAGTAGAGAATATTAAACTATTCTTGAAACAAAGAGAAGCTCAATAAGGTAATGCACTTTTCAATATAATAAATGCATCATTTGAAGCATCAAACAAATATGCAAAAATGAAAGAAAGTGATAACTTTTGACTATGAACATTGTGTTGTGTGTGTATTTGGTTTCAAAGCTCTGTTTCTTTTGTTTTTAGTGGTCTCTAAAATTTGACTTTTGTGCATAACGGGTTAGTGGAAAATTTGATAGCTCTAAAGGGTTTAGAGGGTAGATTGAGATAGATACACAGATATTTGAATCTTGTTTTTGATGGGAGGCTTCCACTTAACCATGAAATTTTGTACCATCTGCAGGTATGCAAAAAATTCTCTCCTTACATTCATTCAACTTATTGTAATATAATATCTGATAAAAATCTCCTTTTCATTATACTTAGATGGATTTTCATGCCCTATTCCAGAGCACATGTTTTAGAATAGGCAAGAAGGATGTTGGAAAGGGTTAAGTAATTTGGATTTACACCTTCCAATTGCATAGTTTACTTCATTCATCTAGCATATTACCAATGTGTTTCACAATTGTTGGAATCATATCCTATAATTATAGAACTAGTAAAATTAAAATATGTAAGTTTCAAATATGGCACTACATATCTTTCTATGAATTTTTGAAAGAAAATATCAAAATGGAGAAGTATTAACAAAATAATCTGCATAATTTCTAAGAGATCAGGGAATTTTTTTGTAGAGTTATCTTGAATATATTTAAGACAAAAGTAACTTATAGAGATTGAAGCAGAATATCGGTAGTCTAAAATCACCAGTCAACACATCTTAGTAATATCTCAATTCAAGAGAAGTAGGTCCACTATCCATTAGCCAATAAAACAAATAAAATCAATTCATAAGATTATTTTGTTCTAATAGGGTTGACTGGTTGCTTGTTTCTTTTTTATTGTCAAGAAGTCATCAATATACACTTGGTTTTCCCGCCTTCTCTTGCCTTGTGGCCAGAGAGTTTCTGCAAAAGGAATCAAAGTAACCTATAAGTTTGAAAATGGCAATGAGTACAAGTTGAGTATAACTTAATGCTAATTGGGTATGATTTTATTTGTTCAAGACCAATTTAGATTCATTTTCTGCTCACACTACTTTTATTTAAATTTATGTTTTTCTAATATCCATTTTCCTTTACATTCATATTCTTCTATACATATTGTGTTTACAATAATGTTTTCCTTAATTTAATCTAGGGGAGAGGACCCAATACCTAAGAATCTTTCAATAGTTGTGATAGTAGTGGTTTATATAGTGCCCAACCCTAATTATTTGATTTTTCTTACTGATCCAATTAATACTTTCTAGTTATTGTGATTGATTATAAGGATTTAATCTTTACTTGATTGTGATAAACTTAGGATTTCAGGCTTGCCTTACAGGTGCTTGTTTAGATGGGTGAGGATTGTTTCTTGTGCTAAAAATATTTTTATTTATTAATGCTAAACTTACATAGCTGAATCAATGGGTAGAGGTTGTCCTCTTGAAATGGAATAAGAAGGAGAGTTAGAAGTGGAAGATCAGTCCCATCTATAAGTTTCATGTGTAGCTGCATTGTATGGAATTATTTTTCTTGGGTATTACTTAAATTTAAAATTTTGATTATCTGGTAAAAGTCATGTTTCCATAGAGGGTTTGGATGCTTTATCTCACAATTCAATTTACTTGTGTCACTATGCTTTTCTATTCAATATGATATGTATCTCAAGGAGGCTATGGATCTAGTTTTTCATACCATCAACTTAATGAAGAGGAGCCTCAATGTCATGCTATTAGGATTTACTGTGAAGCTAATCCAAAGTTTTTCATTGGTGCCCGAGTCCATATTGCAGTGCTTTCTCTAGGAAGCCCACATGATCCCCATCATGTATCTTCTTTTTGTAGTCTCTAAATTTCTTAGAAGAAATCGACAACCAGTTTGTCTAAATGCGGCTCCTTGTTTACACATTAATATCTCTTTTGGCAACAATGGATCAAAGTGGATTCATGGGGTCTTAAAGAGAAGGCTCTCAAACATGGAGATCAAGAGTAGGACCAGGTAAAACCATTCATAACCATGCTCATATTGTTTTATTGATTGTCTAAGAGTTAAGTATCCAGGATAAAATTTTGTATTTTTCTATTGAATTTCCAGAGTGAATAATTTTTTGTTTGCAATCCTATTTTTTAGTACACTAGCTAAGTATCCAAGATGCACTGTAGGTACTTTTTCTCACCAAATTGCTCATTTTCCACAAAATTATATTCTAGTGTGTAGTTTAATATTCACTAGTTTGATTTTTTCTTTTTTAGCAAAACTAGAATCCACTTCATAGGTTGTGCTTGTTGTGCAAATTTGTAAGATGAGTTTTTTGTATTTAACTGCACAATACTTTCCTTTTTCAATAAAATTTTATGCAATGGAGTTCATATATTAGGATTAGGTTACTAGTTGCTCTTTGAGTAATAATTTAAAACCTTATTCATTGTCCTTATCAATTTATATGACTATCTTGCAAAATATCCTCTTACATTCGTGACTTTCTTTCAACTTATCAAAGGATGATTGTGTCTTGATTAAAAACTTTGTTTGATGGTTGTCCTGCATATGAATGTCTCAATCTTCTCTTTCACAAATTTATGTTACTTCACTATTCTGTCATACCTCTGATATTTTGCAATAGTGTCTTCAACCTCTCTATAATTCCCATGATGAACTATTTGTTACTGTGTCAAGACTTCCTTGACCATGAGAATGGGAAACAAAGCAATTGAGATTCCATTTAGTAAATTTGTGTACATTTGCAGCAACTTTAACCTTCAATACCTCATCACCATTACACTCTTGAATTAACTCTCACAAACTTATACTATCTGTCTAGCTTTGAGTCCTACATTATCCTCTGAATACTGTGCTTTCTAATTTCCACTATCAAAATTTGTCTTCAAAGCTTATATAAGACTATTCATTTGGCTTGACTTTGGCCTCCAGACTTGTCTATCATAGTGCTCAAACCATCATTATATATTGATTTCCCTCTTCATCATAGTTGATTATCTTCAAAAAAGTTTCATACCATTGCCATAGTATAGTCTGTCATTTTGATATGAAGTAAAGGGCACTGCGATATTCATCAAGACTACTGTCAAAAAAATTTCACTCTCACTAATGGATCTGATTGTACTCTTGATGGCAACCATGCAATTGTACTTCACTTGACAGTAACCTTATTCTCTTGCTTTGATGTCAACACAAAATTATACTTTTAAGGGTTACCATCTCTATGCTCAATCCACTATTTATCTATCATTCCTCTAGCACATGTCCTTATATCTTTCATTGCTGAAGTGATTGTACTTACACATTCGTATGACTATCTTTTAAAATTTGAGAATACATTATTTATGATAGTAAACCTTCCTATAGAATCATAAAGTATATTCTTCATGTGCTCTATGGTGAATATTATTTTTTCTTAACATCTATGATTCATCATTCACTATCCATGATAGTCTCCTTGATCTCATAACTTATCATAGGTTCTATATTTTGCTACAATTGTTGATCATCAACATCAAATGTAGCCATCATAATATCATCCATATACTCCATATTCTACAATTATTCATTTCTCATTTCTCATACATAGTAACCAAATAATGCAGACCTAGAGCTTGGACTGCAGATGTATGCAAAAAATGATAAATCCCTACATCTGTAAGCCTAAATAAACACAACAACTGACATGTTGTTAGATATTTTAAATAGTCATATGCCTATCTATTTTCTACCTTGTAAACACTTACTCAATGCATACAATAATTTATTGAAATGAAAAGTTGAATGGCCTCTTAACTCTTGACACTAATGTCATTTCATTTGTCAAAATAGGGTTAATCATATTGTGATCTAAATTTTCATAATGAAGTCTTCCAATCTGTACCTTATATCTGAGCATTGAGGAAAATCCATCTTGTCTTTTAGTACCCCTTTTAAATGATCATGGTCTTGGCACATCAACTTTCTCTCTTTGATTGACCTATCATTATCCCTATGGATGCACTTTGGAACCTCCTACTACTTTTAAAAATCCATTTGTATCTTCATTGACAATAGATCATGTATCACTAGGATATTATGTAGTTTCCCCGATGTGGCGAGTCTCCTAGATGATTATTCTTTCAATCTCAAGCATTGATACATTTTGACTCAAATTCTGATGAAATTTCATCGAAATTTCGATGACCTTTTGTCAGAATTATTTCATCAATTTTCTTACAAAATTTGAAATGTTGAAATTCTAACCCAACATCATTGACTGGGTCAGAATTTTGACATTTCAAATTTTGTCAGACAATCGATGAAATAATTCTGACAAAAGTTCATCAAAATTTTGACGACCTTTCGTTGAAATTTGAGTCAAAATGTATCAGTGAAGTATGTCACCAAGACTCTTGCTGATGTAATCTTATCGGCATGACATAGCAGGTTAGGTAGATATTCAAAACTTACTCTAATGGTATATGTCTTTCCAATATGCTTCCACCATGCTTCATCAATGACACAAGATGAGTATCTCGCCGATGAAACTTCAACGCTGAGACCACAGGCCAGTCCTCCCGATAAATCTTCTCAGGAAATTTTGATCATTATAACAGTCTTGATCTTTCACTGATATTCCAACATTTGAATGAATTATTTTTTTTTTTTTAAATTGCATTGTTTCGTCGAATTTTCGATGAACCTCCAAAAGCATCCGACGAATTTTGGATGAACCTCCAAAATCATCCAACGAATTTGCAATACATCCAACAAAAATTTCTTCGTAACGACTTGCCTATTTCATCACAATTTTGAAGAACTGTTGTCATTGTTCTTTTGATTTCAAGTATGTTTCCAAGACTCCTACCGATGTAACCTTATTGGCATGACATAACAGGTCAGGTAGACATTCAGAACTTACTCCGATATTATATGTCTTGCTGATATGCTTCCCTCATGCTTCATCAACGAGACAAGATGAGTATCTCGCTGATGAAATTTTATCACTAGGCCAGTCCTCCCGATATATCTTCTCAGGAAATTTTGATCATTGTAGCAGTCTTGATCTCTCACCGATATTTGCATATGTCAAAAATTTCATCATAATTGTGATGAACCTCTATTGTTGATCTGATGCTTTGGTAAAGGCATGCCACTTGTGTTCTAGCTACTGTTTGTCACTAGATCAATAAAATTTCTATCAATATTCTGACGAGCTTGCATTGTGATTTTGACATTTTCAACTTCATTGGAATATCGATGAAATTTGAGCGACAAAAATTATTTCGGTGATCGTCATTATTCCGACAATAGATTGTCAAAATTCCAAAAAATGTCATCAAAAATTGGAGTCAAATACAGTAGTGCCTAGTAAGAATTGGGTTCATTGAAGTTATGAGGCAACTAGGGGCTGCACAAATGGCACACTTAATAGAAGTCTAGAGGAAAGGCTCATTCTTCCCTGAGTGGACAAAATTTGTAGATTTTTTCATGGAAAATGGAGGGTGGAAGGACATGGAAAAATTCCTTTCACCTTATGGACTAAATATAGTACGCCCAAGAAATCATGATCATGTGGGTTTCATTGCTACTATAAAAGCACATAAGATAATTGGTGTGTTTTTTTATAACTTTAATTATCTTGAAGATGTTATCATGAATTTTTTTGATCTACATTTATAGGAGGAGAGGAAATAAAAATACTTGTCTTTCAAAATATTAATTTGAAAGAAGAAGAAGGAAGACCCTTCTTATGACCCCATACCTAATGTTAAAGGTGAATTCAATAGAGCAACATATTCCATTGATAACTTTGAGAACTTGGTAGGTGCACTAAGGGAAGAATGTGTGATAGAGGACAAGTGGAAGTCAGTAGCTATTGATGTGGATCCAAAAATAGTGTTGGAGGAAAGGCCTTCTTATCAACATCCACCAAGAGTTAGATTTTATTCTAGGAGAAAAGAAACAGGGACTAGGTGACAAACCTTGCCAACCACTACTATCACAGAAAGGTAGAGGGCCGCTTCTCTAGAACAATCAATACTATCACCTTTGAGGCAAGTTCCATTTTATATGATTGATGTGGACTCTCCTCCGAGAGGTTTTTCTCCAACAAAGCTGCCACCATCCAAAAAGAAAAGGGTTGAAGTATAGGGGTAGCTGATTTTTTAGAGACTAATGAGGATGACATTGTGGTGACTCCTGAAGATTTACAACAAGGAATGTTGTCACCCCATAGAGAAGTTGCACCAAACATGGGGGAAATTATTCTAAGGCTTGGAAAGGATGAGATTTGAGGCTTGAATAATACAGATGAATTGTAGATGGAAGCATGCATATAATTCATGAATGATGATTGTTTCATTGAAATAAGGAAATTTAGAGATTTTTCTTGGAGGGCTAGAGCCTCCTTGTATGCTAAGGAGGTGGCCAGAGAAAGAAG
This sequence comes from Sequoiadendron giganteum, assembly GCA_007115665.2. Classification (NCBI taxonomy): domain Eukaryota; kingdom Viridiplantae; phylum Streptophyta; class Pinopsida; order Cupressales; family Cupressaceae; genus Sequoiadendron; species Sequoiadendron giganteum. The sequence continues at coordinate 152,621,166 of CM021106.1, read as the reverse complement.
CTTGCAACCTAAGCTCCCTGAGGGTGTCATCCAAGAAAATGTGATGAAATCTATTAAGGAGGAATTCAAGAGCATGACAAGAGAAGAGGGTTGGGACTTAGTACATAAGAGTGGAGTGTTGTTATTACTAAAGTGGGACATTTATAATGTTGTTGCTTTCGATACAATAAGAAGGGCCAACAATCTAATGTTCCAGACTGAAGAGGAAGAAAAAATGACACTCAAGGAGTCAACCTTCAGTGAGGAATGGGATGCCCTAGCTATTTGTTCATTCATTATCTTTGGGATCTAGGAAGCCAATTATTGTAGAGGCAACTAATTTTAGTGGTCAATTGATGGTAAGAAGAGTTGTTGACACCCCAACATTGGAGGTAGCAGATATGGAAGTAAATGTTGCCAGGTTTACTAGAGCAACAGTTAAAGACCTCACTAAGGATAGAGATAGGTACAAAATTAAGTATAATAACCTTGGTGATGATTACAAAAAAAGTCAATAGAGAGTTTCTGAGTTGGAAACTGAGCTAGCACTTTGGAAGTGACAAGTAGAAACATCAAGGGATCAAGGAAAAAATAGCTCAAGTCATGCTACCTCTGCTTCTCTAGTATGACACTCTCAGCTTCCACATGAACAATCTCTAGCCATTGTAGCATATAATTTGGGTCAGGAGCCACTTTCAGTTGAAGGACCAAGCACTTTAGGTGCTACTCCATCCAATGAGCCCACAAAAATACAACTACTTTAGGAAGTTGAGGTATACAAAATATTGCTTGAGCAGATTTAGAACATTATGTTTGAGAATAACTCAAATATTGTTAATACTATTTTGAAGCATTAAAACAAAATAATTTAGAGTAGATTGAATAGTGTTCATGCAAATTACTCATTGATGTTGCAAGCAATAATTTTTTTCAAATTGATAGGGAGTTAGCTATGTCATTATTGGATAAATGGGTTCCTAGGGATGAAAAACTGAAATTCATGGTGGTTGGGACCAAGAAGCAACATGATATATACCCAAAAGTAATCTCTACCTACCAATTTTTTACTGAGATTGTGGAGCAAAAATTTTAGGGATATGCTACCCCACTAGAGATGAAGATCAGAGAACTAAAGGAAAAATATGATGAAATAGAATTGGTATTGTTTCTAGATATCCAACATAATTATGATGAGGTAAAACCTCTATAGGTTTGGAAGGATGAAATGGATAAAACTATTACTTCCCAAGCAGCACTTATCTATGAAAATGTAGATATGAATATACTGAAGGATGCTCTTGAGAAACTTTCTTTCATCATTAGTTTCTTAGAAGATTTTGATAAAGAGCCAAATTTAGTCATGGTGAAGTATGCCCCATATAGAGAAAAGTTAAATAAGATAATTGATTTCAATTGGCCTTCAGAGATAGAGTTTGAATTATGGAAGATGACTTCCATTGCTGACTTTTGACTATGAGTGTTGTTATGGAGAATATATGTACTTCGTCTACTATAATACAGGTTTGGCCTAAGAAATTACAAATGTATAAACATATTCTTCTCTTGGTTCAAGGTACAATCAACAAGTGCTAAGTCAGATTGTTGTTGAGTCAGATTGTGAGTCATCTCTTAGTTCTCTTGTTAACTTGCATCATGCAAGGATAATATACTACAATTATCGGGAAGATTCTTCTCTTCAACATAATTCCTTTTGGAAGGCGGGTTTTCCTTTCTTTAGTGAATGAAAATGGGTTTTGTCTCATATTTTTTCCCCCCAAATGAAACTACAAATGTAACTGCAATGAGGATATGTGTATAGCATTTGAATGAAATTGTGTCATGTGTACACTCTGGCCGGAATCTTGTTTTGGCTCCCTTATTCTATAAAAGGGAATCCAGGGCCAGTGTATGGGGTCTTTTGTTGAATTTAGAATTTGAGGATGCTAAGTGGTCACACAAATAATTTGTAGTTGAATTTTGTAAATTATGGGGTTTCTAGACATATTTCAATGGAACATGATAAGTCTTTAAGTCCATTCTCTCTCCAGTTTTAATACTTTGCATGAATTGTTAATGAGAAATTGACCAAAGGTCATTTTCGTTGATTTCAATTGATTTTTGCATTGGAATACACTTTGATTATAGATTTGGTTCAAAGAATCAATTAAATTCTTTGGTTAATGTGTAGGTTCATGTAGGTATTAAGTGGATTTGTAAGTAGTAATGGAACTTGGGTGTTGATACGTGAATTGTAATGAAATTCATAAAGATCTTTGTATGTTCAGGATGAAATTTACCTTATAATTCAATTTACTTTTCTTTGACTTTGTGCTCTAGGATATGACACTAATCTTTACATATTAGTTTCATCTCTCATGTTTTTTTGTTTGATATTAAGGCAATCATTTATAAATAAATATTTTATCAACCTATCTTTGATATTTTAGATTCTTAGATTTTAGATGTTTGATCTCTAAAAGAACAACCAATTTCTTGAAGGATTTCATCTATTCAACAACAAGTGAGAATGCATTTGTTGTAATGTGATGTGTTTCTAAATTGTGTGTCAATTTTTTAAGAAACATATTGTGGGATTACCATACCTGGTCTTGTAGAGCCCAAAGTGTAGGAGAGAAGAGTTTTTGATTCTTCTTATTAGTTGGCCAACCATTTCCTCAACATCCCATAATTAATCTTGGAAAAATCATAGGATTTTTTTTAAGTGTGCTTGGTTCTTTAAAAACCACCAACACACCCAAGCCTTTATTCTCCAATGTGGTGCCACGTAGAATTTACCACACATAAGATGGTCTGACAAGCATTGGATTGTGGGGCATGACAATTGATTGGTGAGTCCTCATGCCTTTATCATCATGCACTAAAAAATTCAACCACCAAAAGATAGATCAATTGATATGGAATAATATTTTCATGCAACTAAAAAATTTTCTTGATATCACAACCTTAGTAGTGCTAGCAAATGACGATCCTCTTGTTTTTCGTATCTTCTCACAGAAGCTATGAATTATCTTGAGCTACTCATCCCCAATGCTAGTGCTAAAAATTAAAATAATCATGAGTAGATTATAAACAATACAGAGAGCCTAGACACAACCAAAAGTTGGGTAAGTAATAGGAGGCAATAAAAAATAGTCATTGTATGGCTTGAATGCAGCTAGAGATGAGTCTAGTGGAACTCATATGTAAAAATGGTGATGAGATAAAGGGTGCCAATGTATCTTCCACATAGGTCTAAAGAATCCCTCATGCCTATGTAGATTTAACTACCCTCACATATAGTGTATTTAAAAGTAAGGGAGATAAAATAAGGTACCTATAGAGCTACCTATATTTCCACAAAACCGTGCAAACAATTAACTATCCCCTACCTCCATTAAGAGTACCCACAACCCTTGGTTTTCTATTGTCTAAATGATGAAGTTTGAACAAAAAACCCATGCTGAAATCTCCAAATGAAACCATAAAGCCTTTTACAATTGAAATATTTTCCACCTAATGGCAGATTTCACCCAAACGTAATATTTTTTACATACAATTCAAATTTTATGTAACTCTAAACTAGACTTGTTGTAATATTTTGGAAAGGATTTTTTTTGCATGGCTTTGATACCATACTAGGATTTTCATCCAAGATCATGAAAATGAAAACCTTGAGGTTCCAAAAAGATACACTTGCACACAATGAACCTAATCTTCAATTATCAAAATAATTGAAAAAATAGTTAATTTGAATTTATAATGACCCTTCTTAAATAAGAAAGGAAGAGGAAATCCACTTATCATATGGATTGACAAGTGCCCCATGAAGTGGCAAAAATGAGTAGAAAACTATCCTATAGGTGTCAACCTTAGGATTACTTGGAATGTGCAAGCCAACAAACTATTTGACCAAATCATCGACCTTGATGACAAGTGTTGAGTGACCTTTAATGTAAGATGGAAAGTCTCCCATCCTAAAAAATGTAGCACATAAATTTTACCAAATAACTTGGTAACCTCTAGAGTCTTAAAGGTTTCACATTTGGTTAGACAAGATGTTGTCTAACCGCATTAACCTAAGTACACTTAAGCATAGTGAATAGATAAATTATTCACTCTAACAATTAGAACTTTCATTATGTTAGCTAGATATTTTCCAAAGAAAAAATAATTTACTATAAATTTAAATTATTGATTTTTTTCTAAATGTAAGGTAAATTTGACAACCTACATTAAGCAATTTCTCAATTATGTCCAATTACCTTAACATAAAAAATATTATTAACATGATAGCTATTAAATAAATAGCTAGTATGGGTGAAGTGTGTAGTGGATAATGTTGAGCATTAACAATTAATAAGAATTCTATGGGAAAGAATCTGATCAAGTTCATACATCCACCATGTCCTAATGCTTGAGTTTTTTTTTGAATATCCAAAGCAAAAAGATAAACTATCATTTTGTTGACATGTATTTTTAAAAGTTCACAAGTATATAATGGGGTTTGTATGAAAATATTATCACAATACCCATTTCACATACCAAATAGGATGTAACTAGAATGATTATAGTTTTATGTAGTCATTAACACACCTGCCTATAGAAAAAGGGGGAAAAAAGGTTAGCAATTTTAATTAGGAATTTATTTTAGATAAAATGCATGTTAGATAGGGGAGACATACCAGCAGTCACCTAGGCTAACTTTGTGCATCCGTATAGAGTGGAAAATATGTCTGATTTCTTCATTTTTTTAGGCTTGTTCATAAGCGAGTTAGGACCTTAAAAATTAATTGGCTTCTGGGTACTTAAAATGCATCTTGTCGAACCCGTAAAGTGAAAGGTGCTCAAAAAGGGTGTTTTTAGACCTCCGTCCACTACATTTTATCACTTCACCGATACCCATTCATTAAAAGCCCAAAAAAATATAAAAAAATCCTATTTCTAATTATCAATAAACCTATTTCAACTTGCATTTGTATGTTGGCCCGCTCATTTTTACACATGGGTCTGTTAGGAGGTGGTTGCTTTTATCTCAACCTGACCACATTACCTTGTTAACCACATTCCCCATATTCCTTCATCATACCACGCATATGGGTTTACCTAATTGCGGGTTGTTAGGCATCTTTAAGCCCTCAAGTCATCATCTCCCATGGATTTCTTCCCACTTCTCATTTTACCTCTGCATTCTCCTGCCGTCAATGTGACCTCATCCGACCTTGGCCACTTTCGCTTGATCCCTTCTATTGTAGGTAACATCTCCACCTCTCTTCACCTGCAATATTGTTTGTTCAATAATGGGTTTTTGTTGGTGTCGATGGTGTTTGCGTGCATTTTGGTGTGTTTTAAAATCATTTCTCTATATGGCATTGAGGGTTTGACTGTAATCATTTTTATTTACATGTGACTAGTATAAATTTGATCCCTTGTGAATTATTTTGTCTATGGCATTAAGGGTTTGATTTTTATGATTTTTTTTTACATTTTTCTTTGAACTAATCACATATTATGTGATTTAAACAAACCATTGTCAAATTTTTTAAAAGTATATTCATGAAATTTAGTGGATATATTGTCAAACGCCTATATAATCATGAAATTTAATGGGTTTTAAGTTTTTTCCCCAAATTATTGAGGGGTTTTAGGATACGTGTTAATGGGTAGACATTTTCTATTTTCAGTAATTATAATATGCACATGAAATTAAATGGGCATACAGATTTTGTTGGATTCTTTTCGAATCCCTACATTACAATCATGAAATTTAATGGGTATATAGTTTTTCTCCCAATTTATCTACCAATTTTAGGATTAGAATTTGTAGACAATTATATATATATTTATACAGTCATATCGTGTAGGGTTTCATCATATCAAGCCATGTAGGGTTTCATCACATGAAGCCTCATAGATAATGATATGTTCTTATCATATTGTATATATATTTTTGAAGAGAATGATATATTATTTTCAGACAATGATATGTTCTTATCAGATTATATATATATTTTTGTAGACAATGATATATATATAGGTTCATGTGATAAAACTCTACATAGCATGACTATATATATATATATATAGAACCTATATATATGTATATACTATATATATAGACTATATATATATATACAATCCTGTTGTGTAGTGTTTCATCATATCAAGCCATGTAGGATTTCATCGCATGGACCTTAACATGATCCTCTATCAATCTCTTCCATTTAATAATGTCCAATTTTCTTTCCATATATTCCTCTAACTCGGTTATCTTTAATAAACAAATTGGCATTATCAGTTTAATATGCATGTGCAAAGAGCCCTAGAAGAAATATAACAACTAACCTAGATTAGCTAGCCCCTCAAAACTTAAAATAAAGTAGTTACTCTAAATTTATTCATATCCTCATGGAAACCCACAGATGCTAAAAATATCATCCAACTACAAAAAGGTAAAACCTATGATGGTTCAGGAAAAGCTTTATTTTTCAACTTACAGGTAAACCAAACTTCTTGAAGAATAAAACAAACCTTAATCATCACAAGAATGACTTTAAGCTAATCAATTTCATTTAATGCAACTCTTCGCTTTTTCACAATTAGTTTCCTTCCCCATGAACTATTCTCCCATAACTTCTAAACCTTAGTTAAATAATAACAATGGATAGTCACTATGTAGTTGCTAACATCCATGGAAACTTCCATATACTTTGCTTACAATTTTATACCTACTTTCTCCATAGCCTCAATCAACACTTTGTTGTTTGGTATCTTAGGAATGTCAATTTTGATATAAGTTAAAGAGAGCCTTTTGATATCTTGGGGATGTCAATTTTGATATATCATATTACATATGTATAATCTTATATAGATATTTGATATAGATGTATATCTATATAAGACTATACATATGTAATCTGATATATACATAGATTATATATATCGTATTATATATGTATGGTTATATATGTATAATATTATATAGATATATATCTATATATACAAGATTATAAATATATCTATTTATATAATCTTATAATTATAGATATATATCTATATAATATTATATATATATATATAATCCATATAATCTTATATAGATATATATTTATATCAGATTATATATATTTGCAATATATATGACCCTATATATTAAGTGTGATGATAGATAATAGAGGTGAAAATGAGGAACAAAACCATAGGAGATGATGATTTTAGGGCTTAAAGATGCTCGACAACCTACGATTAGGTAAACCCATACGTGTGGTTTTTTGAAGGCATATGTAGCACATGGTTAACATGGTAATGTGGTTGGGTTGAGATTAAAGTTCCCACCTCCTAGTAGAACCACATGTAAAAATGAGTGGGCCCGCATGCAAACACAAGCTGAAATAGGTTTATTGATAATTAAAATAGGTTCTTTTTAATTCAAGGCACCATTGAAATTAGACATAAATGGAAACTACAACATGAAATGGCCAATTATTTTGTAGGAAAATTCAAGTTTGAAAATCTATCACCAAAATTCAATGCATTCAATATACACATTAGAATGATTTTATAAGAGGGAATTTCTAGTGTCATTTTCATTACGAATTCTCCTATGCTTTCATTGGATATCCTCTACAAAATTCAGCTCGGTACATATAATAAAACAAAAAACATATTATAATTCATATATATGACTAAATTTATGCAAGCCACATATTTTTTCAATTAAACTAGATATAAAATTGATTTCCTAAAATCCATGGAAGAACTCATGCATAAATGGCCTCTAAAAAATAAAATGACATATTTTTCCCATGACGATTCAATTTGCACTTTCAAATGGTTTTAGAAGAGGGAATTTCTAGGGTCATTCCATGAATATCCTCTACAAAATTCAAATCTTACTGAGGCAACCTATGCACATTCCTCTTAAAAGGGAGCTTATTTAGGTCAGTACACCTAGAATAACTAAATTCATGTTTTTATTTATTAGTATATTGTTTTATATTTATGTTGTTTGTTTCATTATTCAATATACTGTTTTATATTTATGGACTCAGTGTTTACATAATTTTGAGGCATAAAAATTATTCAGTTTTTAGTCACCTGTTCAAATTAGAATTATCCATTATTTAATCATGTCACAGTTACATTTTTATCACTTACATACATCAAACATCAAAGATAATAACAACATTATCCTTATTAAAGCTTTCAAACTACATATAATGATCCAATCAAAACTGTTATTGTTCTGCATGCAATATTGTAAGGATGATTTGATGTGGGAATGTTATGAGTACAAGTACTACCCTTTCTTATTACAATTATTTTGCAAGAAAGCGAGAGCATCGAGAGGTGAACCAAGTATGTCGATTATCAACATACCAACAAAGTTGTGTTTTTTAATACATTAAAATATATAGGGAAATTTTTCTCTGATTGCTTTATGATATGTTTATATTTTCTATTATATTGTGTTTATGAAGATTTTGTTCTTACAAATGTTTATTTGATTGGATAAATATATTTAACTACATTACACTCTTAATGGTAGGCATGCAAGGACTTAATCACAATCAATAGAAGACACCAAACGTTAATGATAGGTAAAGTCTTTGAATTTACTTTGGAAATGACCTAATAATACTAAAAAAATATGTGTTTTTATATATATGGCTAAAAAATAGATGAATTTAGTAATAGTATAGAATAATTATGAGATCAATTAGAATTATATTAATTATATATATGTATATACATATATATAGGTATATATGTACATACATAATTATTTTTGTGCATATATGCATGTACATATATAGCTATATATGTGTGTGTATATATATATATATATATATAAGTAATCTCATAATTAATCTATAGTTTTGTTAAATTTTTATAGTGATAATCAATAAGAATATATCATTGTATGCAAATACAATGATTACTATTTGCATACAATGATATATTCTTATCAAATTGTATATATATATATATATATAATAAAAATATATCATTGTCTGCAAATATAATGATTACTATTTGTAGACAAAGATATATTCTTATCAGATTGTATGTATATATATATACATAAAATCTGATAAGAGTATCATTATCTGTAAATATATATATATACAATCTGATAAGAACATATTATTGTATGCAAATACAATGATTACAATTTGTAGATAATGGTATATTCTTATCAGATTGTATGTATATATATGTACATACAATCTAATAAGAATATATCATTGTCTACAAATATATATACAATCTAATGAGAACATATCATTGTCTACAAATATAATGATTACTATTTGCGGATAATGATATATTCTTATCACATTGTATGTATATATCAATTAACTTATGTCAACTTGTGTTTGTATGTGGACCCGCTCAATTTTATATGTGGGTCCACTAGGAGGTGGTCACTTTAATCTTAACCTGGCCACATTACCATGTTAAACACATTCCTCATATTCCTTCATCAAATCACACGTATGGGTTTACCTAACTGTCGATTTTTGGGCATGTTTAAGCCCTAAACTCTACATCTCCCACAAATTTCTTCCCTCTTTTCATTGCTTCATGTCTTTCTCCCACCGTCGACGTGACCTCCTATATATATACATACAATGTGATAAGAATATATCATTGTCTGCAAATATATATACAATATGATAAGAACATATCATTATCTGCAAATAAAATGATTACTATTTGCAAATAATGATATATTCTTATCAAATTGTATGTATATATACATACAATCTGATATTTTTTAGTAAGAGATGTTGAAAATTTCATTTGGTGTTGTCATGGATGGAAACCCTATTCATTGATTCGATCCACACAACAAGATTTGTTCATATTGGAAGTCAGATCAAAGTTTTGTGATTAACTATCAAACAAGAACAGAGAATCTGACATAATTGTGTTCGTTGATTCACATGAAATTTTTTGTATTAATTTTCAGTTATGGATCTAAGGGAAGGCTGTTTGGTATATGATCTATTTTATTCTTGAATCTTAGAGCCTCATATCAATTCATGTATGATTTAGAAGATCCGGTTGATTAATTTTTTGTTTTATAGTGCATAAAGGCTGACTTGGTGGATGTAGCCATTGCAGATAATTGCAGAGTAATTTTTTAAGTGTTTTTGTGTTCTAAAATGTTCATTTGGGTCATTATTATGATGTGGTTGACTTTGGTTGGTGCACATTGTGAATTAATTATTGATTGAGTCGATAGTTTGTAAATATTTTCATATTTTTGTTGGAGCCGATAGGTAGCTATTATGCATAGTTTCACTTGTGCATAAAATATTTGTGATGTGAATTGAAAAAAATAGAGTAGAAGAGAAAAATTAGACAAAAGGTCAAGAAATTGACTAATGTGCTTAATCAGAACTATAATTAGGCATTAGTAGATGCTATTCTCTTAGTTCAATTCTTCAGATGGATTTAATCTGAATATTTTTTAAGACAGCGAGTCTTCATTTTTGAGGAGTGTGCTTGAATTGGTGTAGGAGCACCTTGATCATTGAATGCCTTCAAAAGGTTAATTTATCAAATTTGTGTGTTGAAGCCTAAAATCATGTGTCAAGGCCATGTAATGGTTAATTTGAATGTATTTAATCCATGTAATAGGTCTAAGGTAGTCAAAGAGATGAAAAATGCAAAACCTGTAATATTGTCCAATATATAAAAAGAGCAAAAAAAGAAGAAATATGAAAAGAAAAAGTGGGATTTGAAGGGATAGGTAATTCAAGGTAGTTGAAGAGGTAGTTACTAGTTTTTAAATATCTATAAGAAAATTGTAAAAGGCCGAGAAGAGGCAGATTTTATGATATTCTTGAATAAAATAGAAAATAATACCCATTTTTTTTTTAATTTTTGCGGCAATTTTCCATATCTTTTATCTTGTACAGATTGGTGAGGAATAAAAAAGGCTAATACTCATGTGATCTCATTTGGAAAGGAGTTAAATTTCATTTAAAATAGTTTGAGGTTAGTCTTTTAGGGAAAAAAGAAGAAGAGGCAAATCATTTGAGCCTCAATCTGTGTTCTTGAAGCAGAGGATTTTGAGAGTCCATTAAGAAATTGATAGCCATTCCACTGATGTAGGTTAGTGGTTTAGTGGAATGGATTGTATTTAATGTGTTTTTAATTTTTTTGAGTAGGTGGTTGTAGGGGTATCAAGAATATGAAGACAAGTTGTTGATTCAAGACAAATTTTTGAGTTTTTCTACTTGAAAATGGAGGTTCCAAGAAGGGTTTTGAAGAAATAATGTATGCATGACCAAGGAGATTATTTCAAAAGCATAAGAAAACATATTAAAGCATGTTTTAGATGATGTCCAGAGTATTGGAGGTTTGTAAATGTCTTCTTTATGAAACCCTCACTATTTATGGTGATTTTTTGCCTATAATCAAGGGTTGGATTGAACAATGTGATTTTATTTTTCTCCACCTTTAAAAATAGAAGAATATTGAGTTTTGTAACATGAAAATTGACTGTTTGAATTAGTTGAGTGTCTGGGAGTTGATTTTTTAGTAACCACTTTGTAAATAAGGCCTAATTTAGTAGCCCGTTCTAGCGTATAGTAGGAGAATCTAGTAATTTCTTTAAAGAAGACTATGGAAAGCTTTTGCTATATTGATGAGGACAATATATGGTCTCCAAATATGTATTTGGCTCTTGGGATTTGAATTTCATTCGTGGAGTTTACCCGATTTTGGGTATGGAGTTCTAATTGACAAATGGTGCTTTGTTTGCATAGAATGTGGATCCCTGATGTAACAGTGATAATTATGTTTAGATCTTCGATGAACTTGTTTGCAACCCTGATATTGGAGTTGTATCTATGCTTGGGTAATGTTGTGAAGGCATGTTTGATGCATGGTGAAGGAATGGATAGAGTTTCCTAATCTGATAATTGTTTGTTTTAGTCTAAATAGTGCGAATGAAGGTACTAGCAAGTCTAGAAGAGAGTCTGCAACAATTATTGTCATTTTTTTGTCTTGAGTCCTATAGAATCATGGTGTTTTGAGCAAGGAGAATGGTGTTAGTCTACTAATAGGAAAGTAACTGCTAAAATAGTGCCACAATAGCATGATGTTTTTTATTTCGTTAAAGATATGATGTATACCATGATTGGATGGTCTGATAATGGACTAATAACAGTGATGGATGGTTTAGTTGTCTTATTTCCTTCGAGAGTGAGTGTGTTGGTGGAATTTTGTTTTATTGAATGAATTAAAGAATGAACATAAGTTATGAATGTTGAAAATAATGATTTAGTTCAAAGCTTCCTAATGGTGATTTTGATTTGATTCAGTCGATATGAAGATGAATATGTTGAAATAGATCTTCTCATGATTTGGTTTTGGGTCAGATGTACCCTATGTTTGTGTGGTTTTGAAATTTAGTTCTTCATCAATTGGTATTGGAGCCTGAAGACTCTTTGGGAAGGTTGTTATGATTAAGTTGTTGTTGATAGTAGGTTGAGATTGTTGGTTGGTTGTAGGTGCTTATCCATCTAAGCTACAGAGAGGAAGAACTCTGAGGAGTTGTGTGTTGGTAGATAAGGAAAGTTCTGTGGTCACCATCCTCCAATGGAGATTAAGCTGGGTAGAAGGTGCAAGGTAAAGAAAGTGTGGCATCTTCCAGGATCTGTTGTTGGGCAAGACAGATGGTTTGCTGAGATGTGTTGTGTTGCAGTTAGAACCTAATTATACCTGATTGAGAAGCATTGAAGAGTTGAAAACTTGATGAAGGATACTCCATTGATGGGAGTTGATGAAGAGTTGAGAAGATGAAAGGTGATTGAGAAGGCAAAGAAGAGGAAGAGATAGAGATAGAGATGAAGAAAATATGACACAACAAAACAAGGTAAGGTGAAGACAAATGAAGACAAAGATGAAGACAAGGCAAAGACAAATGAAGATGAATAAGGAACAAGAACAAGGAAAATTGATTTTATTTTTGTAGATACAAGTGAAGATGATGCAACATGTTTCCAAGAGACTTGGAAAATTTTGTTCATTATGGTGCAGGAGCACCTTGATCATTGAATTCCTTCAAAAGGTTAATTTTTCAAATTTGTTTGTTGAAGCCTAAAATCATGTGTCAAGGCCATGTAATAGGTCTAAGGTAGTCAAGGAGATGAAAAATGAAAAACTTGTAATATTGTCCAATATGTAAAAAGATAAAAAAAAGCAGGAATATCAAAAGACAAATTGAGATTTGAAGGGATAGGTCATTGAAAGTACTTGAAGAGGTAGTTAATAGTTTAGAAATATCTATAAGGAAATTGTAAAAGGCTGAGAAGAGGCATATTTTTTGATATTCTTGAATAAAATAGAGAATAATACCCCTGTTTTCTAATTTTTGCAACATTCTTTCCATTGTTTTCATCTTGTATAGATTGGTGAGGAATAAAAATGGCTAATACTCATGTGATCTCATTTAGAAAGGAATTAAATTTCATTTCAAATAGTTGGAGGTTAGTCTTTTAGGGGAAAAAAAATCAGAGGTAAATCATTTGATCCTCGATCTGTGTTCTTGAAATAGAGGATTTTGAGAGTCCATTACGAAATTGATGGAAATTCCACTAATGTAGGTTAGTGGGTCAGTGGAATGGATTGTATTTAATGTGTTTTCAATTTCATTGAGTAGGTGGTTGTAGGGGTATCAAGAATATGAAGACAAGTTGCTGATTCAAGATAAATTTCTGAGTTTTTCTACTTGAAAATGGATGTTCCAAGAAGGGTTTTGAAGAAATAACGTATGCATAACCAAGGAGATGATTTCAAAAGCATAATCAGACATATTAAAGCATGTTTTAGGTGATGTATAGAGTATTGGAGGTTTGCAAATGTCTTCTCTATGAAACCCTCGCTATTTTTGGTGATTTTTTGCCTATAATCAAGGGTTGGATAGAACAGTGTGTTTTTAATTTTCTCCACCTTTAAAAATAGAAGAATATTGAGTTTTGTAACATGAAAATTGACTATTTGAAGTTGTTGAGTGTCTGGGAGTTGATTTTTTAGTAGCCACTTTGTAAATAATCCCTAATTTAGTAGCTTGTTCCAATGTATAGCAGGAGAATCTGGTAATTTATTTAAATAAGACTATGGAAATATTTTGCTATATTGATGAGGAGAGTAAAAGGTTTCAAAATATGTATTTGGCTCTTGGGATTTGAATTTGATTAGTGGAGTTTACCTAATTTGGGGTATGGAGTCCTAATTGACAAATGGTTCTTTGTTTCCATAAAATATGGAACCTTGATGTAAGAGTGATAATTATGTTTAGATCTCTGATGAATTTTTTTGGCACCCTGATATTGGAGTTGTATCTATGCTTGGGTAATGTTGTGAAGGAAGGTTTGATGCATGTTGAAGGAATGGATAGATTTTCCTGATCTGATAATTATTTGTTTCAGTCTAAATAGTTTGAATGAAGGTAATGGAAGGTCTAGAGTCATTATGAAGATGCTAGTCCTATAGAGTCATTACCTTCATTCACACTATTTAGACTGGAAAAAAAAAATCTACAACAATGACTGCCATTTTTTTGTCTAGAGTCATTATGAAGGAATGGATAGAGTTTCATGATCTGATAATTGTTTGTTTCAGTCTAAAAAGTGTGAATGAAAGTAATCTGTTAGTCCTATAGAATCATTACCTTCATTCAAAATATTTAGACTAAAATAAACAATCTACAACAATGATTGTCATTTTGTTGTCTTGATTCCTAAAGAATCATGGTGTTTGGAGCAAGGATAATGGTGTTAGTCTACGGATAGGGAAGTAACTGCTAAAACAGTGCCACAATAGCATGATGTTATTTTGATTTCATTAAAGATATGATGTATACCATGATTGGATGGTCTGATAAGGGACTAATAATAGTGATGGATGGTTTAGTTGTCTTATTGCCTTAGAGAGTGAGTGTGTTGGTGGACTTTTGTTTTATTGAATGAATTGAAGAATGAACATAAGTTGTGAATGTTGAAAATAATGATTTAGTTCAAAGCTTCCTAATTATGATTTTGATTTGATTCAATTGATATGAAGATGAATATGTTGAAATAGATCTTCTCATGATTTGGTTTTGGGTCAGATGTACCCTACATTTGTGTGGTTTGGCAGTTTAGTTCTGCATCATGAATGCAAGTGCATTCCCATTTTGTAAACACTTATTTTTGAGTATACTCTTATTGTGGATTGGCCATCCAACATGGTTTTTCCCCTAATAGGGTTTCCACGGAAAAATCCTTGTGTTATGGTGTTGTGGTTTTTTGTCTCATGTTTATGCATATTTCTTTTGGTTCCTTGATTCCAACAATTGGTATCAGAGCCTAGTTCCTCGGAAGAAATTTAACAACTTCGGGAAGATCTAGGAAAGATTCAATGGATTCAAGTAGTCTTCAACAATAAATTTTAGTGTCCCTAGATGATCTTGATCAGTTAAAATTTGAAGTTTGATAATTGCAAGAAAATCTCATGAATGTTGAGAAATTCATTAAGTCATTGAAAGATAAAATCAATGAGTCTAGAGAGAAGAGAAGGGAACTCTATGATTAGATCAAGCATAAATATAGTAAGAGAATTGAAGATGAACAACTGAGTCAAGCCCTGAAGGAAAAGAAAGAAGATTGTGAAAGGCTTACCAGAGATAATTGTTTCACAAAAAATCATCAGCCTTCGCAGTTTTTACTTTTATCTTCATGGTTGTGCCTTATCGTTAAATCGCTCACATCGCTCGACGTGCTCCATGTAGCTCCCTCTCGATGTTTTTTGCTTTTCATATCACTTTGCTCTTGCCAGTCTCCATCTACGCAACACGTGGCCTTCTCTGGTTGCTTTCCGAACTAGGCCTACCTTGCACTTTCTTTTGCTTGGTGTGCTCCACATGGCTCCCTCTCAAAGATTTTCGCTGGGCATCCCTTTGTCTTTTTTTCAGGCCCCTTCTGCATGACACGTGGTAGTTCTTTATGCATTGGTTACCTTGGAATTTTTGCTGCACCTTTTGTACTCGCTTGTTGTCGTGTTTTCTTCTGTGGCGTCGCGTGTTCATTTTTGCTGTTGCGTGGTTTTTCGTTCCCTACAATGGCTTTGCTGGCATGCTCCTGGGCGATCGATGTTTTCCATGGTGGCTCAAGGTGATCTGAGACGTGAATGATTGCTCATGGATTTCTTTCTCTAAAATGTTTTAGGTGGTGGACTGGCCTATTTATGCAGCCATGTTTTTCTTTTATGAGGTGGTTGTTGAGTTACAAAAAAATCCTAAGCACTGGGAAGAAGCCTTTGTAATAATTTTATTAAATTTGAAAACTCCAGACTGTGCCAAATAAATTCGGCATTTCTATTTTCCATGCATTTAGTAAGACTGTTAGTCTATGCTATTATCTTCTTTTATTGTATGAATGCCTGTTCTTCAGCTTTTGTGATCTTTCATAGCTCAATAAATACAGATCATGTTTTCTTGACTCCTTTATGTTGGCTAAGGTTATGCTAGATTATGCTATGCAAATTAGAAGGTATTTGTTACGTTTAAAGTGTTTTTGAGAAAGTTTACTTGATGAACAACATTTTGGTGGTTCAGGCCTTTGCATCCTGTAGTGTCCCTTGGTAATTTTGTCTATGATTTTGGCGCATCGCCTACAGTGTAGATTTTATATTTCGCTATATTTCTAAACTTGTACCTTCCCCACTAAATGAAGAGCTGGCTTTGATACAATCCCGAAGGTCACTTAGTTAGCACACTATGTCCCACAATAGCTAAGCTTCCCATAAGACTACTACTACCTACAAAATCTTGCATCAACAGTTCTTTTTCTAGCACGCTCGGTGGGACACAAACTAGCACATTCACCTGATCTTATAAGTGTGTATGAGCCATCGGCCTATAACTAGGTCGCAGACTGCATGATTCCTTGGCCAGCTCATACCACCATTAGTTTTTACGCATCCAAGCAGTCATCGAGGTAGTCCTTCACCTCCTCCTTCTCCTCCATCTCTGCAATTGCCTACTTCCCCTGCACCTATGGCCACTAGAAACTACTTAGCCTAGGACATTGGTTGTCCTCTAGTAGCACCTATGCCTCCTATAGTATGGGCCCCAATCCCTACTTTCACTCTAAAAGCTATCCCTAAGTATTTCGAGGATGAGTCGAAGACACCAAAAAAACACTTGCAAGATGTGGCAAATGTATGTCTGGTACATGGTGTATCAAATGAAAATGAAGCCCTCAGATTGCTTGTTGCCTCCTTCCAAGGAAAAGTGTTGAACTGGTATAGGACTCTTGAGGCTAATACTATTGCTACTTGGGACTAGCTTGGAACCCCGTTTTATGAGCATTTTTTGGATGCTGGTGACAAATCTTTGTTGTACCATCAACTAGAAAATATAAAGTGAGATCCTCGTGAAGCTTTGCTTGATTTAAATGTGAGGTTCCATTCGACCTGGCAGAGAGTGCCTATTGGTAGTCATCCACCCCCGAACTTGGAATTTATGTTCTACTTAAAGTCTATCAGCCCCGATATTTCCATGATGTTACAAGCTCTTGGCAGAGAGACTCTTCCTGATGCTTATGCCGTGGCTATCACTATAGAAAATAATTTGATCGCTACAAGAAAGTTGGCACCGAGACCCATCATGCCATTGTTTCCTGAGTGCAACACTATGGAAGCAGAAGTTTCTTTGACCAGTGCACCTATGAATCCTCCCCAATCTATGTACATATATCCCAGAACAACCCCGAGTGCAGCTCTAGTTGCGGCTCCAGTGCCTAATCTCTTGGCTGTTGAGATGAACGAGATGAGGGAAGAAATGCGGGCCATGACTAATGAGTTGACTACCATGAAGTGGCAGCAATATAGCTATTAAAAGCCAGCATACCAGAATTACCAAGATGGAAATGCTCCATACTAACAAAACCAGTGGCAAGATAGATCATGTGGGAACACTCAGGCTTAGCTGAGTAACTAGATGGTTTTGGTAACTTTTCCAATGTAGACCATTCATCCTAGTTCAAATAAAGAGCTGGTGGCTAGAAAAAAGAGCTTAGCCGAAGATGCTAATTCATGGTGTTTTCCTTGTAACGATGTGCACATGCTGAGAAATTGCCCACACAGAAATTTGCAACAAAAGATCATAAACCAACGTGGTCAAGGCGACACACCTGATCTTGACAACCAATCATACGCCTCTCAACAAATGGCAAATGTTGTCCTCACTGCTCAAATGTAAGGGATGTCTATTTAGCAAGAGTCAAATATAGTTCCAAACCAAGCACTCTTTTCTTGGATGGAAGGAGAGGAGTCAGCGTTTCCAAATGATTTTCCTATAACCCAAATTCCATGAGTACAGTCTAATTACAACACACATTCTAAGCTGAGATTCACCTAAGAATTCACATCTCCACTAGCTAATGCTTTATCTCAGCCGACGCCTTGTCCGTTGGTAGGTCCATCATCAGTTCCACAACAGACTAGCGTGGTTCCTTCTAGTTCTTTGAATCTGCCTCCTCTGAAGGCAAAGGCTCCTATGATCGTCCCGACTATTGCCAAATAGCTAGACACACTAGCCACAAGGCCATCACCGACTATGAAACCTAAAGAGCAAGAAACCATGACTCATTAGTCGCGAGCACAGTTCAATATGGTGGAACAACTGAAGAAGTCTTCTACCAACTCTTCTTTATGGGATGTCATGGCTATTCCGGAGCAGAAAGTGCTATTACAAAAGACATTATTGGGAGAGGAAGAACCGAAGGGGACTGTTCAGTCCAATGAAGAAAAGATATCCAGGCCGAACCTAGATAAAGTGCTAAAAAATCAACCTAAGGAAAAGAAAGAATCTAGAAAAGAGAGTAAGCCTAAACCCAAGCCTTTCTTTCTAACACTTATCATTAGAGAAAAAATGTTGCATAATTTTATGATCGACTCTAGTGCCAGCACCACTGTCATGCCTAAGCAAGGAGCTGATGCTTTGGGTTTAAAATATGGGCCTCTTAACAAGGGATTCATTCAGCTAGATGGGAATAAAGTTGATACTGTTGGGGTAATCAAAGGATTTTCTATGGCATTGTTTTCCTACCCCAGTATCACTATAAATCAGGATACCGTACTCATTGATATTCCTCCTCTATTTTGGATTTTCTTATCTTGACAATTCACAACAAATGTCAGAGGATATTTAGCCCTCAACTGGCCACACTTGATTTTGAGGACCAAACATGGAGCCAAGATGAAACTACTATTGGAAACTTTGCATTCCAAGCATATTGCTGATGAGGCTTTGTTCAACTTTGAAGTAGCACATACTTCAATTACTCGGGAAGAGAGGTTCAATGTGGAATTTCTAGAAGAAGAAGAGGCTACCAGCTCCCAGACGGAGGATGAAGAATTTTTTTTGAAGGATTTTATTGATACAGACCCTTTTGGGAATTATCACGCAACTGGACTCGGTACTTATGTCATACATGAGGAAGGGTAGTCTATGCCCAGAGTTACTAAAGAGTCTGGAGGTGAAGCACCCTCAGAGTTATGGAATTTTCATTCTGATGGAGTGAGATGTAGACCCAGAGCTAGAGCAGGCATATGTTTGACATCCCCATCTGTGGAAAAGACCTTGAGGTCTTACCATTTAAAGTTCGCGTGCTCAAACAACAAAGAAGAGTATGAAGGCCTTGTCCATGGTTTGAGCCTTGCAAAAAAAATGGGCACAAAGCAGATAAGTGTATTTGGAGATTTGGAGTTGGTGGTCAACTAGATCCGAGGACTTTCTACTACAAAAAATGTTCATATGCAATCCTACTGACATAGAGTTTGGGATCTTATTGACAACTGTGAGGCATTTAATATTTAGGATATACAAAGAGAGAAGAACTCTGAAGCTGACCGAATGGCGACTATTGGAGCTCAGTTTGAGCCAGCCTTCAAGTTATTGAAAAATAAGCATGCGGTGAGAGTAATTGTAAGGCCCGTTGTTCCAAACAACAATCAAGATTGGCAAGTGTTCGATAGCGATGCCCATATTGTATCATTTCTCCAGTCATCTAGAGAATTTTCTGATTAGCTACAACCAAAGATCGCTGAAGCTTATGGGGATCAATTTATCCAATTGAAATCCAACAAGCTTCCAAGAGGCCTAGTCACTCTAGAGAGCCTATTTGATTTTGATGATGCGACAAGAGACAAAAGAAGGCTCGTAGCTGACAAGGGTGACTATACTAATTTGTATATCAAAGAAGAAAGAAAGCTCAAGGTCAGAAAGGAGGCTTCTCATAAGAATAAGGATAGACTAAGGCACTTTTGTGAAGAGTATCGAAGTGTAGTAGCTTGGTCATATGATGATCTTAAGGGATATGATCCCAGGATGATTGAGCATACAATTGAGCTATCAGAAGGGGTGAAGCCGGTTCGTCAAAGCTAGAGGCCTGTGAATCCAAAGATAGAATCTCTCATGTCACAGGAACTGAATAAATTGATCACATCCTGAATAGTGTTTCTGATCAAACACAACACTTGGGTGTCAAATCTGGTACCAATCTAGAAGAAGAATGGAGACATACGATTGTGTGTAGACTTTCGAGACTTGAATAGAGCATCCTTAAAGGATCATTACCCCCTGCCTTCAATGGAGGTAATTCTATAGACTATAGCTGGTTCAAAAATGTTTTCAATGTTGGATGGTTTTTCGGCCAATTTTTGAGCCCATTCAGAGCCTTTAAGTACCTCAAAATTAGTTTCAAAGATTTTATAGGGCAAAAAGAAGAAACTAAAACCTGAATAACTTTTGAACTTGGAATGATCTTAGCCTAATTCTTCACCAAAGTGTTTATTTTCCTGTCTTGAAGCTTCCCTTAAATTTTTGTCTGCTCACGCCTTCAAATTCACACCTGCTAAAAATAACAGTTGAGCAAAAAAAGAAGAAAAGCAGTTCTTAAAGTTGGGATTTCTTCTTCGATGAAAAGTGTATCCAGAAATGCAAAAACATCTACAAAAAGCTAAATCAAAGTAAAAATATTTTTGGGTGATGTAGGATTTCCCTTACACCACTGGATGCTCCTACATCATTATTATCTTTGATTTATGATGAATGAAGATGATAATAATGTAACTATTATTAAATAATGGATAATGCCAATTCGAATAGTTGATTGAAAATAGAATAATTTGTATGCCTAAAATTAATGTAAACACTAAATATATAAATATAAAATAGTTTATTGAATAATGAAATGAACAACATAAATGTAAAATAGTATGCCTAGAAATAATGTAAACAATGAGTACATAAATATAAAACAATATATTGAATAATGAAACAAATGAAATAAATGTAGAACATTATGCTTGAAAATAATGTAAACATTGGGTACATAAATATAAAACAGTATATTGAATAATGAACCAGAGAATATAAATGTAAAACAATATACTGATAAATAAAAATATGAATTTAGTTATTCTGGGTGTACCGACCTGAATAAGCTCCCTTTTAAGAAGAATGTGCAAAAATTTCCTTAGTAAGGTTTGAATTTTACAGAGGATATTCGGTGAAAGCAGAGGAGAATTCGTAATGAAAATGACCCTAGAAATTCCCTCTTATAAAATCATTCAAATGTGTAAATTGAATGCATTTAATTGTGGTGGTTGAATTTAAAATTTGAATATTTATGGGAAACAATCTGTCATTTCAATTTGTAGTGGCCATTTATGCCTGAGTTCTGTCATGGCTTTTAGGAAATCAGTTTTATATTTGGTTTAATTGAAAAAATAGGTGGTTTTCATAAAATTAGTCATTTATATGAATTATACTAAGTTTTTTGGTTTATTAGGGAGCCTTACACCATTAACTGTGTGTTCAGGTACTAGAAGTTGATGGAGTTAATGCATGAAGATGTGATAGGAAGTGTGGGTGAATGTTCAATTGATAGCTCATAAAGTTTATTAATGTTTGATATTATGTTACAATGTGCACCATTAACTGTTCATAATGATTTATATTATGTGACATTGTGAACCATTAACTGTTCATATATACATGTATATACAATGTATTTTAAGCTTTGAGCCACTTGCATAGAGTGGTAATTGTAAACATAAATATACTTTATGTAAAAATTACTTTATTTTGTGCAACTTGTCTTGTGTTCAAAACATATATGTACCAATAGATGTTTATATTTTCTTTTTTTTTGGTTAGCTACACATTTATTAGTGAACATATATTGGTTTAATTTATAAATTTTTATTGGCATAATTAAAAAAATGTAATGACTAAAATATAAATGGTTATTGGGGGTCAGGTAAGCATGAAGTAAACAACAACTGGATCATGGGCAACAATTGGCACATTTCCCCTAGATGTGAGATAATTATTCTAGTGCCTACTTCATGTCATCCATGTTTTATGTAGCTTTTTCATACATGAAATCATGGTAGATATAAAGTTATTGATCGCTTCTATTATTCAATTAATTGTACAAACAAAAGCTCATGTAGAATTGTATTCAACATGTCATACATAAAAAGTAAAAAGTAGATTTATTATAGTTGTTTTTTAGTTCCATTTATGAATTTTTCTTGCTTAGGAAAAAAGATCAGATCCATTAGCCTTTTTTAGATTTTAAACTATGAATAATAATATGTATCTCTTTCTTTCATAGGTGAGGATTTTTCTATAAATGGTTCGTAATCCATTCTATATGGCATCTATGGTTTTAAAACTAATTTCTTGTTTGGATTCATGACATATGTCTCCTTGCATATTTGTTTTCTATATTTTGTATTGAATTCTTGTTTGTATTTGATTTATATCCAAATAACCTAATTGATGTTTGATTAATTTTACTCTCAAAAAATTGTATTAATTTTACCTAGAAAATGGTGTTTTCAAAAAAATTCTTTATGTTTTGTAATATTTTATATTTCTTGAACTTATTTTCTAAATTTTTATTAGCCTATGATTATTTAATATAGAGTTTTTCAATTTTTCATTTAAAAGTAGTGGTATTTATTTTTTCAAAAAATGATTTGTAAGACATCTATTAATGCAAATGGATTTTATTAAGGGTTTTTTCAAAGTGTTTGTTGCAACCTCCTATAATGTGTAGCTACCAAGATGTGTGTATTTTTATTTATGTTCAATATGGGTAGAAATATTTTATGCATATTGGGTAGCTCATAAGTTATTTTTTTCCTCCTTTAGCATGCCAAAAAAAAATTATGTGGAGATGACACACATATTTAACACTTATAGAGATTGATAGGGAGGGTGAATCAATCCACACAAAACTTTACCCCTTTCGAAACTTAAAAAAATAACACAAATCAAAATCTTTTAGGAGATAAAAATATAACTTTTAAAAGAAGAGAAGTAATAGAGAAGAATATAGAAATTTGAATCTTTAACACCTTCAAAAAACTTTAACAATGAAAGATATAGTTGTAATTAGTTATGTATCAAAGAGAAAGAGATAGAAAACACACACATTCATAAGGAGACACATGAATTATGTGGAAAACCTAATGGGGGAAAACCACAATGAGACTTAACTCACAATATAAGGCTCACTACCAAAAGACTTAAAAGAATGCTCATGACCTTAGAGAAAGATACAAAAAGTACTTGAAAAACTAAAGTACTAAAAAACTACAAGAGAAAGATATAAAGGACATGATGAGATTCACTATCTCAGAGCAGATTATAAAGGATTTAGAAGAAAATTAGAAATATTTCCAACATAACTCTTTATCGATTGAGACATTAAAGCTTAATTTATCTTTCCTTTCATAATGATTTAGCACTAACTCTACTAGATATTCAATACAACTCACTCACAAACCTTTTCACACTTGTAAAAAACTCTTTCATGTTGTATCTAAAATGATCTTGCTTTTATATCCACCATAACACTTTAATTCTTCAATTAGGTTAGCTAGGAAGAGAATAAATAAATAATTTAACTGATCAGCCAAAAAAGCATGATGTGTTCCTATCTTGAGGATAGAGAGGACAAAAAACAATCTTAACATTTCTTTCAATGTGATCTAAAATTATTTACATGTAGGTTCACATCAACCTTAGTTGGCATCAGGGAAACATATGAATGAGACATTGAAGCACACAACCAATTAGCCCAAAATCACTCTTTCAATTAAATTTATTTGATGCAATCCAAAATAGGATAGGTTAGGACCCAAATCTATATATATTTGATGTGTAACCTCCATAAAAAAAAATCCTCTCTTTAAAATATAATTACAGTATGCTAAAAATTAATATTTTTCTCTTATGTCCCATAGAACACATTCCAAGGAATACAAAGACATACAAATAATGTAGGATTAGAAGGTTAATGTCACCTTATCCTAAGATTTTTCCACTTGACATTATACATTGTAATTACATCCAAGAGATGCAAAACATAAAATAAAGTACATTGATCAAGGCCCATGGTCTTCCTAAACCAAGAGAACTTAACCATGGTCATTGGCTTCGTAAGAGAATCTGCAACATTATCCAAAGTTTCAACCTTTTCTATCATGAAATTACCATTCTCGACCATCTCTTGCACAAAGTGATAGTGAATATCAACATGCTTAGTAAAAGCATGATACATAGGATTTTTGGTCAAACAAATAGCACTCTGACTATCACATCCAATTCTCACTATGCTAAAATCAAAACCAATACCATTACCAAGCCTTTGTAACCATAACACCTCCTTAGAAGCATGTGTATTATCCATATACTCTACTTTAGTAGTGGAGAAAGAAACTATGGGATCCCTCTTACTCATCCTACTCACTTCTCCTCCAAATAAATTAAATGTGTGGCCACTAATGGACCTTTGACTATCCAAGTCACTTTCCCAATCTATATCAACAAATCCTTGGATGTCCAATAACTTTTCCATGTAAGAGTTGAAGATTAGCTCAATACCCAAGACCACCTACAAAAAAAAAGAAAACCTTCTACAAGAGAGTATTCAAGAATATGAACTTGGTTGATATTAAGACCTATCAAAATTTTGAGATATGAAGTATGATACAAATGAGTACAAAGACCCTCCTTATATAGGAAAGGTGATAAATAAAATGTAATAGGATTGTGACATGTGTCTTAATCATATAACATGTGACAACTAAATAACTATCTAGGAAACGATGCATAAATATGATATGTTATAGAAAAGCTAACTAATACTTCTAGAAGAATTCTTATATCCTAAGTAAACTCAACATATGAATAAGTCTCCTAATTACCTAGTGATTGAATTACTAGGTACAAGACTATTATTTAGACCAACACCCCCCATTAAGTGCAAATTAGGGAGAATATTATTATGCAAATGATACAAAAAGATGTAAATATGGTCCTCAACTACAAGGCCATGTTAGGTACCCATGTATAAATGAAAATGAAATCTCTCACAAACAAAGAAAAGGAGAAAAAACTGCAGGACAAAAATACTCTCCAAAAGAAAGAAAATAAACTATCAAGTGATGAAGGATGGAGGACTCCATGATACCCCCAAGTACACCATCTATCAAATAGATACATTGCAATAAATATCCATATCTTAAGAGGGAAATAGAGAGACTATGTAGCCCCCCACAATGGGTAATCACCTACAAAAATTTCAAGTGCCTGAAGGAAAAACATGATCCAATGTCAAAAAACAACTTGTCTTCCTTTTGGAAGAAACAAAACCAAATACAAATGAAGGAATGCTTCCCATTCTAGATAGAAATTGAAGGAAGCATAAATATGGATGATGATGATGATGATCTCTATAAAATATTCATGTCTCCTTTGCCACTAAAGATGAAGATGCCACTATCAAATTAGGTACATGTCCAATCAAAGAAGAATGTGACAAATCGGGACTATGCAAAAACTAATGTTGAACAAGATCCAAAGGAAATGATGGTTTGACAATAGTTGTGCAATTATTGTCATTAAAGAGGAGAGATAACCCCTAAAATTTTTCCTCCAAATCTAGAATGTGAGACTCCAAAAACAATTATGAAATGTTTGATAAATAGGAATCCTCATTAAGAAGATAATGAGATACATGCTGTAATGAATCACTAGATGTGTTCAATGAATCAACATAAGATGAATGGTCCTACTGAACATGAATGATGGAAGTGTCAATCAATTAATATTAATAATGAATCAATGAAATTGAAGGTACAACAACTATCTCTAATGGAGAAGGAGTATCTAAAGAACACTTTTCAACCACTTCAAAAGATTCAAAGTATTTCAAATATTCAAACTCCTCCATAGTAGCATGATCCTAGGGTATCCTATCTAAAAAATGAATATGCACAAGACAATATGAAATAGGATCATATGGGAATGGTTGAGTATCAGGATCTCCATATATCTCCGTAATTTTAATTCAAAGGGTATGAGGACACTCAAAATGATCAATAGAATTCAAAGTGGCATCATCAATACACATTCTAATAACTCCTAAGACATGATACCTTTTGGAATTCCATGCAAATTTCTTACTATTAGTACTAGGAGGGGTAATAAGATTATACAAATGTGGCAAAAAATGTAACCATCAAAGACGTTTTATGATACCATCTCTCCATTATTTTTAGTTTCCCCTTTTCAACATAATCAGAGAGGAATAGATGTTGTTGCAGTTGAGGAGAAAATAGCAGTTGTTGTTAGTTTTCCCTTTTCAAAAATAGCAATTCTGAAAGTTGGGACTTCTTCTTCGACGAAAAGGGTATCCATAAATGCAACGACATCTATAATGGTACTTTCAGAACTGCTTTTCTGCTTTTTCTACTCAACTGGTATTTTTAGCAGGTATGAATTTGAACGCATGAGGAGACAAAAATTTGTGGGAAGCTTCAGGACATTAAAATGAACACTTTGGTGAAAGAATCAGGCTAAGATCATTCCTGGTTCAAAATTTATTCAAGTTTTAGTTTTTGCTTTTTGCCTTATAAAATCTTTAGAGCTAATTTTGAGATACTTAAAGGCTCCGGATTGGCCCGAAAATTGGCAGAAAACGAAAGTGGTTAGCCTTTAGGCCCCACTTTCCAACACTTCATTTTCGCAAGAGCTTTTCGAAAGGGTATTATGATTGAAGATCTAATGGTTAGATCTTATGTTAGGGCTTCCGGAAGTTGGTGCATAATTAGAATGTTGTTTTTCGCTCCAAATGGAGAATTGGGCTACTTATGGGGTAGTTTCTGATTTTTGTAGGTAGTTTTTGGGCAAAGAAGATCTCATGTTGCGAAAAGGGGAATTTCTGTAACTTTTTGTAATTTGTATGTATTGCCGAACTCGATGATTTGAGATCCTCTGCATGTAAGAATTTCATACTTTTGAAAATAATAAGAATCTCTTGTTTTCTGTGTGATTTTCTATGTATCGAGTTGCACCCTCATCACAAATACATTAACCTTCAATAGTAATTAGAAAGTCTCAAATATGATGTGCAACTTAAAATGAAGCCTTCTAATACAAATAAACCTTATCCAAATTACATTATGTCCAAGTTATCAAGTAAATGCCTCAAATTACAAAAAATCAATAGAATATACCTCAGCATAAATCTGAAAAAAGTGAATGGACAAAACAATGGAGCTTTGAATCACCTTCACAATGCTGATTGAATCTCTAAAAGTTAATAAACTGGAAAAATATTATGAGCTGAGAGGTCCGAATGAGAGATCTAACTTCAAAAAACAATAAAATATTTGTTGGACTCAAAGGAACATTGACAGGGGGGGTGAATTAGTGTTCAACAAATATTAACTTAATTGATCTGAAAATCAACCTTTTTGCCATTACATTAAAACAAATATGCAAGAATTCAAAGGAAAAATTCATAGCACCATGACACAAATATTTTTGTGTGGAAACCTTGTTAAGGGAAAAACCGCGGTGGAGGTTAATCCACAATTTGAGTACTGAAATAAATTTCTACGTAAGGGAATGCACATGCATTCAGGAAGACTGCCTAGAGCTCACTGCCTTACAAACATTTAGATTAAAACCATTTGAAGGATGAATTGACATAGTAGCATCTATTCATGCTAGGTTATAGTTCTGGTGAAGCTCATAGATTAGATTTTGGATCTTCTTTCTAACTCTACACTTTGCTCTGCTCTTTTCTGCTCTTCACATCATATATAGACAAATTCACACTATTACTCTGTTGAATTTTGCACCATATTCACATTCACTATCTTCACATAATTCTCCACATATGACACACACAAAATGATAAAACCGATCTCATATATATATCTGCTATCAAGAAATTGATCATTTTTATGTCGACTTCATATAACATTTAGTTCTTCTCAAATGTCGGCAAGATCCACCACTGATTCTTTATGCGCATCCTCCAAATTTCGTTAAGATAAAGAGAGGATCTAAACAAAAATAATAGAGCACAAAAACATTTGATTAATCACTCCTTATACATCCATGATTGCTATAGTTTCCAATTCGGCCTTCTAGCACAGATAGTTAACAAATTAGTGCACCGAATCTCCTAGATCACATACTAGTGAATGTGTATCAGTATACTCCATGAATAAGCATAAAAAAAAATTAGAAAAAATTACTCAGAGATCCACAACCCAAAATAATAGTCTGGTGAGGTATTCAAATCAACTTTTATGCCTATAACCAGATGTCTTATTCTTCACCCTGTTCTATTGGTGTAAACCAAAACTATACTGTAGATCGGATGCATGACTTAGGTTGTGAAGGTTTCCATCAATGAAAAAACTTACAAGCCATATGCCAACAATCTCTCCATTTCTCATTGATGGAAAAACTTAGTGAAAATGACTAAGTGTCAGAATCATTATAAGTATGATGCCAAGCTTTGTTGCACTCTCTCCTCCTAAGATTTATAAAGCATTTTTCACTGCATTCTCTCCCCCTTTAACATCAATGATAAAGCATAGAAATCATATGCCAAAAATACAAAACATGTGTTCAAAATCTTCAAGACTCCCGATTATATATGTCAACAATTCTCCCCCTTAGACCAAAACTTCAAAAATTGAAAACAATTGACTACTACTTTAGAAAATTATCTTGTGATTTTTCTTCATTTTCGAAAGGAATTTATTCCAAGAAAATATTGTGATCCCAATGATAATGATCAAATTGTTATTCTTGGATGTTTTGTTGACAATTTCAGTTAAAGATTCTGGAATTGTAATTGCTTTTTCTAGTTTCTCACCTTTCCTTAATATCTCCATCATCTACTCCAATCTGCATTCGGTCAGATTCTTCATCTTCCAAAAAGTATCAAGAAGTGTTTTCTTCATGAATTGAATTTTGGTGTGTTCATATTGTAACTCCCAAATCCTTTTTCTAATGGTTCCATCCCGATCCTACAACATGTCAAAGATTTTACCAATTTCATTCAACTCTGTTTCAATGTGTTCCAATCTCTCTTTGTAATTACTAACTGCATGGGGCCAATGGATGCAATAGTTGTAGATTTTATTATCTGAATTCATGCACTATCTCAATTCATTCATTTTATTCTTTAGTTTGGTAAGTGATATTCTAAACTACTCCTTCAAGTGAGAGATAACTTCACCTTCTTCTTTGTCTTTATCTTCAGAGTTCATTGTTTCTTTACTGCATTCAATCAATTCCTTAGGTAGAATGTTCTACAAACTTTCCAATTTGATCTTGTAATGCTCAACATGAGCATTTAATACACTCAAGATCATGTCTTGATCATATGATGGTCTAATAGACCATAACCTAGCAATCTTCTGCATTCCACCTTCTTGCTGAATAAGCTGTTGCAACATTTCCTTTGTCAAATCATCTTCTTCCTCACTAGTTTTTTCTAGTTTCGATTAATTTTTCTATGGATCATCAGTTTTTTCATCCAATTCTTCATCTAGAATATCCATAATCTCCTTTTCTCTACCTTTTCCCTCAATTCTAGGAACTTTGCATTCCAAAGGGCTATATTCAACAACTTCTTTTTCTCTTTTCTGATTTTTCTCCATGCCACCAAAAGAGGAACCAACTTCCATTGTTCTTATCGGAGGGGAAATATTGATTGAACCACACTTTCCAATAACATTCTTAAAGAAATTTTCAAATTCTAGATACCAATCCGCCAAGCTCCTAGAATATGAGTATATTTTGACTACAAACCGGTTCATTTTCTTCCCACACCACATTGTCTATTTTTGGAAAATAGTTCAAGAAATACATTACTAAGCATATGATCAAAGTACTGAACTTGAAAGGGTAGCCTGTGTTGACTTTCTCTTTGTGGCATATTTGTCCTTGACGTCAAAACCGATAAGTTGGTTTGATTCAGTACTAGTGCTTTCATTTTCAGTGATTCACACTTATGCAATCACATGATGTTTACAGTGATGGTGACATATTTACATGTTGATGACTTATGTTATTTTGGTGGTTTGATCTTCATGGCATTTGATGCTTTACATAGTTGATTTTATTTTCCACATGCATGTTTAGCAGGGATAATATACAATTCAAGTTGACTAGTGCTTGGCATTATTATTCTCTTTGATTTCATATCATCTGGCTCAGTTTCTATGTTGCACATATCATCTCAACATTAACAGTTTGGCATAGTTGGCATAGTTACTTGTTTGTTATCTTGATTTTTTGGTGCTTGATTCACTTTGATATGGTTGGAATTCTATTCAATTCTACTATCTTGGGCTGGTCTAATCTGTTGTATTCATGTGCAAAGGTTATATATGTCACATATAGGTGATGGAATTTCATTGCTAAGATTGAAGGTAATGTTGACATTCAGTTATGAGATTTGTTTTTATTCACAAGGTATTTATAAAATATTTGCTTCACCTTGTGTGAAGTCTTCTAGCACACATTCTTATATATCTTGGTTGATACACAAAGGTGAATATTTGGACTTTGGCTTAGCATTGGTCTTCACAAATACTTGTCTTCATTATTGTTCGAGCCCTTCACATTTTGCATATGATATTAAACTATCATGAGCCTAAATGTTTATTTGACAAAATTGTTCAAAGTGATATTATTTCAAGCCTTTTATATTTAACATGGGAATGAATTTTTTTTAAAGTCACATGGTAGTGACCAAGGAATATTCAAACTCTTAGAGTGATATCGGGTATCAACAGCTATCATTCAATTTGGATTAATGTTTGTTTGTCTTATCATAATGATGGCATTTTGAGCAAAGGATATTCCTTACAGTATATGCGATGGAATTCAAAAGTTTATTAATTATCTTTCAGTTTGGGTTTAGGTGTTTTTGTTGTTTCTTTATCATGGCTAAGAATGAAACCCTAGCCACCATGGAGTGCATGATGATCTATAGGTTTTTTGTGTCTTCACACAGAGGATACATTGAGGGTTTATGATCTTGTTTTTTTGAAGCCTGTTGGTAGTAAGATTTGTTTGGATTTTTCATCATTCTGGTTTCGAAATTGGAATACTATCTATGAGCTAGCACATGTGCGACTATGGAATTTAGAGGATTTTCTTCCAAATGGGTCATTATGAGTTTACTTGATAGACTATGGTGGTTTGTTTTGCTTCATCCTTCATGACCAGGTATTGATAACTTTGTGTGTTGTTTTTGTGGTTTAGTTTTTTTTTGAAAGAAAAGATGTTGGATTATTTTGTTTGAGAATCTTAAGAAGATTAAGTATTTTTTTCTGAAGACTGAAATATGTTAGGGTTTCACAAACCCAAGTTTTTTTTAACTGAATGTGGTGATATTTGTTAAACAAGTTTACTTTGAAGGAGAGTCATTGAGGGTTTTTCATTTGAACCCTAACCCAAGTTATTGTTTCAGTTATATAAACTGCATACAAAGGTGGTTCTTTGTGGGGTCTTTAAAAGATGACTTAGAGACATTTTTTGGTGAGATTTGAAAAGAGGAATATGTTGTTCTCAGACATTTGATATAGAAGATATTGCATTGAAAATCTGATTATTATTTGAGAGGATTTTGATATACAACATTCTTCAAAAGGCTTATTGAAAATATTTCAGAGACTTCTATTGTAATTCTAGAGTTGCAAGGTCTGCAATCTAGAGTTATGATAGGATGCTATATCAGTGATATGTTAAATTGAGTTGGTGCTCCTATTGAATTTGGTACTTCAAAATGTTTGGTGCTGAGTTGGTGCTCTTTTGAATGAATAAAAAGATCAATTTACGAGTGGTTTTTTATACCCCAAGAGGGTTTTTCCACTCAGGAAAATAATGTGTTATGTGGTGAATTTGTGTTTCAGCCTATGTGCCTAAATGTTGTTTTTTTTCAGTAAATATCATTTTTCAATACACTTCATGCAATTCTCTGATACTTGACTAAATATTTCATTCTGTTTTGCCTGAAATCTTGTGGAAATAAAGCATTAAAAGGAATTTTTCAATCAGGTTTACTTGAACAATCAACATCATGCTTTGAAATTGTTAAGTAATGTTATTGTGATCAGTCTTTCTATTGTTAACATTCATTAACTTGTCCATGTTCACTCTGGAATTAAAAGGCTACATTAAATTGTTCCAAGGTCTTAGTTCTAAGTCAAGTGAAAATTTTATAATACTCTGATTCACCTCCCCCTCTCAGAGTAATTCATCTTCCAACAACCTATTTCTTTTGTCAGTTGCACATTCTCCATTAGTTGATCCTTTATCAACCCACATAGGTCAAAGTCCTAACCTTCGATTATCATCTTGTGAGAATTATAGACTACACTAGCCGAGGCCGCTCCTTCTCGGTTTCTGAAAAAATAATTTATATGAAATTCCATGCGCAATATATTAGTAACAAGATTCTTGATTGTCACAATTATGAGTGCCCTCTGATCTTTGATTATTTTAGTTAGGGTTTCAACTTCCTTGTTCCAGATGGATTTCTTCCTTGGTACATATTTGATTTTACATAATCTAGTCAAATTCTCAATTACCTCCTTTGAAATGATGTAGGGTTTGTCCAAAGTTAAAATATCATCATGTAATCTGCTCAAGATGAATTTGACAAATTTTGCATCCTCGAAGTATGAAAACTCATTCCAAATATCCAATTTTTTGTGTTCAGCTTCACTCAATTTCTTCAATTCATTGGGTAATAGAAAATTCCTAATGGAACTAATTTTTCCACTATTGTATTCATCCAAAATGATTGTCCTCTTGATTTTTTCCATTTTCTTTTTACACTTATGTTTAAAAACCACACACCAACTTATATGAAAATTCTGAAGATAGTTGAAATACTTGATAGATTTCTAGTTTTGATGGCAAATCAATTTCTCTGCTTCAAAATTATTCTAGCGAGTCCTCTCCTTCTTCTCTACTTCAATGCAAAGTGACAAATGACGATTCCAACTTGACTTTTATAGTTCGCACATGTGCAATAAATGCATTTTCCCTAAGTTTTTTGGGTGCCCTATTTTCTCAGACAATGAGAGAATTTTTTTATTGTGGACCTATGAATTCTTTGAATTTCCTTGTGAAATTTCTCCAAAATCTCTACACACTATAAATACACCTTTTTGAATATTCTTCACATTCCAGTACCATCCACAAATAGGGGAGGAAATATTTTCTTGAAAAACTCCCCCTAGGCCAGTGGTTTGAAATCAATTACCAGAAGAATTACCCAAAGCAGGTTCTGATATAGAACCATTTCCAGCATCATAATCATTCTTCCTTACCCATGTCTTCTTCATCTCATCTCTCATCTCATTTGTATTCACTTTTCCTTTTCCTTTGTCATTTCCCTATATATTTCCGCCTTTGTATACCAAACCTATTCTATCCATAGTTGTTTTTCTATAGAATCTTGCAATGTGACCATATTTATTACAATTGTAGCACACAGTTCTTCCTTGTCCAAACCAATCATTCCATTGATTTCTTCTTGATCTGCATTGATTAACAATATGTCCAAATCTCCCACATGTGTAACATTGAACATTCTTTCTATTCACAGAGTAGTTTAACATATTTATGCATTCATTTGAAACACTGACCAAAAAATGATAAATCTCCTGATTTCATATTACTTCTACACTGAGTAGCCATATGGCAAAATTTATTGCAAGAAAAACAATATCCATTAAATTTTTGAGCATTAGGTTGTCTTACCGGATACCTTCCAACTTTGTTCATTAGGTTTTCTTCTCTGAAATTCTTTTGTCCATGTCTAGAAATTTCTCCTTTTTCATATCCAAGACCTCTCTTATCATTTCCACTCTTTTTTCCTTGAGTCAACTCATCAAGCTTCAATGAACTGACCTTAAAATTTTCTTTGTACTCATTTTTAGTAGAAAGTTCATTTCTAAGGATAACAATATGTTTACCAAGTTCTTCTTCATTTCTTCTCGATTGTTGAAATTCACTTTCCAGCTGAGAAAATTATTCATTTATTATTTTTTGTTCATCAAATTTATCCTTTAAGGACTAGACTAGATTCTCTTCATTCTTCTTCCTTTCTTCAATCTCTTTAGTCAGCTTCATCACCATAGTTTGCATCTCATGCTTTAGGGTAGCATTTTCTCTGGCAATCTTTTCACATTCTTTAGTTATTTCCTTCAAGGTCTGATTTAGGTTAGCATCATCCATGTTTTCATTCTCTTGTTGCTTGATCTGATCACATAGATCCTTCCTTTTCTCCTTGGATTTAATAATCTGATCCTTCAATTACTGAATAAATTTCTTAGCATCTCTAAGATTTTCTTTCAATTCCTATACTTCTTCTTTAGACTGATCAAGGTCATTAAGTGCCACCAAAAGTTGTTGAAGACTACTAGAGTCCATCACATTCCAAGATCTACCTAAAGCTACTAAACTTCTTTCGAGGAACCAGATGCTCTAATACCAATTTTTGAACTCAAAGGAACACTGAGAGGGGGGGTGAATAACTATTCAAAAAATCTTAACATAATTAATCTAAAACTCAATATTTTTGTCATTACATTAAAAGAAAGATGCAAGAATTCAAAGGAAACATTCATAACACCATGACACAAAGATTTTTGTTAGGAAACCCTATTAGGGGAAAAACCATGGTGGAGGTTAATCCATAATTTGAGTACTCAAATAAAGTTTTACATAAGGGAATGCACTTGCATTCAGGCACACTTCCTAGAGCTCACTGCTCAAAAGGGAAGGCTCACTGCCTTACAAATGTTTAGATTAAAACCATTTTAAGGATGAACTCATATAGTAGCATCTATTCATGCCAAGTTACAGTTTTGGTGAAGCTCATAGATTAGATTTTGGATCTACTTTTTGACTCTGCACTTTGCTCTGCTCTTTTTGACTCTTCACATTACATATAGATAAATGTGCACTATTACTCTACTGAATTTCACACCATATTCAAATCCACTATCTTCACATACTTCTCCACATATGACACACACAAAATGATAAAACCGATCTCATATATATATCCGTTATCAAGGATTTGATCATTTTTAGGTTGGCTTCATAAAACATTTAGTTCTTCTCAAATGTCATCCATATCCACCACTGATTCTTTATGCACATCCTCCAAAGTTGGTTAAGACAAAGTGAGGACCTAAACAAAGATAATAGAGCATGAAAACATTTGATTAGTTACTTCTTATACATCCACAATTACTATAGTTTCTAGGTCGACCTTCTAGCATAGATAATCAACAAATTAGTGCTCTAGATCTCCTAGATCACATACTAGTGAATGTGTATCAATATAATCCATGAATAAACATCAACAAAAATTAGAAAGCCCTCCTCAAAGATCCACAACCCAAAATAATAGTCCGGTGAGGTATTCAGATCAAATTTTTTTCCTATAATCGGATGTCTTGTTTTGCCAGTGTAAATCAAAACTATATTGTAGATTGGATGCATGAATTAGGTTTCCATCAATGACAACACTTACAAGCCATATTCCAACAATATTATAGGAATAAAATTTGGAAATAATTCCTACACCACTAGAAAGTTCTTGGAATCAACTTTCTA
Organism: Sequoiadendron giganteum; assembly: GCA_007115665.2. Classification (NCBI taxonomy): domain Eukaryota; kingdom Viridiplantae; phylum Streptophyta; class Pinopsida; order Cupressales; family Cupressaceae; genus Sequoiadendron; species Sequoiadendron giganteum. The sequence goes on along the minus strand of CM021106.1, from coordinate 152,585,150 downwards.
ATGGTATCTTGTTTTCAAAAATCCAATACTTGAGTAAAAATTTATGGAAATTTTAAGAAAATTGCCTAATTAATAGATGAGGTGGCTTCCGTGATGGTCATTTGGCCATCAAATTTAAGATTGTCACCTGAAATTTTTGAAAATTTGTTAAAAATAAATATACTTCAAAATATTAAGTATTTTATATGAAAATGAAAGGTTTTGGGCTTTATGTACACAATGTAAGGGTTGGATCTGACCCAATCAACTTCAAAAATTTACCCGAAATGCAATCCCTCCAACTTACAATAAAAAAATCAAGAAAAAATCCCAAATATGGTATTTATTTCAAGTTTTTCTAATTCTCCAAGTCATCATATGATGCAAGAGAAGAGAATATTAAACCTTACAAAAAATAACCAAGATCTTTCACTAGCAATAGCTCAACCCTCAGACCTAAGAAGGGTTTTGCAAGGCTTGGTTCTGATACCATGTAAGAGCTCAAGATAAGCTCAATACCCAAGACCACCTACAAAAACAAAAAAAAACCTTCTACAAGAGAGTATGCAAGAATATGAGCTTGCTTGATATTAAGATCTATCAAAATGATGAGGTATGAAGTATGATACAAATGAGTATAAAGATCCTCCTTACATAGGAAAGGTGAGAAGTAAAATGTAATAGATTTATGACATGTCTTAATCCTATAACATGTGACAACTAGCTAACTACCTAGGAAATGAAGCATAGATAAGATAAGTTCTAGAAAAGCTAACTAAGACTTCTAGAAGGAATATTATATCCTAAGTAAACTTAACATATGAATAAGTCACTTAATTACCTAGTGAATGAATTACTAGGTACAAGAAATTATTATTCAAACCAATAGTCCATATCATCAGTACCATGATAAACCAAATAATAATCGAAAGCACATCCCAAATATCTAAAAACCTTCTTAACAAAAGTCTAATTCTCTCTACTAGGGTTAGACATAAACCTGCTTAGAACTCCCACTACTTGGGCTATATTTGGTCTAGTGAAAACCATTGCATACATAAAACTACCAATGGAACTAGCATAAGGAACCATAGATATATCCTCAACATCATCTATTTGAGTAATCATCCATTAACTAATAATTAATTAATCTTTAATTGATTTTTAGTTTAATTTATTCTCATTCACTTAAGCTAAACTTAGGAGTTCTGTATTCAATTAACTAAGTAATTTTTTATTAATTGAAGTGAGAAATTATTAGGTTTGATCCTATATAGCACTCAACCCTCATTGCATTATCACTCTAGATATTTAATCTCAAACTCTCAACCTTTGAGGACTTTTTTTTTCCTTAGAGATTCTTGACGTTCATTTTGTATCTTTTTTATTGTTGAGGAGTTTTACACATATTATTTGCAGATCTCTTGCATGTAAGGTGTCTTTGTTTAGTTTTTGATTCTATGGATCTTGTTTTTTCACAATTCTAACATGGCATCAAAGTGTGGATTCATTAAACCCCTTCTAGATTTATGAAGCAAAATCGAGAAATTGGGCATGTAACTTTTCGCTCGGGAATCAAAATTAGGGAAATAAGATATAATTAGAAAGATGGTTATGAGGACTATCCAACGGTGTTGATTTTTTTCTAAATGTTTTATCTTGTTACATTCTAAAACTTGTTGAAGTCAGAGGTGTTGTTTTTAGTCTCGAGCTCATAACTTTTGACCCATTTCTTCATTTTTTGTGAATCCCATGGCATTGGAACCATATTTGAGAGCTCTTCATAGACATCTATGAAATTTTCCATATTTCTCTCCAAGTACATTTTATTCAATCTTTTTTGTTTTCACATTTTGTTGAGTTACTTGGATGTTTTTGCTCATGAAAACTTTTTGTTTCCATGGGATGACTAATTTTTCCTGTTCTATATGTATTTCTAGTATTTTATCCTATTTTTTAATTGTATACATCTTTTTTAATGCACATAATCTTTTATGTATGCACTATAATAAAGTGCCATTTTGGTGTATACTTTTTGGGGATTGAGCATATCCCGTTGTGCCTTTTGTATTTGTATTATGTTATAAAGTTCCATGGGGTGTTGATGTTTACCTTTGGTTTTCTATCACACCTTTTCTAAGTGAGTGTCCCCTCCATGATAGTAGTGAATCCTAGTGATTCTTGCCTCATGTGTGTGTCCCTTAGTTGGCACACCCTTTATTTGAAGCTTATTTCTCCTTCATGCACTTCTTGGTTTCATATAGTTTTAGTGTACCTTTCATGACTCTCCATTTTCATATTTATGGGTGTGTTTCTATTTTTGGTGCTAATGTGTCCTTGGTTTCATGTTTGACTGATCTACACATCTAATTCTTGTTCTTATGTACTTTCAAATGTAGAACACATCAATGGTTCATTACATGCATTTTAATGAGATGGATGATTTTCCATATGGAAACTCTTGCATTCCTATTTTTGGAGGCTCTACATTTTAGAACTATATCAACCATCATTCAACAACAGTCTACAAATTCTTCATTATAAAATGATGTTGTACATGTTCCTCTTTTTTGGGACATTATTTTGGTTGGAGGATTCTTAGTCCTTCACCTTTATTTGGAGGATTTTTTAGTCCTTCATTCAACTTTCTCTCTTTTGGAGAGGAGTTTTCTTCCATAGGTTTTTTCTCTTCTTCTCTAGTTTTGAGAGATATTTGTTTGTACATGGGTATGTCACTCAACCTTGTTCTCTAGGACCCAACATACATTCTATTTTTTATAGTTTTTAGCTACTACCTAAGATCATATCAAGGGGTGGTGTTAGAGTAATCATGCATTATCTAATAATTAATTAATCTTTAATTGATTATTAGTCTAATTTATTCTCATGCACTTGAGCTAAACTTAGGAGTTCTTTATTTGGTTAACTAAGTTATTTTCTATTAACTGAATTGAGAAATTATTAGGGTTTATCTTATATAATACTCAACCCTCATTGTATTATCACTCTGGATATTTAATCTTGAACTCTCAACCTTTGAGGAATTTTGTTTTTCTTAAATATTCTTGAGGTTCATTTTGTAGCTTTTTCTTGTTGAGGAATATTACACATATTATTTGTAGATCTATTGCATGGAAGATGTATTTGTTCATTGTTTGATCATGTGGATAATGTTTTTTACTTAGTTCTAACATTGTTATCAGAATTAGGATACACATATAAGCTCAACTTAGTACCAACATGAAATGGAATACTAATTAGTTTATAGTCATGCATATTAAACCTCTACAAAATAGTATCAGCATACTTACTCTGACTTAACAAAAGATTTCTGTGAGCTCAATCTCTTCTAATTTTCATCCCAATAATATATTTTGTAGCCCCTCTAAAAAATAGTATCAACATACTTACTCTGACTTAAAAAAATCTTTTTGTGAGCCTAATCTCTTCTAATTTTCATACCAATAATATATTTTGTAGCCCCCAAGTCCTTCATATCAAATATATCAGAAATTTGTGCTTTGAGATTATTAGTCATCACTTTGATGTTACCAAAAAACATATCATCAACATAAAATTAAATAATTAGAATATGATCATCAATAACCTTAATGTAAACAAAATGCTCCTTATCACTCCTAAGAACACCTAACTTCAAGGCAAAAGAATCAAACTTTTGGTACCACACCCTGGGTGACTATTTCAAACCATACAAAGATCTCTTTAACCTATAAACCAATTGCTTTTTTCCTTTCATAGAAAGATTGTCATGTTGTCATATATAAATTTTCTCCTAAAGATCCCCATGCATGAAATAAATTTTAACATACATTTGATCTATCTTAAAATAATAAGGAGCAGAAATAGATAACAAGAATCTAATAAAAGTTAGTTTAGCAATAGGAGAGAAAATTTCACCAAAATCAACTTGCTCTCTCTAGGAGTATCCCTTAGGCACTAATCTAGCCTTATATTGCTCTAACTAACCATCTGTGCCAAATCTCTTTTTAAATACCAACTTAAATCCAATGGGCTTCCTTCCTTTGGAAAAACTAACAATATCCCAAGTGTGACAACTATCCAAATCCATCGTCTCCTCTTCTATGGCTGCAAGCAAGACTCACTTTCCTCTAAAGAGAAATCCTCCATGTAATAAACAAACCAAATACACAACATAAATTTAATGGGCTATGTGTGAACTAGATTTTATTTCCATGTGGATCTCCTCAAGGTAGGATTAATGGGATCTAAGTATTCTTCTTCCTTTGTGTGATCATCCTACACATCTTCTAAAATATTTGAACCCTCTTCTTCCTCTCTATCATCAAATCCATTTGGTTGTTCTTCCACATATGCATCTTCTTGCTTCTCAATCCTTTTATCGAAGTGCATTGTCTTCATCTTATCATTCTCCCTTGGTTTTTATTATCTTGAGTAAGCTCTAAACTCCCTAAAAATCACATCTCTAGAAAAGATAATCTTATGGGTTAAAGTACTCAAAATATTATAACCTTTAATATTCTCATTGTAACCAAAAAAGATGCATTTATGAGCTTTTGGATCCAATTTAGATGGCTTCTCTTGATGCACATGACCAAAGGACTCACAACCAAAGACCCTTAAGTTTAAAATAGAAGGCTTTCTACCTATCCATATTTCATAACGAGTTTTATCAACAAGATTTGAACAATGAGATCTATTCATCAAATAATAAGCAGTACTAACTACTTCTACCCAAAAGAATTTATCAAGCTTTGCACCACTCAAAATGTTCCTAGCTCTCTCCATCAAGGTTCAGTTCATTCTTTTTGCTACCCTATTTTATTGAGGAGTATAAGGAGCAGTCTTCTATCGAACAATACCTCCATGCTTACAAAACTCATCAAATTCCCTGAACAATATTCAACCCCATTGTTAGATTTCAACAGTTTTATCTTATAATATGATTGCTTCTCAACTAAGGCCTTAATCCATTAAACTTAGTGGAAATTTCATATTTATAATGCACAAAATAAATCCATATAGATATCTTGATACATCATCAATGAAAGACATAATATTGAGATTTACCCAAAGAGTCAATATCCACTTGTCCACATACATTTGAATGAATCATCTATAATAATCTCTTTTCCTTAATAATTCCATTAGGAAATGGAGATATATTCTATTTACCAAACACAAATTTTTTATGAAAATCATTTTTTCCAACAAAATAATTAGAAATATCATCAACCAACTTTTTATTAAGAATGGTCTTAAGACCTTTTTAAACAATGTGATTGTCTATCATGCCATAATATACATGAATTTTTAATGTTAGTTACATTGGAGGAGTTACATAAAGTAGGGGAATTTAGCCTAAAAAAAGTACCTATCTGAGATCCTTTAGCTATCACCAAGCTCCGACTTACCAACCTATAACTAACAATCTCAAATGTAACATGCATTCTAGAATCATTCAACTTGGACACTGAAAGTAAATTTCTCACAAGTCCTAGAATATGTAAAACATCATCGAGGGATTTAATCCTCCCATCACTAAAACAAAACTTTACCATTCCCTTACCAACAATCTTCTTAGTATTGTTATCACCAAGGAGAACATCTCCCCAATCATATACTTTGTAATAAGTAAACAACTCCTTTCGAGGATTCATGTGGTAGGAGCAACCTAAATCAATAGGCCAGGCATCATCACTAATAGAGTTTTCTGAAATAATCAAAGCATCAAAATAATCATGAGAGGACTTTTTTATGGAGGAATCAACATTCTTTTTCTTTTTCTTGCACTCCTTCACACACCCTTTTTTTCCATAATTTCAACACTTTACTATTCTCTTTTTGAGGCTCTTGGAACATCCTTCAAACTTATCCCTCTTTTTATCCCCTTTACACCCTTTCTCTTTGGACCTTCCTTGAATATGCAAGACATCTTGGGAGTGAAAATTCATAGACTTTATCCTCGTCTCCTCTAATAGAAGTATGGAAATCATGTTGTCCATCTTTAGCTCTACATTACCAATACTTATGGCAACAATTAGATTTTCCCAATATTTGGGTAAAGAACAAAGAAACAAGATATATTTATCTTCATCTTCTAATTTAACATGTACTGATGCAAGCTGACTTATAATCAGATTAAAATAATTTAAATGGTCTACAATAGAATTACTATCTTTCATTTTTAATGAATATAATTGTATACACCTAAAATTGGTCTAGAGCATTCGATTAATTAAATACAAATTATTTGATTAATTATCCTAGTTTCCTCTACTGTTTAAATAAATAGAAATATTTATTTATATAGTTCACATTTAATAAATCTTAATTAAATAAAAAAAATTAAATAAAGATTAAAACACTTTATTGATTAATTGCCATATTCTTCTGTCTAATTTAATAAACAACTTCTATAGTTCGTTTTATTAAATTATTTATCCTTCTAATGCTAATTTAAATAAATCAAAATATTTGAATAAAAGCATAAGGAATATTCCATCTATATTCTCTCAAAAATGAATTAGATATCCTATGTCTAATCTATGTCTAAAATATGTCACAATTAATGCTTTGAAACTTCACAGGAAGTTTTGGAGACAAATTGGAGACAAATTCCATATTCTTCTCTCAATCCTCCTCCATTAATCTTTCCTCTTCTCTTGCCTGATGTTTTCATGGGTAGAGAAAATCACCAAATTTCTCTCAATCTCCTCCATATCTCACCATTCAATCCTCCAGATTGAATCCAAGCCTCTTAATGCCTTCCCTATGCATTTCTACAGCCAGGAATTCTATAAATACAACTTCATTGAACCAAGAAAAGGATCTAGATAATCTAACTTATGCACTCTTACTCTACAGGAATTCAAGCATCAAGCATCAAGGAATCAAGTTTTCATATCATGGCTGCCTCCTGTAACTGCATTTATCTATTTCATGTCAATTCATGCTAGTTTAGTTTCTTTATCATCTAGTATTATCCTATTAAGCTCCATATCATTACTTTAGCATCCATCTCATTCTTTCAATTGTCATTTTAACAATCATAGTGCACTCACGATCTAAGAGCCATTTTGATTTAATAAATCTTGGGAGATAGAGAACAATATGATGCTTTCAATAGATTATTGCTTTGAATTGATTCAATTTGATTTGTCTTTGATATCATGTCGTATTAAGAAGTGTTTTGTGCTTTATAACTAATTCACCACTTACAATTTGGCATCAGGTAGGAGTTATAGCGCTTCAGTCGACTGTTCCAGCGCTTTTGTAATTTCAATCTGGATCCGACGCGGCCGCGACCAGATTTTAATTTTTTCATAGTTGGACTAAAAATTATCAATCCTAAGATAGTCACTTCTAGTTTTCTAAAATTTATCAATCCTAGGATAGTCACTTCTTGGTTTCTAAAATATATCAATCCTAGGATAGTCATTGCATTTTTATAGTACAAGTTAAAAAGAACAACTTGATTTCTGTGAAGCAACACATTCACTTAGATTAGAAAATTTCTTTTTGGGCTTAAAACAAAACAACTTATATGTTGTGCTTGTGGTGATTAGGCTTATGATCTCCCCTTAACTGGGTGACCAAAGTGCCAGATTCACTTTTACTTCATGCTATTTATGCTTTATTAAATCCTTTAGAAGGCCTATCGTAGTGGGAAAAAGTACTCACCCTATGGGAACGACCTAAGTGGGAACACCTAACGCCAAGGATTCCAACCCACTGTAATAAAAATGCAAGTTGTTGATGAAAGTCCAACTTGATGGTAGTGAGCAAGATAATCATCCCGAAAATATTTGTTCTAAAGATTGGGAGGTCTCCTGAGAGATTTTATCAATTACCGCACTGCACGAAAGCCCTATTTACGAACCATAGAGTAGTATCCCGCCAAGTCAGTATCCATACATTGTCATACTCAAAGTGCAAGGGGAGGGAATAATCTTCCCCCAAGACACTCACCGTATAATTTCCACTGACTGTTTGCTCAGGGGATGAGAAATCCAACTCTGAGTATGCGCCTGGAAATGACAAAAACATAGGCACCCTCTAGGGGGTGACAAGGTTGTGTTGCGTCAATGCAATTCAAGATGTGGGCTATGAGTATAATGATGACTTATTTGTCCTTAAGTGTGAGTCTATTTGATTTGTATACAATTGTCAAAGCAACCCATCAAAATAAATAAGAATCATTCATGATTCTTGAACATACATGATCTATTCAATTAAAACAATTATTCACAATTACTTGCTCTGTTTTCAAAAATTCATTAAAATCAGATTTAAGATCATCCTGAAAACACCAAAGTTAGTTAGATCAGAAAATCCATGCTGCGAAAGTGGAAGTCCACCACATTTGTCAAGAGAAAAATCAAAATCACAAAACCCAAGAAACCTTTTGGTTATAGAGATAAATTGAGAAGACAACTTTTTCTATATCAAAATCGGAAACTCTTTTTACAACATAGAACATTCATCCATAGATATCACAATTTTTCTATCAGTCACACTTTAGATTACACAGTAGAACCACTCTATTCATGAGCCTTCTTTCAAACAAGAGCTCTCACTTAGTATCACAATCGTAGTTAGCACATACATCCTACTTATCTTCCACAATCCATGATATAGTATGCCACAAGGCCAGATCAAATTTTACAATAGAGTCACAAAAGTCCTATTTTTAGCGCTCTGGAAACCTGTTTTAGTGCTTCAGGTCACTGTTTTAGTGCTTCTATGAAATAGTGCTTTCAGGCACTGTTTGAGCACTTACAATCTATATTTTAGCGCTTCCATCAATTTCTACAATGCTTTCATGCACTGTTTCAGCGCTTCTATCAAAACAATGCTTCCATCAATTTCTACAACGCTTTCATGCACTGTTTCAGTGCTTCTATCAAGATAGCGCTTCCATCAATTTTTGTAGCACTTTCGTGCACTGTTTTAGTGCTTCTGTCACCTATTTCAGGGCTTCGGAGCTCTGTTCTAGCACTTTTGTGAAATAGCGCCTCTATCCTTTGTTTTAGCGCTTTCGAAATAAAGAGTTCAAAATTTTTACCATCCAGTCAGTCTGTCATTTCATCAGAACCAAGTTTCTTTTTATCAGAATCACTATGTAGAGATTGAAAACAGATAGGTTTATACAAACTTCCAATCTTATCAACTGAAACAAGATCTTGCAAATCACAAGTGTCAAAATCAAATACATAATCAATTACTACACTGAAGTTTCATCATCGGGATACTATCATCCTTTATCATGAAACCAAGTATAGTAATCAAATTTTTAACATAGTCTCATCAATAAGATCATTCATCTTATTTGAATTTGTTAAAAGTTCAATTGACATTTTCCCAGCATAGAAGATCAACATTTCAGAAGAAAGGGTAAAAATTTGTATGCCAATCTTCACTAGGTCCCAAAAACAGAGACTCTTAGAGCAAGAAATTTTAAAATCCCAAGCAATGGCCGAGGAAAATCCTTGGAACAATCTAAACCGAAATGATAAGAAAAAAATAACTCCAGAGGATATTCAAGCAGCTCAACAACATCCCAAGTTCCATATATTTATGGAAAATATTTTAGAAAAAGATATGGAGAAGTATCTTTTCATGTTGGCTAAATCAAGTGCCAAACTTCCCAAGGACTTCAACATGAATCATCTAAAGGAAGCACCTGGAACAAGTGAGACTGAAATACTGCAACCTACACAAACAATAGATCCAGTTGCCACTTTGACATCTCAAATGCAATTGTTACAACAATAGATACAGGATATGATGATAGGGAGTACCAAGAGATATGCGATACAGGACATTTGTCCTTATCCTTTCAACACAATGGTCAGTCTGATACCATTTCCTAGACACTGTGAAATCCCAAAGTATGATAAGTACAATGGAAGAACAGACTCGATAGATCATATCAAGGAATTCAAAATAATGAGTCTCAAGTTTTCCCAAGAGGAAACTTACTTAATGAGATTATTCCCAAGGAGCTTAGGAGGATCATGTATGGAGTGGTTTTCAAAACTACAACCAGGTATCAGAACTTTTGAGGAATTAGTCAATAGGTTCATTTCCTAGTACTCCTTTAACATCCAACACGATGTTACAATAAAGGATCTTTATAACCTAAAGAAAAAAAAGGGGAAACGTTCTTGTCTTTTCTACAAAGATGGCGATGATTGTTCGCTAGATATCCTTGATCTATTCCTGAGGAAGAAAAGATGGAGTTGTTCATTGACAACTTGAAGGAGGAAATGAGTTATAGTTTCAAATTACAATTTCCACCCACATTCCAAAAAGTAATAGAAAATGGTCTTAAAATCAAAGAGGCATTAGTCAAAAGAGGAGTTATCAAACATTTCAATGATAAAACAAACAACACAATTAACTCCTCCAATCAATATTCAAGAAGTGATAAGCCAAAATTTTTGAAAAAGAATCGAACCACAACTACCAATAAAACAACAAATGATTCCCAAAATGTCAAACTGGTTTTTAACTTGACAGCATCTACATCAAAGAATCAAAACAATGATCAAATTTTTAAGTCAAATGTCATACAAAGCAATGAAATCGTAAAAACACAGTCATATCAAAAACCATCAAATCGCCGAAGGTTCACACCTTTAGGCCTAACGATAAAATCAGCAATGAAAGAACTAGTCACTAGTGGTCTTATCACTACACGGGAAGCCCGATTTTGGGATCCACAGTTCAAACCACCATGGTGGAATGACGCTGATTACTGCAACTTCCATAATAACAAAGGCCACAAAAACAATGATTGTATGGAGTTAAAGCATGCAATACAAGATTTGATTGACAACAATAAAGCATATGTGGAAACACTCCAAAACAATAACAATCATTCGGCTTTCAAGGACCCTTTGCCAAACTATGACAAAGGAGCACCATCATCTTCAAACAACAAAGGGAAAAATGTCAACCATGTCTTTGACACAACAATCCTTTGTCTATCTAGAATATAGATTGATCATACAGTTAGTCACAACATTGATGAACCCAAAATCAACATCACTACCCCTTTGGACTTGCTCCCAAGCATACCAAACTCTGATAATCAAATCAATGTCTTAAAAATCAAAGACCGTCAAGAAAATCAACCAGCAAATGTAATGACTAGGGGGAAAGCCAAGGTCATGTTAAAGGGAGTTGGGTCTACACATGCAATTCCACCTCCATCTCATTATAACATTGTCGATCAATTGCAAAAAATTCCTACTCAAATATCGATACTAGAGCTCCTTAAAATATCACCATCACATAAGGAGGTTCTCGAACAAGCATTAGTTGCCACTACGGTACCAAAGAATCTAGATGTTTGTCTATTCCAAGATATGGTGGGATATTTGACTACCCCACATTGTATATCATTCTCTGAATAGGATGATATCTCACTAAACCATCCCCATAATATTGCACTCCATATTGAAGTCTTAATCCACAATCATCGTGTCAAGAGAGTCTTAATAGATGGGGGAGCTGGTCTGAACATTTGCACTCTCAAGTTAATCCATGCACTAGGGTATTTAGATGATGCTATTGATTCTCGAAGAAAAATGACTATAAAAGCATATGATGAAGAAGAAAGATTGTCTAAAGGCTTGATTGTGCTACCCATTCAAGTGGGGCCAATGATGAAACATATAGCATGTCAAGTGTTGGAGAAAGATTTAACATACAACATTCTCTTAGGACGACCATGGATCCATGAAATGTAGGTTGTACCTTCAACATATCATCAATGTTTGAAATTCCCAATAAATGGATGAGAGGTGACTATATTTGCTGATTTCAATCATCCTCAACATTGTGACACACTTAGGATCTCTCAAGATACCTTTGTACCACACAATAGGGAAGCATCATGTTCAAAATCATCCAAAGAAGAACAACATCCAAGTATCACTACTAAGTGGGTAGAGAAGAAGGGTAAAGAAAAAGAGACAAGTCCTATTGAAACTCAATCAACAGATAATCCAGATCAAAATACTTCTTTATCACATAAATTCCAAGAGAAAGTCCAACTGACGGACAAAGGAATGGGAACATATTCTATGGAGCAATCGCTTAACCTATCATAGTTAATTCCATCTCCTAGGACATATTGTCAACCATCTATGATCAAATCTCAAACATCCTTACCCGTCACGACTCTTGACGAAAGGTTTGTCAAAAAGGGTACAATAGAGGGTGAAACAAACAACAAAGAAATCCTGGATTGGCTATACAAAGATGAGGAACCCTCTACATTAGATATCAGCATAAAAAATGTCAACATCGACACTGATAAATATGGAAAAGGAAAAGCTATTTTAGGAAAAATGGGGTATGAAGGACAAGAACCTGTTGGATTAAGAAAGGATGGAATCATAGAGCCTATTATACCCCTCACTCTCCACACATAAGAGAAGCCAAGACTAGGATACTCTGAAGAAGAAAAATAAGAACTAACAAGGATGGCTATAGAAAATATCCTTTAGTTTAGAGATAGCTCTGAAACAGATTCAAATGAATATGAGTGGTCGTTGTGTTCTGACCTATCTTTCACTGATATTCAAGTTGATGTAATTCAACAATATGCACCTATGTGTGAGGAGGGCCAAGGTTCTAGGTCTAGACCACTCATGGCAGGGTCACTAAATATTGATGATTCAAGTGGGGAAGAGCAAACTTCGAGTGGACTAGACGATCTTGAAGAAAGTACCATCATGGACCTTGATATTCCAATAAATGACTATGATGAAATGGCTGTCCAAACCCTTACATCCATCACCTTGAATGAATCTGATAACCTCATGCCATTAATCCATCCTAAACTCATTGACTGGGAACCTATTGAACCTTTGAATATATCAATATTTACAAATGATGATGCCATTGTAAACTTCCTATGTCATATTGAACCTAGTACAAATTCTATATGTAATACTCATAACAACACGACTCAGTAGGAGGGTGTCAAATCTTCTAGTTGCAAAAATGACAACATGGAAAATAGATCTAATGGTGAAAACCATTCTATGGTAGCATTAGATCTCGAAAAAGTAAAAATAAAGAACGCATCTAACGGTGAAAACCTTTCTGAGGCATTGAAGGATGGAAGATTTGATACTCTTTCAGAACATTATCATGAACGATCATCAGTCCTAGTGGAACCAACATAGTCTATAAATATCGGCACTGAAGATAAGGCAAAAATCCTACATATTGCAGAATCCATGACAGAACAAGAAAGACCGGAATTCATCAAATTCTTTAAAGAAAGAAGCATCAAATTCGCTTGGTCATATTCTGATATTCCAGGCTTAGACTCAAATCTTCTAATGCATCACTTGTCTTTACTTGCAGGAATCAAGCCTGTCAAGCAAAAATTGAGAAAAATGCATCCCCACATCGCATTGATGGTAAAGAAAGAGCTAAATAAATTGTTGGATGTTGGATTCATATGGTCTATAGACTATGCCAAATGCATATCAAACCTTGTACCTATTTTAAAGCTGGACAATAGCATCATAATATGTACAGATTTTAGGGACCTAAATAAAGCATGCCCGAAGGATGATTTTCTACTACCAACTATAGACATCATCATGGACTTGACAGCATGGCATGCCATGTTGTCAATCATGGATGGTTTCTCTGGGTACAATCAAATAAAAATAGCTCCAGAAGATCAAGAAAAGACAGATTTTACATGTCCATGGGGAACTTTCTGCTAGAACATCATGCCATTTGGTCTAAAGAATGTAGGAGCCACTTATCAAAGAGCAATGACAACAATCTTCCATGATATGATGCACACCTTCATGGAGGATTACGTGGATGACATCTTGGAAAAATCTAGTACAAGGGATAGACATCTACATATCCTCAACAAAATCTTCACATAGATGGAGAAATTCAATGTCAGGTTAAACCCCAAGAAGTGTGTCTTCGAGGTCACATTAGCAAAACTATTAGGGTACATTGTCTCAAAAAAAGGCATTGAAGTGGATCTAGCGAAAGTCAAAGCAATTATGGAGATGCCACCTCCTAAAAATATAAGTTAACTCAGATCACTACAGGGAAGGCTCCAATCGATCAGAAGATTCATCTCCCAACTGGCAAACAAAAGTCATCCTTTAATCATCTATTGCATAAAAATATAGTTTTCAAGTGGGATGAGGGGTGTGAAACAACATTCAATAAAATCAAATAGTATCTAATGTCACCACCCATTCTCATGCCACCAATAGAAGGAAGGCCTCTCATATTGTACATTGCTATGATAGATATCTCTATGGGGGTACTATTAGAGCAAGAGGATTATGAAGGAAAAGAACATGCCATCTACTATATCAGCCATACTTTGAATGGATATGAAATCAATTACACTTTCATAGAGAAATCTTGCTTGATGGTGGTATTCGCTACTCAATAGTTAAGACACTACATGCTAACTCATACAATCAAGCTAATAGAAAAGATTCGATCCTTTAAAGTATCTACTCAGTAAAGCTGCCTTAATAGGTAGACTGGCCAAGTGGGTCATGCTATTAAGTGAATTTGACATGCAGTATCTGGAGAGAAAGGCAATCAAGGGTTGGGAAATAGCTGAACAATTAGCTAAGGCTCCTTTACCAGATGATTGACCAATGCAATGGAGTTTCCAGATGCAAACATTTTGATAGTAATGCCCCAACAATGGGTATTATATTTTGATGGATCATATACACAGCGTGGATCAGGAGCAGGAATTTTGTTCATTTCTCCATAAGGACACACCATTCCAAAATCATATAGATTAATGTTTCAATGTACAAATAATGTGGTAGAATTTGAAGCATTAATCATTGGGGTCAAAATAGCAATTCAGTGGAAGATCATGGACTTACAGGTATATGGGGATTCTCAACTAGTCATTTATCAAGTAAATCATGAGTATCAAACAAAAGATGAAAAGTTGATGCCCTACAAGCAACAAATAGATAATCTAAAACAGTCCTTTGTCAGTATCAAGTTTGATCAAATTCCAAGAGCTGAGAACAAAGTTGTGGATGCTATGGCTACAATTGCTTCATTACTACAATTTCCTGAGAAGCGTGTTTGTTATGAGTTTATGGTAGAACAATTATCATGTCCTTCCCATAATAATCCAAAATCTACTACCATCTACCATATAGAAACCACTAAAACCTCCATCTATGAAACAACCTATGCTTACCTGAAAAATGATATCCTTCCTCCTGATCTATCTAGGAACCAAAAATGAAACTCCATCCACCAATCCACACGACATACTTTATCGTCGAGGTATTGATGGTACTTTACTCTGATGTCTAGAACAAAATGAATTTGAAATGGCCCTATGAGAGGTTCACAAGGGTATTTGTGGCACTCACTCGAGTGGGATAACTCTAACCAAGAAACTCCTTCATTTGGGATACTATTGGCCATGCATGGAGAAAGAATCCTATTAGTTTGTTAAGAAATGACAAAAGTGTTAGATTCACAATAATCCGATTCATGCACCAGCACAAGAACTGCATCCCTTCACATCAACATGGCCTTTTTGTCAATGGGGCCTCGATCTGGTAGGAAAAATAAATCCATCTTCATCTAATGGACACAAGTTCATTATTATAGCTACATAATATTTCACAAAATGGATAGAAGCAGATTTCCTCTTTCATCTTGAACTACATAATATGTCGGTATGGAATCCCTCAATCCATTATCACTGATAATGGATGACTTATCAAGAATCAAGATGTCCAAGAGCTGTGTGGTAAATTTCATATCCAACATTGGTTTTCAACACCGTACTATCCTCAAGGGAATGGCCAAGCAGAGGCCTCAAACAAAACAATACTCAAAATTCTCAAAAAGATGGTTAACAATGTTGGACATGACTGGCATGTTCAACTCAATCTTGCATTATGGGCCTATAGAAAAAGTATCAGAACACCAATGGGAGCTACACCATATGCCTTGGTATATGGTTCAAAAGCCATATTGCCTATCGGAGTAGAGATTCCATCCCTTCGTGTATCACTCAGAGCTATCATTTCAAATGAGACTATAGGGTATCTAGAGTATAAGAACTGGAGTTGTTGGATGAGTATTGTCAACAAGATATTAATCATCTAACGGCTTATCAACAGAGGGTGTCAAAAAGTTACAACCATAGGGTAAAACCGAGGGTCTTTCAGGTTGGTGACTTGGTACTAAAAGAAAACCCTAGGAATCAGCAAGACATGGAGAAGAAAGGGAAATTTGAGCCTAACTGGCTTGGTCATTTTGTCATCATATCAGTGTATGGATGAGGAGCATATCAGCTAGCAACATCAGAAGGGGATTTGTTTTATGAACCTATCAATAGTATTCATCTCATAAAATTCTATGCTTGAATCTCCTAGTGCACGGGTCAAACTTCTAAAAATTGTTTCCTTGATGAAAACCTAGCAAACAGGCATCTTGGCAATGCAAAAATACAAAAAAAAAATATAAGTACAAAAAGAAAGAAAAAGAGGAAAATGAGAAATACACAAAAACACAAAGAGTGTAATAAAAACATATGGTGAAAACCTAGAAACAGGCGTTGTATGTGATTCTAAAATCAGCTTTCCCATCTATTTTGATATATATCAGGATCATTAGTCTGGCAGTCAGTACCATTTCATATCATGTTAGTAGTCTTTCCATCTTTGCATCCATATCAAAATCATTTTCAAATAGTCAAGTATCACTCCAAAGCTTGGGGACAACATCTGGATATCACTAGGGGCAACAAAACAATGATTTCATCAAAGGGAAAACAATAGTATAGCAGAAAACAAAAACAAAAATAATCAAAGCGCAACATCAATCATAGTTAGAGGCATCAACCATCCATATCATATTTCAAAAATCTAAAAACATGTCAAAAAGTTAAGTTTGAAAAAGTAGCATCATAAAACCTAGTCTATGTGTCAGTCGAACTACGTGGTCTCTGCATGTGTAATGTAGGCAAGGCTAATCTTTGATCAGCCCTCAAGACCCCTAAGATAGGTTACTAGGTTAGGTCTTTGGTCAAAATCTCGAAAATCCAAAAACAACACAAAATCAGATGGATGATCTAAAATCTGAATAATGAATGTAACGCTCTAAGTCAATAATGGATAAATTGTATTTTTGATTATCATTTCTTTGGAGTAACTCAATGATGTATTGAACTAGAGGAACAAGGAAGAAGAATGATGTTTTTATTATCTACTATCTATAAGTTAATCATATAAATATATGAATTGTTGAGGGATGTGCTATGCAAATGTATCACTGATGACATTTAGAATTCACACATTGAAATGATTAACCACTACCTGTTTATGCAATGAATACTCAGGTCATCTCGGTTAAATCATACCTAGATGCTTGTGTTTGATTGCAATATCAAAAACCATGAAAGAAGTACTTAGGTCGTCATTGTTCTAACACATACCATTGATGCTTGTATTCACTTTCAACATCCAATAAAGCTCTATGATGAAAAAAAGCACAAAGGTAGTGTTAAAATGACAATCATTTTGCATATAGTTGCATGTTAAAATTAGATTGCATTCATCATATTCATTATCTACAGAGTATTTGCTGCATAAAGGATTCCAATCAATGATTATCTTATCTACACATAAGACTGAGTATACTTGACATAAAAATCATCATCAAAAAACATGTAGGAATCATCATCTCATCATTTAGTTTCATCATTTCATCATTCATCCATTTCATCATACATCAAATAAATTATGAATTAAATTGTGCCATAGGTACATTATGTTCATTTTTACCATAAAAACATTCATTACATTATCATCCATCAAACATCATATGCATACATCATTTACCATCCATACATTAAATCATATAAAATAAAATCACATCATTATTCTCATTACATCATTCCATTATCATTCATCATAAGATCATCATTTTTATCATCATCACATTAACATAAAAAGAATTTATCCATCCATCCATACATATTATCACATTTTGAACATCCATATACATCATCATTAAGAGATTCATACATCACATAATACATCCATATATCATGTATTCTACACATGCATTTATCATTACATCATTACATCAAATAAAAGCATTTATCATTACATCATCACATTTGAAATAAAATCATCACATATTGCATACATCACATAGTAAATACATCCATCACATAGACATCATTAACCATCATGAAATCACATAAAATGCATCTCATATATATATCATCACGCGTCAAGTATACAATGAAGTCTAAACATAAAGATACATCATCACAATAGCATCTACAATCTGCTACTACCAGAATGTGTGGGTCTAACAGGACTTGTACCACCACCCCCAAAAGGACCAAGATCTTTGGGATCTCCTTGAGGAGGCTGTGTCACACCCTCACTGACTATCTGAGTATGTGTCTGCCCAGATCTCGATGCGGCATAGCTAGCTCTATGATCCACAGGCACTGCATCATGATACCTACCTCTATAAAACTCTGCCTCTCAGCTAGCCTGAAAAACCTCTCTCATATAGTGCCCCACTGAGGTACCATTAGCTACTCTCTGGAGGGTCTCTGCTGTCTCCTATGCCCTTTCATAAATCTATTGAGCACTGTCTCGGTTAGCTATCAAAGTGGCCACCTACGTCTATATAGCTGCCAACTATCCCTGAACCTGCGCCTAGGCCTGCATTTGAGTCTCGGTCTGAATGAGCAAACCTCGAGCCTATACCAACTACCCCTATAGTGTCTAGACCTATGTCTGCAAACCTACAATCTGTCTCTGATGATCCATAGGTGGTACTATCACTGCTCACCTCTTGTGAGGCCTACTGGATGATGGAAGACTAATGGCTGGCCCTACCCCTCTGTCCCCTCCACTGCCACCATCATTGTCATCGTTTCTACTGTCATCAATGCTACTCTCTGTGCTACTACCTACTAGAGTATCACCCTCAATCTCTTCAGGCCCCTCTACCACATCCTCCTCTACAGGTAGTGGTGTTGGCTCATTTG
The DNA here is from genome assembly GCA_007115665.2 of Sequoiadendron giganteum. Classification (NCBI taxonomy): domain Eukaryota; kingdom Viridiplantae; phylum Streptophyta; class Pinopsida; order Cupressales; family Cupressaceae; genus Sequoiadendron; species Sequoiadendron giganteum. Next base: position 152,566,093 of record CM021106.1, on the reverse strand, counting down.
GGATAGTAATGCGACAATGTGGAACCAAGGCCAAGAATGCAACATACTCCTCGATGACTGGTGCCTCTGCAATGTCTCTTCGCATGTCCCAGGGTGATGGCTGCAATGCCTTGTATCCCTCTACTAAAGTATCATATGATAGACAGGGCCCCCAATTAGGAATATCCATCCATAGCCTAGAATAATGGGCTACCCCCTTGTGGCATACATTGAACAATGCCATACTATCTGTATACGCGATGCAACAAAAATCTCTCTAAAACGAAAGGTGTCCAGTCAATGAGATACATGAAATCATAGAGAAATCCCAACACTACATCATCCTCATGCCACTACTCATAGTTGAGGTACGAACACTAGGTAACAGCCTTGGTGTCATCAAAAATGCACTTCTAGTGCTCTAACTTGCCCATCCGGGCCTGTGTAAGCCGACCTTTGTATCTGAAGACATAGGGTCTACCTGCTAGTCTATCTACCATTGGAAATGGCTGAGAAATAGCGAAATGCTCCCATGCCCACACCTAGAATAGGGTCATCCCTGCTGATAAGTTGTGTGCCCCTAAGTACACAACTAAATGAAGATCATGATAAAGATGTGCCAACATACACATCCCCCATGCATATCTAGTACCATGTACCATCATGCTCTCCAATGTCCTACCCCAGCCCATGAGGAATCCCTTTCACCTACGATTAGGGCAAAGGAAACCTGCAATAAATCCAACTAGCACTGTTGGTAGTGTCGTATACGAATCAACGATCCTCCTCCATCAAACGCTCGGACCCTCAATGTCTTGATCCTGGAATACTCTACGAAGAACATCTCTAGTGCCAGTCCCATTGGAATCATACACTACAATCTCTCCCATGAACGGAATGCAAAAAATCCACCACACATCCTTAGGAGTGACCATCATCTCACTAGTGGGTAGATGAAAGGTGTTGTGGTCACTATGCCACCTCTCAGCCAGAGCAGTCAATAGACCCCGATTAATCCTAATCTAGGGCATGCCAAGAAAACTGGTCAAGCCGCATCAACCTATTACTTGAAGCTCATCTGGTTTCAGATGAGGTATCAATTTCATGGTCCAAGGAAACCTCTCTCGCATCTGGAGAGTACCCAAATCCTCCTATCATCATAATGAAAAATCCACAATTGGTGAACTATGTCAAGAAATCAAAAGTCATTCTACTATCAAGTCTATTCCAAAAGTTTTGGTATGAATTTTTGATCAAAATTCATGGGTGAACATAAAAAAACCTCACCTATCATGAGGTTCATCAAACAATATCTAATCTCACCTATCATGAGATTTATCGGGTATTGAATCATTTCCTCACCTATCATGAGGATCATCATAAATAGGGTTTCTTCTCGCCTATCATGCAAACTAGTCTTATTTAATTCATCAAACTCCTACATCAAGAATTTGGATTATCAATCATACCAATCCAAAGAATGGACATGATCAGAAGTGACGAAATCAGCGTTATCTAAGTCAAAATCTTCAATTCTGACATGAAAACGCTAAATCAGGTTTCCAAAGCGCTAAATCCCAAAAGTGCTACTTCAGCACTTTGATGCACTATAATAGGCATCTAAAGCGCTAAAAGACCCTAAGCACTACTTTTCCACATCAAAGCGGTACAACAATCTGTCAAAGCGTCGCTTTACTAGAAGCACTAGAACTAACCATGAAAGTGCTAATCCACCAAATCAAAGCGCTAGAACTCTATAAGTGCTAAAATCTAACATCATAGCACTAAAATTCAAATCCTAAGCACTATATCAACGAAAGCGCTCCATTATCTTATGGAAGCACTAGAGTTTTTAATGCAAGCGCTAATCTAAAAACTGGAAGGGATACACTAGAGTGAAAGTGCTAAAATAGACAAAATACGCAGAAACATTTAAAATGCATAAAAAAAAAAAATTTCATGAATTACGAAGAGGATAAGGGGTACATACCGGAGGTCCATACACGGTCGACCGTCGATGACATCGAACGTGCTTGAAATGATGAGTGTGGTAAGGGATTGGCATCCTACTCCAGCTAGCTGAAATGTCTCTATCACAAGGTTTTTTAAAACTCAAATAGTGCAAATGACTTTGAAAATGACCTTTTGGACTATATATAATTTTTGAAAAGGTATTTTTGGTGGGTTTTATTATCTTTTTATTAATTTTATCTAGGAAATTAATTAAAATTCATCTGTGGACTAGATTTCTTCATCATTTGTCGGGAGATAAATTATTTCATCATCGTATCTTCATCAAATCATTAGAAAATCATAAATTTTTTGAAAAATTCTAAAAAACATCAAATCATTAATTTATATCCCGAGGGGGCATATTATTATCAATCATCTAAAAATCAGTGCCTGGGGCATGTCTAGGGCATATGAAATTATTTTTCTTTATCATCGATTTTGGTAGTAGCAGCAAAATTTTCTTCGAAGCAACACGTAAACACATCACTTCGAAGAGGGGCAAAATGTATACACCTAAAATTGGTCTAGAGCATCCGATTAATTAAATAAAAATTATTTGATTAATTATCCTAGTTTCCTCCACTGTTTAAATAAATAGAAATATTTATTTATATAGTTCACATTTAATCAATATTAATTAAATAAACAAAATTAAATACTTTGTTTGATTTAATTATCAAATCCTTATTTTATTCTATCACATCAATCTTAAATTAATTAAATAAATATTAAAACACTTTATTGATTAATTGCCATATTCTTCTGTCTAATTTAATAAACAACTTCTATAGTTCATTTTATTAAATTATTTATCCTTCTTTTGCTAATTTAAATAAATCAAAATATTTGAATAAAAGCATAAGGAATATTCCATCTATATTCTCTAAAAAATGAATTAGATATCCTATGTCTAATCTATGTCTAAAATATGTCACAATTAATTCTTTGAAACTTCACAGGAAGTTTTGGAGACAAATTGGAGACAAATTCTAAATTCTTCTCTCAATCCTCCTCCATCAATCTTTCCTCTTCTCTTGCCTAGTGTTTTCATGGGTAGAGACAATCACCAAATTTCTCTCAATCTCCTCCATATCTCACCATTCAATCCTCCAGATAGAATCCAAGCCTCTCAATGCCTTCCCTGTGCATTTCTACAGCCAGGAATTCTATAAATACAGCCTCATTGAACCAAGAAAAGGATCCAGATAATCTAACTTATGCACTCTTACTCTATAGGAATTCAAGCATCAAGCATCAAGCATCCAACATCAAGAAATCAAGTTTTCATATCATGGTTGCCTCCTATAGCTGCATTTATCTATTTAATGTCAATTCATGCTAGTTTAGTTTCTTTATCATCTAGTATTATCATATTAAGCTCCATATCATTGCTTTAGCATCCATCTCGTTCTTTCAATTGTCATTTTAACAATCATAGTGCACTCATGATCTGAGAGCCATTTTGATTTAATAAATCTTGGGAGATAGAGAACAATATGATGCTTTCAATAGATTATTGCTTTGAATTGATTCAATTTGATTTGTCTTTGATATAATGTTGTATTAAGAAGTGTTTTGTGCTTTATAACTAATTCACCACTTACAATAACTATCTTCTGAGATGTAACTTACTGGATAAATGTTTAGTTTGATAAATATCACCTATCCTCTTCCACAACTTGTATGTGGGGTCTTCTATGGAGACATTATAGAGGAAAAAATCCATGAGATACAATTTTATGGTTCCTCATGTGTTCTTGTCTATATTTTTCCAATCTTCATTAGACATTGTAGTTGGTTTACTCTCTTGTGAAACTAGCAACCATTGATCTCTGTTCAAGGAGATCCTTAATCTTTAGTTTCCACATCTCGTAGCCCATGCCATTGAATTTATCAATATCCTGGTGAGAAGTAGAAGCCATGGAAAATAATATCCTCTTCACAAATTTACAATATACCACAAAACGAAAGCTACCACTATAGCCAAAAAATCATTCCAACACTTAAGGGAAAGGCATCCCCTTCTAAATAGAACCATTAGCTCTAATACCAATTTTTTTTAAAATAAAGGTGAAGGAAAGCTACAATATGAAATTATGCAAGTTAATTAAGATCTATAAATAATATTATAAGATTAAAAATAAACATGTGATTGCAGCAAGCTTTACAATATAAAAATAAGCAACTAAAATGAGACACCAAATTTACATGCAGAAGCCCTTTTTGGGAAAAAATCCACCCAAGAAAATAGGATAAGTATATTATTAATCTTCAAATAAGAGCACACAATAATACACTTCACTATTGATCTCTAATCAACCTGGCCTCATCCTGTTACTTGTAGGAACTCAATATGAAACTACCATCCCATGGATCCAATTTATAGATATTATGGGAGATAAAATAATGAATGGTAAACCAAAACAAGAGGCACAAAACCACCTATTGAAACCCATGCCCCTCTTCATGGAAATCCAAAATACATAATAAAATATAATTAGATATTCAAGACTCCAACATTGGCACTAATCCCATTTCCTATCCATCTCCTTCCTTTTTCGATGCTTGGGTGACCTTTCCACTTCTCGATGGAACACAAATAGACACCTATTCTTATCCAATCTTGGATTCCCACTCCAAAACCTTTCATATTCCATTTTGGACACCTAGAAAAGATGTCTTGTCCATATTTTATGTGTAAACACCATCGAAAAAAATCCTCTCTTTAAAATTTAATTACTACATGCCAAAATTTAATATTTTCTCTAATTTCCCTAGAATACATTCCAAGGAACAAAATGATATAAAAATGACATAGGATTACAAGGTTATTGTCACATTATCCTAATAAAAAATTATACTTTAAACCATTTTTTCTAATATCTTATTGTAGCATCTGTATGCTCTACTCCTAGTTGAGTAACCAAGAAATATTCCTTCATCACACCTTGAATCAAAATTTCTAAGGTCTCTTTCATCTCTTGTGATATAGCATCTATTTCCAAAGACTCTAAAATATCTAATAGTGGTAGACTTCCATACCACAACTCATAAGGGGTCTTATTATTATTGACCCTTAGTTACACTTTGTTAAGAAAATAGAAAATAGTATGTATTACTTCCTTCCAATACATATTTGATAGGTCAACATCTTTCATTAATTTACTAACCATTTCTTGCACTATTATATATTTTCTTTCAACTTCCCCATTATGTTAAGGGATTCTAGGAGCAGATAAAAGTTCTCCTAATTCCATGATCTTCATAAAAAATTTCCAAATTTATATGGATTAAATTCACATCCTCTCTCTCCTTAAACATTTGATCTTAGCATCCATTTCATTCTCTACTTTTTCTTTAAAAGTATTAAATTTATCAAAGGCTTCTAATTTCTCTTTCAAGAATGTAACCCAAGTCATTCTAGTGTAATCATATGTTTAGCAATGTAAAAATACCTTTCACATTGTTCTCTCCTTATCCTTTTAGGTCCGTATAGATAAATGTGAATCAGTTCCAATTGCATTGAAATAAAGATCTAATTTCTTTTAGAAATGTTCTTTATTTGCTTTCCCATCTGCCATTATTTGCATAATGTGTTCATAGGTTTGGTTATCTTAGGTATATCTTTCACTTTATGAGAGGAATTGATTTTTACCATGTTGTCAAAGTTGATGTGCCCAAATATTGTATGCCACACCCAACATTCTTTGGATTGATCCAATAAGAATATTCTTCCATTAGCTTCCTTTTAATGATAGGAATTATCATTTGTCATTGTTCCTTCAGTAACAAGCCTTCTAGAGACTTCCTTTTCGATCTCGCATCCATTAGGATGAAAAGTGAGAATGTATACTTTGTTTCATATTTGATTGACACTCAAAAGATTATGTTTCAAGACTTTGACATAAAGGAAATCCCCAGTTCTATTATTTTCAGCACAAAACTTAACAACTCCATTTCCCTTCTTTATATTGATCAAATTACTTCTATCACTAGTCATGTGATGAGAACACCCACTATCAATCACCCAATAATTTTCCTCTTCCTTTTCATGAAAATTAGTCCATACTACCATAGTTCTTTCATTAGCCTTACTATTTTTCAAGGTATTAGACCTTTTATATTTCTAATATTGTTCTTTTTACTTAGATTTCCATGAATGGATTGTTGGAACATATTTTTGATTGCATCAAAAGATTAACCTATTAATGCTTGATACAAATGATAGAGATAAATGGATCCGTAGGAGGCGATTAGTCCATGCCCTAAATTTGAAAGGAGATATTGCTGATTAGTCAAACAATCCCCCCTCAATGTCACCCAAGGGGATTCAAACCCACAACTTGGTTGTGACACCATTTGTTGGAACACATTTTTTGTTGTGCTAAAATATTGACCTCTTAATGCCTAATACAAATGCCATAGATAAAAAAATCCATGTGAGGCAGTTAGTCCATGTCCCAAATCTAAAGTGAGAGGTTGGTTATTAGTCCAACATAGATTTTCATCATTTTAATAATTATCTTCATCTTTAGAGGAACAACTACTCTCCTTAGAATAGAATACTCTTTTGACTTTCTCTCTTTTGTTATCATCAACAAATTCTTAATAGGGAAATCTAGATGTGAAATAACTAATTCATCCATAATCGAATCACTTGAATGGTAACTTACCTTTGTATTTGTCAATTCCTCTCTTCAATATTCTCACAAAGTTCACTTCAACTTCATCAAGTTCATCAATTTGATCAATAGCTTCATCTTAAATATTTTTATTAGCTTTAAAAGAAACTTCCTTCTTTGGAACATCTTGACCAAACTCTCTCATGTCAAAGGTAGTAAGAGCACTAAATATTTCATCAACTGAATATTTATCCAAGTCTTTAGATTCATCAATGGAAAATACTTTGTAATTATAATATTTTGGGAGAAATCTCAAAACCTTCTTTATAATATCACTTTCTTTTACTTCGACTCAACCAAATCCAAAGATTCCAGAGACAATTTCTTGTACCTAGATCATATCACTTGCAATTTTTCATCTTCAGCCACCTTTAGAGTCTCAAATCTACTTTTGAAGATTTGCATCTTAGATTGCTTCACTTTAGTGTATCCTTCATAGATGCTACTGATATTTTCCCAACCATCTTTGGAAGAATTAAAATTCATCACCTTCAAAAGTCATGAATCTTCCAACCCACACAAGATAACATTCTTGGCTTTAGCATTATAGTCATAAAATATAATTTTAGTTATATCTATAAAAGTAATGGTTGTAGTAGTATAACCACTTTTGACTAATTTCCACATCCCAAACCCAAGAGAGTTTAGGTATCCTTCCTTCCTTCCTCAATTTCCAAAAGAAGTAATTAGTCCCATCAAACCTAGGACCATTCTATGAATAAATATGTGCCATCCTAGATCTTTATGAGAGGTTGTTAAGATTCTATAGAGGAACTTGACTCTAATAAAAATATTTAAACACTTTCAAATACTAGGACAGGGGGTGAATTAGTCTACACAAAACCTAACCCCTTTAAAAAATTTAAATATTTAGCACAACTCAAACTCCTTTAGTAGATAAAAAAAATTGTAAGGAAAGTAGTAACAAAGAAGCATACATAAATTTGAATCTTTAACAACTGCAATAAAATTAACCAATGAAATTTAGAGAAATAATCAGATCAGAAACAAAGAGAAAGAGATAGAGAACACACATGTGCACAAGGAGATGCCAAATTTACATGGAAAACCTAATGATGGAAAAACCACAATGAGGGTTAACTCACAATATAAGGCTCACTAGCTTAGAGAAAGATACAAAAAGGACTTGCAACACTAAAGTACCAACCAAATCTAGGAGCAAGATATAGAGAACCTAATGAGATTCATTAGCTTAGAGTAGGATACAAAGGATTTATAAGAGAATTAAAAATAATCTCAAAAATAACTATCTTTTGAATCAAGTGTTCAAGATTAATTTATCTTTCCTTTCATAATATTTTAGCACTAACCCTATTGGATATTTAATATAGCTCAGTCACATACTTTTTGGAACTTCTACACAACTCGATGTTGCATCTGAAATGATCTTGCATTCATATCCACTATAAAACTTTAATTCTTTAATTAGGTCAGCTGGGAAGAGAATAAACAATGAATTCAATAGGTCAGCCACTAAAGCATGATGTGGTTCTATTTTGAGGATAAAAAGGACAAAAACAATCTTATCACATTTTTTAATGTGATCCAAAATGATTTACATGCAAGACCATATCAACCTAATTCATCATTAGGGAAACATGTGGATGAGATATTGAAGCACATAACTAATCGACCCAAAAACAATCTTTTAATTGAATTTACTTGATGTAGTCTAGAACATGATAGGTTAGGACCCAAATCTATCATGGCACATATTCCATTGTTGGTGTGGCTCGAAAGAACATAGTACAAGTAAAGGAACAAGCCTTGTTAGCTAAATATCCAAAAATAACCAAGAAAGCTAACTCAAGACATAATACAACACATTAGCGACAAATTAGCAACATGCAAATTATATAGGGATGTACCTTGAACATCCAAAATCACTTCCATACACTTCTTTCATATTATATCATGTCATCATTAGCTACCACAAACCAAAAGGGTACAAAAAACTTTGTTCATGAAACAACTAATACATAACCAAATGATGTAACTTTTGTAGAATAGTTTGTAGACCACTTCAACATATAGCATTGGAATTGAGACATTGCACATATATTATGGAAATATTGACCAAATCATATGAGAAAAAAAATCAATGTAGAGAAATATGGAGCATTTCTTTGACCATAGATAGCTAGCAACACTACCAACCTTCTGGAATTCATAGGAACCTCCTCAGCAACACAAGTGACCTCAAAATATAGGAGTGCAACACGTTTACATAAATCACTAGCATTGAATACAAAACTACAAGACAAAAAGTATAATAGCAAAGGAATACAAAGTATTCTATCAAAAAGACTTCAATATGGCCTCTTGAACCAGAAACATTTGAGAAACTTGTGGAGACCAAAACTTCCTTTCAGCAACACATATATTATGAAGAACATTAGGAGAGAGCATGTGACAAACAATGAACCATTAGCAACATCCATTCATCATTATTCATGCTTCTAGTACTCATCTTAATGTTTCTAATCACCATCTAAATATATTATCATGAAAACAAATATACTGATAGTAATAATACATTATATGAATGAAACAATGGAAAAATGGGATTGGGATACTATTATATCATTTAGTACATAGAGCAGACCCACTTTCCAATTATTTCATCAAAGGATGACCCTAGAGATCTCAATATAAAGGATAAATAGATCTTACAATAGGGTTTTCCTAGGGGCTGATTGTAAACTAATGAGGGGTTCACCACCAAGCTAGGGCTTAGAAAGTCAAATGCAATGAAAATCAAAATGCATGACCCTAATTCAATTAAATGACCTAGAAATGCATATGAAATAAATAAAAAAAGTTGTAGAATCGAATGTGTGCACCTGTGCTATAAATTCTAAATTTAATTCTAACTAGGACTTATAAACCAGGTTGGACGAATGAGTCCCAGATCCAAGTTTCTATGCAGGAACAAGAATCTTGAAAATGGGTATCTGAATCTCTAAAATTCTAAATTTTGACCTAAATTGGGACTCATTCTCCAAAACTATCAAATTAGTCCAGTTAGGGTTTTCTATAACTTCAAGGTCCCTTGAATTTTGTCTTCAATGTCTTCTCTAGGCTTCCCAACTAATTTCTAGATCTGAAACCCTAATTTACAACCTGTAGAAGTCTTCCAATGTTCTTCAATTCACAGGACAACTTTGACAAATTTTAGGCACTTTGACAACATTCTCCAAACTTGGTCTCATCCCTCACCTATGAACTTGATAGGGTTAAATTATAAATAAGGGTGAGGATTAGCCAACACACAAGTAACAATTGGAGATTCCTTACTTCTACTCTTTGGGCTCTGTGAAACCCAGGAGGGTAATCCCATTTGTACTAATAAGATGTTTATTTAATAAAGAGTACTTCCATTCAATGATGAATTCCCCTAAATGGCATATGGATAAAATTTACGAAAGCCTTGGCCAACCTTCAAAATAAAAACTATCTATAGCAAGGAATCAGATGATATTACAAATTTGATACATTGTTTAAATGTTGGTTATCATGATTTGTTCACTAGTTTAATCCTCTAGCTAAAAGTGTAGCTAAACACAACTAGCATCCTAGAAAAACTAATGAAAAGGACTAGTGCCTCCTTCATTGGACAACAAAGTTACAATATAATTAACTAGTAATACACTAACAACGCATTCCAATAATTTATGGGCCATTGGCATACTACCTTATAGTATCCAACTCACTATATTTAAAACATGGATCCTTATCGAATCATACATCACTTTCTTTACAAAATCATGACCTAGATTTAGCATTTAATCAACCCCTCAAATTGAAGCATAAGAAGAATCATTAATTTATTTTAAACAACAAAATACAAATGAAACTATCATTAACAGTTTCATTCATAGCTTGCAAAGAAAATACATACGAGAGCACATACTTTAAATTCCTATTTTCTATTACTAGTGTCACTGTAAAACCATTTTATGATAATTACATCATTGCTGGAAGAGTGAAAAAGATCATATCTCTTGTTAAATTTTTTTTTGTCATTGATGTCACCATGTTATATGAGTTGCAACTGCAAGACTCAAAGTCACAATAATCCAGTATTCTAAATCGGTAATACAAGATCACCCTCCGATTGTTTTTCTCTGAAATCCCCTCTGGTAAATAGATACTACTTCAGTTTTTGGGAAATGGTCTATGACTGATAAATGCATACATGGATAGGAAATCATGCATACAGTTCCTCATGGTTATCACCAGTATCATTTTGTTGTTTATAATTTTTATATTAGGTCTATTGTTGGCCAACCTATCAAGAAATTGAAGATGTGATGGATTAAATTTTCTTTGTGTAATCCATGCTGACATGTTGTTGTGTTTCACACATTTGAATTATTATTGAGAAGACTTATGAAGCTAACCTCATTTTTATTTATGCACAATCAAATATATATACAAGATGTTTCTTTTGAAGATAGGGTATGAGAGTTGGTGTGAGATAATATCAACAGAGTATATGTGTAAGCGAAAAAGGGAAAAGTATGATCTGCTTGCATGCAAATTTACTAAGCTACAAATGAACTAAATTTTCACTTAAGGTGTACTTTCATTAGTTCAATTCTGGTGGTTACCCATTTTGTTACTTCATTTATGTAGGTAGTGAGCCTCCCATTTTTGGACAATGAGTCCTAGCAGTGAGCCACCCCTCTGTAATATCTTATAATCAGTTATACTATATTGTGAGTTAATCCTCACCATGGTTTTTCCCACTTTGGGTTTTCCATGTAAAAAAATATGGTGTCTCTTGTGTTCTATAATTCATGTTATGTTGATGATTTTTCTTATCTTAATTATCATATTCTATGGATTGATTGGATGTAATTTGTTCAACAAGTTTAAGAATATACTGATTCATCCCCCTTCTTAGTAAATTGGATATTTAACAATTGGTATCAGATCCTGGTTCCTCTTGAGAAGTCTAACAACTTGAGACAGATCTTGGAGATTGAACAAATGGAGGATAATGCAAAATTATGAACTACCCTTGATAATCTTCACAAAGCTAAAAATGAGAATAGAGGTTTGAAATAAAATATTGATGAAGCGAATGAATGTGTCTATAAGTTGAAGGAGAAATTAAAGAAATAAAAAGAGAGACATAGAGAATTCAATGACCAATTGAAACAAGGAAATGAAGATATTACCGGACTAAAGCTGCAAGTAGAAGAAAATAAGAGAATTGAAGAGTGTTTGAATGCATAAACAAAGGACAAGTCTGATGAATGTTCCAAGCTTAAACAAGAAGTAGTGAATCTAAGAGAAAAACTTGAAAAGACAAAATTCTGCGAGGACAGTTTCAAGTCAAGTTCTACCAAGCTTGATGAACTGATTGCATGACATAAACCCTCTAAAGACAAATGAGGACTGGGATTAGAAATAGGGGAAAGAAAAAAAGAAGTAAATGATCAAAAGACTCACGATAAAGGGAAGTAGAAAAGTGTTAGAAACCAAGATCAGACATGCACACCAAAAGGCCTTCCACAGAAGAGAAAAAGAATAAAAAGCAAGAGCTTTGCATGAAGATGTGCAAATTGATATATTCAGAATTGAGAAATTACATGAGATGATTTTCTTTATAAAAGAAATGCATGCAACCCTAATGTTGACCTAAAAATAGCTCAACTAAATAAAGCTTACTTATTAAGTAAACTAATTATTACCTAAGAAAAACCTAAGTAAACTTAATAAAGTGTAATTAAATAATTAATTACACCAACATCCTCCCTTAAGTGCAACTTAGGGAGACTAAAAAAGCATGCACCTAAAAATAAGATGAATGCAAGAAATCATGAATGGGTCCCGACAACAAGGCCTGATTAGGTACCCATATACAAATGCAAGGAAAGAGTAAGAGAAAGAGGAGAATACCCAGTGGGACAACCCCCCCTCAATGAGATGACGTATTGCAAAGAAGCTCTGGAAGAACACTGTGGAGTAACACTAGAACCTAAATATGGCAAGCAAGGAAAGATACTTCTATTTACAAGAAACCATATCAGAATCATAATAATGCAATAGCAGACCCAATGCCATGAAACAATCAAAAAATCCAAATGGGAACAACCCTAGAATCCATAAAGCAACAGTAGATGATATGATGATAGAATCTAGAAGCCATGTATCTCTATGTCGATGCCAAACTGAGACTGAACTCTTCCATGGGAACAAGTACCATAAAGACTCTATAACATTAACCACAAACTTAGTGGACCTCAAACTAAGATGGATCCGATGCAGATTATTAACCATAGGCTCTCAATCTAAAGTGTGAATTGATATGAATCTGATATGTGTCAAGCTAAGAAAAAATGTGGCCAAAAGAAATGAAGAAACTAGATTACAACCCATGTGAGTTGTCATCAAAAAACAAGATGAAGATCAAAGTGCATGCATACTCTAATCAGATTATTATGCAAGAAACCCCCTGATGGAAATTTATATCAGTTTATTTATTACAATACCCAATGATTGAAAAAGGAGATAATGCTAAACATGCACAAATAGAAAATAAAAATAGATCTTAGATCTGTGTAGAGGACTAAACTAGCTTTCCAATGCCAGAAGAATGGTGAAAAAGGATCATCGAGTCAAAATATATGCCCTCCGGAGTGAAAATAACAACATCTGAGTTCAAGGAATTGCAAAATAATACTAGAGTATAATCATGAAACATAACCTATACCAATAGAACGGGCTCATAACCATCTTTCCAGCGATTTCTTGTTTGTGAAAAACCAACTCCGTACGTAAAAGTTACGCCCATTTTAGTGAAAGGTGCTCTGAAATGGCCAATATGGCCTGCAGGCAACCTAAGGGGCTTAAAAAAAACAAGCCCCTGGTCCTGTGCACGACCAGGGGCTGGTAGGCTAGGGGCTGGGGCGGAGCTCCTGGTCACCCTAGTGACCACTAGAGGTGCTTGTAGGCTGGTCGGGGGCTAGGCACATAGCGCCCGGTCCCCCATGTGACCGGAGCTGGCTGCAAGGTGCCCATGGGGGCTAGCGTTGGGACCGAAAGTAGAATGGGGTAGCCACTAGTGGCGATGGCCATTAGGTGGCTGCTTGGTGGCTTCTCGATGGAGGACCCCTTTTGAACTGTAGGTGTCGGCGTGAATCCTTAAAAGGCACATTAAAAAAAAAAAAATTGATTTTTGTGCCTCGTGACACAAGCTGGGGAGGCCATACTACTCCAAAATCGATGAAACAAAGGGTGCTCTTAGGGTTTTTGGTCACTGCAAACATGATGGTGACCTCCATTCATGCTCAAAATTCTCTGAAAAATCAGCTACCTCCAGAGCTTCCAAAAAATCACCAAACTTGAAACCCTCATAGATTTGGCAAATGATGACCAAAATTTGCAAAATAAAAGTCAATCCTAACTTTTTCTAGTGCTCTGAATCCAATGGTGAAACTTGATCTGATCCAAAATTCCACATAGATGAACTCAAGGCATAATACCCTCGAGGAACCCTGAATGAACTCTGCAATGGTTTTATCCAAAATCTGAGAAGGGGTTGCATGTCAAGGCTCCGATACCATGTTAGAAACCAAGATCAGACATGCAAACCAAAAGGCCTTCCACAGAAGAGAAAAACAATAAAAAGAAAAGCTTTGCATGAAGATGTGCAAATTGAATATTCAGGAATTAAGAAATTACATGAGATGATTTTCTTTATAAAAGCAATGTATGCAACCCTAATGTTGACCTAAAAACAACTCAACTAAATAAAGCTTACTTATTAATTAAGTAAACTAATTATTACCTCAGAAAAACCTAATTAAACTTAATAAACTATAATTAAATAATTAATTACACCAACAAAAAGAAATCCAAGAAGGAAACCACCTTTCAGATAGCCAAATGCACAAAGGTACCTATCTTTCAATGGCACTTGTTTTTCATGTAACAAGTTTGGGCATAAAACAACTGAATGCAGAAGTAGGATGAATAAGTTCTCTAGTTCTTTCCCTAGACAATGTTATTCCTATAATAATTTTGGACATAGAGCTAGTGAATGCATAACTCAGATGATGAACTATTTTAGTGGAGGAAGGATGAATCAATCCTTTGATGGTTACTTCTATACACACAACAAATATGGGCATAAAGTGAATTGGTGCAAAGCAAGGTTCAATAGAAGTCAATCAAATCAAAGAAATATTATCTATTATAATTGCAACAAACTAGGACATATTTCAAATGTATGCAGAAGGAGGGTGATCCCACAATACTGGTTTATGAATTTTGGGAAAATTGGACACTGAACTGATTTTTTTAACTAAATCTTCACTTTCGAGCTCCTAGAGCGGCTAAATCATGAGTAATTTGAAGATTATGTAAACTAGTGATTTGTGAAGTTTTGTCTATAGATTCTATATATTATTTTTTCAATTATTTTGGAATCAGATTGCACTCTTTTTTTCATCTCCTTCGAAAACTATTTTTTATCAGTAAACAACATTTTTAAGGAGTGATGCTCACCATATACAACATAACTTTTTTTGTATGAAGGATAAAATTCTAATTTTTAAAAATTTAGATTTGTAACTATGATATCTAACCAGTTCATTTGGATTCATGGTGTTTTATTAAATATTTTTTTCCTTAATCAAGTTTCCAATTCAAACCAACTATAACTCAGACATAGGCAAACTATATATAACATAGCTTTTTTTGTATGTATCAAAATTCAATTTTTTTTTAATGGATCAAGAACATCAATACCCAGCCTGAGCATATTTTTCAAAATTTTATTTTGATAATCTACTATTTTTCCACATGTGCAAAATAGAGAGCTTGATTTTTGGTGAAAAACCTACATTCACAAGAAAAAATAAATAAATATAATAATAAAATTTAATTTTAATTAAAATTATACTTTTTTGGAAGTTTATAATAAGGGTTACATACTTACCAATTTTATTTTTTAAAGGAGCTCATTTGATCCCTCAAAAGGTAAATCAAAAGTGGTTTTTTATCAGAATTTTGATAGGTGCAAAGGAGACTCTGTTATAGGTATGGTTTAAAACTAGTGGGGTTCTATCTAAGGGGGCTTGGTCTAAGGTGGTTTGATCAAACCCTCTTCAATAGGAATCCTTTAAATGGAACTTTTCAAGGCTTAAATCATTATATTTCCTAAAAATATTTGATTTGAACAAAAATTAGGATCTCCTAGAAAGTGTAAACCACTATTGTGGAAGCACCTAGCAGAAAGGGAAAACAATATACTTTGGTTAAGAATAATGAACCTAAGAAGAAGGTTGACAAAGAATAATTTAAGAAAGAAATGAGTAATATAAGAAAAAAAGAAGATTTAGGGACTATTGATGTGTCTATACCCTCATCCAGTGCAGATGATTCCTCAAGGAACTAGACCTGGCATGGCCTTAGGGGGAGATTTAGTAGAAAAAACTCTTAAACCCCCTAATTGCGAGCGTGTCAAATCTTGGCACAAATTGAAGTCATAAGAAATTAGTATGAAGAGGTCTTGAAAATTAAACTAAAATAAATGAGGCATGAATGCTTGTTTGTGGAGCATATTAGGGTCTTTTAGTGCAGTTGAGAAAGTTTACTAGATTTTTGAATTTCAAGAGCGTTAAATGTGAATTAGGGCAGCACATTAATCTATAAAGAAAATTCATAAAATAATCTTGATAATTTTTGCATTCAAAAGAGGAAAAAAATGACTTAGATTGATTTAGAGTGAATTGAGGTGCAACTGGTGCAAACCCTAGTTTCGGCTATTTGTAAAGAAAAAGGTATTTTTCGATTCTATGTTGTGAGCTTGTGAGAAATTATTCTTGAATCCTTTTAAAGATCGATAAATAGAAAATGAAAACTCCTATAGTTGTAAACACAATAGAAACACCTAGACCCTCCTACAAGAAATATTCGATGAAGGTTTTTGAGGATGAACCTTTGGGCACTTTCTCTTCGATTCTTGTGGTGAAGAATTTGGACTATTGGAGCAACTTTCCAAATTTATAGTCTACAATAGATTATCAGTATGTAAAAATGGTCCTCAACAGAATGCATGATCAGTTCTTATGGACCCATGAGCCGCACTTGATAACCAAGGAAGCAATCAAACCAGTCACCAGATTGTACGACATCGGACCAGTACCTATGCTAAAAGCAATGAAAAATGAAATGGTAACAAATCTCACTGGTGGAATCTATGACAAGAGGGATCTTGCAACAAAAACTATCACTAATCCAACCATGAAGTATGCATCCATAATGATTGGTCACAAAAGCTACTTCACCAAGAGAGAGAATTTTGTGTCTACCATAACTATTTATACTGGTTATGATATGACTATAAATGGCGCAAATTATGATCTATGTGAGCTGCTTAGACAATATCTTCTTAACAATATAAGAATTTAAAAATAGAATAAGTACGCATTTAAGTTTGGTTCTCTAATTGTGTGTTTTTTATTCTATTTTCTCAAAATGCTTCTAGGAAAATCTAGAACAGTGTATTGGAATCCATCTTGACTGGTTACACATCATATTTTTTATCACATGCATTGTTTGGGTGATGTGAACAACATATAAAATTCCTTGACAACATTCTTTTCTATGTTTAGGAAGAATATGAATGAGAGATACAAAATTCCAAGGAAGATTGTTGAAAAATATAAAAATGATATTATATTTCATGTATCTTCTGATGAGTGTATGATAGAAGCGGTTGAACCTTGGACTATCTAGATTCAACCTCTAGGCTAGGAAGTCTTAGAATATGATGTTGAAGGTTATATGCAACTCTTATTGAATATTCCAAAAGATTAAAATGAACCCAGGATTGGAGCTTATGTAGATAAATCCATGGAAGTCCATTTGGAGCAGAACAAAGCTACAAGGAAGAAAAATGCAAAATAAATGCTTAAGAAATCTAGTTTCATAGCTGAAGAGATATCTCTAGGAAGATCCGTTAAAGGAAAAAATTCATAAGAATTACCTAGTGTAAGGAGATCTAGTAGGACCCCTTCTTCCATACTAGTTTATGGATCAGCTGCAGTGAAGATTGAGCCCAACACTGTTGATAAAGGAAAAGGCTCGACCCCTTCTGAACCTACTACCAAATCAGGAAAGAGGAAATTTTTTCCTCCGATAGCCCCTATTAAAAGAAGAAAAGAAAAGGCTACTATGGAAAATAATATGAGTGCCATTGATGATCAGGAGAAAGAGGAAAAAAATCCAGCTACAAAACTAACTAGAAAAATAAGGGTGAGTGTTTCCTCTGGTGAAGGTGCATCACAAGAAACCAGTATTGGATCAAAGAAAGTTCACTTTGTGTCATCCCTAGAGGATACTGATGAATAAAATTTTAATAATGCAAAGAAGACCAAAGTTACAGAAGAAGTTCCATCAGAATAGGAAGAATAGAACACTTCTCTGATAAGACTTGGTTCCCCTCTCAAAATAGATGTTTTGGTGAATAATATGGTGAATCAAGATAATATAGTGAATCCACAGTGGAAGTGTATGATCTAGTATGAGAAGAAGATAAAGAAACAATAATATTGGCCAATATCAAATATTTCATCATTTTGGAAGCTAAATTGGATAACATTAGGTGTGATGCTCTTGAAATTTTTTGGGAGATTTTGATGAAAAGAAGAGCAAAGGTAGTTGAGCTAGAAGAGAAAATAATAAATAAAACATATAAAGAAATTGCATCATCTATGTATCTGGATAATTTAGAATCTTTGAAGAAGACTTTTTCTAACATGTTCATGGTGAAGAGAAGAGTTAATACTTTGATGAGGAAAGATAGGAAGGAAATCAAAGGAATAAGGAAGGAAACAATAAGCACTATTGGGAGTATTGCAGAAACATATGGCATGATTGGTGTATCTAGTTTGAAATCTGAACATAGAAAAGAAAATTCTATGGAAGTTATGGAAGAGCCTCCTTCTGTTGCTGCTAATGATAATGTAACTTTTGAAGTGAATGACACCAATAGATTTTGAGAAACAGGTAGTACAAATATTCTACTAGAAATCAATGTTGCTAATGAGAATCTAAAATGTGAAAAACATGTTGAAGAAAATGTTGAAGTACAAGTTCATGTCACTACCCCTTTGGTACACCCCGAAGAAGAAGATAGAGATAAGGGAGAAGAAGAGAAGTGGGAAGGAGAAAAAGTAGAAGAAAAAATAGAAGAAGAAAAGGTGGAAGAAGAAAAACCAGAAGAAAAGGAGATGGAAAAAGAGAATGCAAAGAAGGAAAAAGAAGAAGAGGAGAATATAAATAAGGAGTCGGACGATATTGTTGGAAAGAATGAAGAAGTATCCTATTAGGTTGTAGAATCACAAAATTCCATTGGAGAATCTTCCTCCGGTGATGATGTCTTAAAGGGACTAATGTCTAAGCAGATCAAATTCCAACCGATAATTCCTTTAGAACTCCTGTAACTTCCAATGAATCAAGGTTATGTAGATCTAAACAAGATTTCTTCAGTACATAAATTGGTATTAGGTGATGTATTTCATGCATCCGGTAGAAGAGAAATATTATAAATGCATCAAAAGGGTTCTGAGCTCATTTAATATTCCATTAGGGCCCTACAGGATGTCACTCCTAACCCATCTATTGATACATATCTCTCTCTAGTTGAGAACCTGAAGCTTCTATTGGACTCCTTCAAGGAGCATGCCATAGGACTTATTGAGAAAACAAAATAGGATGCGGAAGAGAAACGAAATGAGAAGAGGCTATTGATCCTTCATGACTAATGTGACTTGGCACATACCAATGTAGAAAAAATCCTTGAATCGGTAAAGGCTTATGAATTTGAAGCTAATTTTGTGTTTACCTACTATATAAGGTGGCCTGATGCCACTTAAAGAATAAAAGATATCATGGACTCCATTAAGTCCCAATTGACCACTATCTCTAGCACCTACAATGTATCCATGGACATAGATAGATAAACTTGGAATTCTATTTTTGCACACAGAGAAAAAAAATTCATGCTATAGAAGTAGAAGGAAGGAATAATAAAAAAAATTGGCCTGCTTGGTGATAATGTGAGGATGGAGTATGCTTTGGTAGCTGATGTTCTGGCTAATGTTGATAATTTGGATAAGATCAATTTGACTCCAGAAACTCCAAATGAATCTAGAGAAAATTTAATTGCTTTAGAATCCTTGAACAAAATTTTGGTATGTGCTAAGAAGAGATGGGAGAATGGGAAAGTGGCCTAGCAAGGCATTCTTTAGGAATTGCAAATTGCTCCCTCTTCTGAGTAAATTTTTTTCTATTTTTCTTACATTTCTTGGGATAACTCCTCAGGGGGAGTTTAGAAGTTTGATTCTATGTGTCCCAGACCCTGTGTACATATCTCTCATGTTTCTTTTTTAACCTTTCTCCTTGATGTCAAATGGGGAGAAGTGGAAAAATAAATAGAGTATATTATGTACATATGATGTATATAAATTATTTTTGGCACATGTTTCCATCAATGACAAAGGGGGAGATTGTTGGAAGAATGAATAAGATCATATCTCTTGTTAAAAATGTTGTTGTCATTGATGCCACCATGTTATATGAGTTGCAACTGCAAGAATCAAAGTCACATTAATTTGGTATTTTGAATCGGTAATATAAGATTAGCCTTCAGTATTTTGCTCTAAAATCCCCTCCAGTAAATAGCTACTACTTCATTTTTTGGGAAATGGTCTATGACTAAGAAATGCATACATTTTCTTATTGTTATCATCGGTATCATTTTGTTGTTTACAATTTTGCAATTAGGTCTATTGTTGGCCGACCTATCAAGAAGTTGAAGATGTGATGGATTAAATTTTGTTTGTGTAATCCATGCTGACATGTTGTTTTGTTCCACACATTTGAATTATTGTTGAGAAGACTTATGAAGCCAACCTGATTATTGTTTATGCACAATCAGATATATATACAAGATGTTTCTTTTGAAGATAGGGTATGAGAGTTGGTGTGAGAGAATATTAGTAGATTATATGTGAAAGGGAAAAAGGGAAAAGTGTGATCTGTTGGCATGAAAATCTATTGAGCTACAAAGGAGTTGAATTTTTACTTGATGTGTACTTTCATCAGTTCAATTCTAGTGTTTAGCCATTTTGTTACTTCATTTATGTAGGCAGTGAGCCACCCCTCTGTAATATCTTATAACCGATTATACTATATTGTGAGTTAATCCTTTTTGTGTTTTTTCCCACTTTGGGTTTTCCACGTAAAAAGTTATGGTGTCTCTTGTGTTTTGTGTTTCATGTTTTGATAATTTTTCTTATCTTAATTATATTATGCTTTTGAAACATTTGATTGAATTTGATTGTAAGGAAACTCAGGTGTGGAAACAGCTTCCTACACTAATCTCTTAAGGAAAGTATGGTGTAAATTCATTTTAAACCCCTACAATTTCAGATTCGTTAATCTACTTAACAATGATATTGCAGCAATATACCATACATACAGAAAATAAAGAATGACACAATGATTTACCCTGGGGAAAACCTTTTGGTAAAAAACCCCAACACTCCAAAACCTGCACAATGTATTATCTTCAACACAATGGTTACAACACACTTGCAATGCAAGTTCTTTTAGGAGATTTCCAACACTTGAAGACAAAATGTGGCAGCATCAAAATGTTCCAACAATACACTCACATCACACATCTTCGCAACCCTAAAAAATGCTTATATCATCCACTTCCCTTTTTAGGGCAACTTCCAAGGATAATTGTATTAGGGTTTTACCATTCTCTGAGAAAATAGGAACTCGAACCCCACTATTGTGGAAGAGTGTACAATACTCAACTTTATCAGTTGCCACATGTCTTCACCCATCATTGAATCTTCCAGACATAGCTCTTATGTGTCATAGGAATCCGTCATAACCGTTTCAACCATGATCTCCTTACACACAATTCAAGATGCCGACACATCAAGTGGAGTGACACATCAACATGCCAACTAGACATGTACACTCACACTTAATTACATTATTTGCAAGAAATACATTTTACAAAACAAATAATAAGAATAGGAATTATCCAAGGTTGAGACACCTTATTCCTAACAGTTTAGCCATTTTGTTACTTCATTTATGTAGGCAGTGAGCCTCCCATTTTTGGACAATAAGTCCTGGAAGTGAGCCACCCTTCTGTAATATCTTATAACTGATTATACTATATTGTGAGTTAATCCTTTCTGTGTTTTTTCCCACTTTGGGTTTTCCACGTAAAAAATTATGGTGTCTCTTGTGTTTTGTGTTTCATGTTTTGATAATTTTTCGTATCTTAATTATATTATGCTTTTGATTGATTAGATTGAATTTGTTCAATAAGTTTAAGAATATACTAATTCACCCCCCTCTCACTATATTGGATATTTAACAATCATAACTGTATATTCAAAACTTGGCTCATGGTATATCCAATAATCTATCTGTATAAATTATGCTTCTTTTTAGAGGATATAATTTTTGCGTAGACCCTTCTAAGACTTCAAAAACTGGAACCTCCCATAATCAGCCTTGAAATCTCCTTTATAGAATAGGGGGGAAACAAGCATCCAGCTCAATTACAGTGCATTTCACATTCATTTCAAAACAATTTCAACAGAATTCAAAAGATTCCCCATACGGTTACATGTAATCATTGATAAAATGGGGGAAGGCAAAAAGATAAAATTCCTAATAAGTTGTCGAGGGATGGTAGTCAAATCACCATAGGGAATCACAAGTCATCGTAGAAATTTCCACATCACAAAAAAATATCCATAATGTTAGCCAAAAGATTTCCGCATCAGCACAGAAAATGGAAGAGTAAAAGTCCAAAATCAAGGATGTACCGTGACAATGGTATCATCAAAAACAAAAAAAAGGCTGGGAAAACACTCTGATTCCTTAGAATCAAAGTATGTCCATCCACTCCTTTTGCATGATACAATTGGAGGAACCATCATTTCCTCCTCATTACAAACATCGTATGGCACCAAGGAGAGGAGGTATTAGCTGTACCCAAGTTAGTGTCAACACCACCATCCAAATGGCTATCAGAAAGCATAATGGGAGAATCTTGTTTCCCCGAGAAAGCCTTTGGATGCTTATCTCTATATTTCATGGCCTTTTTCATTGGCATGACTAGCTCCTTGCCTTTAGCTTTGACCAATTCTATAGAAATGGTCATGTTTCATAATTTGTAGACACTCTATAAAAATTGTCTTCTTCTTCTTTCGACCATAGGTACTCCTCTTATTCGCTAGATTCATAGGATTCACTGGGATCTCTTGTTCAACCTTAGGAAAAGCCTCATGACACTCAAAAAAACTAAGATGGCCATACCTCCTAGTAGATTGGGTTGGCACACTAGACTTTCCCATTTCAAAAAACCCAAACACAAACTATCAAGTTTATAATGAGGAGAAAACCTAACCAGGCCAAAGACCCCAAAACCAAATTTGCATTAAGACACACCCACATCTCCTAACAATTACACTCAGTCCCAGAATTCTAAAAAATCAACACACTTAGAGCATGTATTTCAGAGATGTCAAAAGATCATCAACTTACCCAACACTTTCACATCAACCCCTAAGTACTCGAGCACTTATGACTCACGCCTTAGTTGTTCTACAAATTGAAACTGGTGAAATCAAACGACAAACCATCTTGCATTAAATAGATGATTTGAAGAATGCAACAATTAATGATTAAATAAATCCTCATTTGAGAAAGTTGATAACTCAGTAGCTGAGCTTTGAATCTAAGCCATCAATCTCAGTGGATTTAAAACATCATCAATGCTGACCACATGTTTTTTTTTTCTTTTACAACTTGTTCCTAGAAAGTAGCGATGCCACCTCAAATACTGCCACGTTATCCCTTAATATTCATTAGTCACCTATGATCAAATGATCAACATGCATCACCAACCCTATCTATACCATTCCATTTATATAGAAGAAGTACCCAACCTTCATTTGAAGTTAACAATTGCTAGAGCATTAGATTACACATCTCTAATTTTCCCCACTCCCTCAGGGCTCAATTAGTGAAATTGGTATGGGAACGATGAAAAACAAGCCATTGGATCACTTTTCCCCTTGTAGATCCTCATTTCCCATTGCGCATCATGGATTCAGTTGGTGAATAAGGGAATTTTCCTAGGGTTAGAAGATCAAATGCAAAACATAAAAAACCTAAAGTGATAATGAAGTGCAAAGGAATAAAATGAAAACAAATGAAACAATCTCACCAAAATGTCTTCATTCTCCATGGTTGAATTCCATTATACCTTCTCAACTTTCTGAAAATGTGATGTTTCCCTCACATTTATGATGAGCAATCTAATGACAATGACAAGTCATAAGAAAATGTTGAAGGATTTGAGTGATTACATGCAATACTATGCTATAATGCAACTAGTAAACCTCCAAAATATGTCTAAGTTATGCCAAATGATATGTAAATATGCCTATGAAAAAATGACAAGAGTGCAAGAGTATGAGATTGCCTAAAACAAGATTGCTTAAGATTGCAAGAGCTTGAGGTTGCAAGATGACAAAATGAGACCAAATTTTCCATTTTATGCAAAATACAATTTTGAGTGAATGGCCAAGATTAAAAGTTGACAAGTTCCCTAGAATCAATGGACAAGATTCAATATGCCACCCCATAATTAGGGTTAGGGCAACATTAGGTCAAATTTGAAATGAATGGATGGGATTGATTTTTAGAAAATCAAATCAAGGGTTGACAATGCATGTGGCAAGAGATAAGATTGGCACAGAAAAAGAGGTGGCTAGAAAATCAAATAATAATATAAATTACTTGATTTTTGGAGGAAAAAGACTATTTTGAATTAAAAAATAATTTTAATTCAAAAGGTGGGGTTACATGATAGTAAATAATTAATTTGAATTATTTACTAAAAAGAGGGAAATTAGAAAGTGGGACTATTTTAAATAAATAATTTTATTTAAAATGAGGGAAATGTCAAGGTGACAATAATTAAATAAATTAAAGAATTTATTTAATTATAAGAGGAATTTTTAAAATAATCAGGAAGACATTAGACTATACTGACACATTTAATAAATAAATAAAATTTATTTATTTAATAATGAATAAGAATAAAAGGGACATGAATTAATTAAATAATTATGAATTATTTAATTAATAGTTGAAAGTGAATCGAGGACATAATTAAAATGTCTTAATTATGCTAGTAAGAAAAAGATATAAAATAGAGCTTTTCAGGTCTAGGTCATTTTTATGTGTCTACATTTTGCCCCACTTTTTCATAATGTTGCTTGTCGCATTGTGATATAGAAAATAAGTCAAAGTCATGCCCTAGCAAAGGTACAGAGTATCTATGCCCTCTCTCGAAAATTTTCAAATTTTGGGCCGACGATAGGAAATTTTGGAAAGTGTCCCGATAAGTCAATTTGATGACTAGAAAAACAATGGCGTAGACGGTTTCAGATTTGG
The DNA here is from genome assembly GCA_007115665.2 of Sequoiadendron giganteum. NCBI lineage: Eukaryota > Viridiplantae > Streptophyta > Pinopsida > Cupressales > Cupressaceae > Sequoiadendron > Sequoiadendron giganteum. Next base: position 152,540,873 of record CM021106.1, on the reverse strand, counting down.
ACATGTTTATTTTATTGACATCATGTTTCAGACATTTTATGTTATGACACTTTATGTATTGACTATCAAGCCTGCAAGCTCCATTTTTGGGATATCTCATGACTCTATCTTGTGACATGATATTTTTTTGAGATTATATATATGTGATGCGGTTTTTATGTTGCCTATATGATTTATGTTATGTGATGATCCATTTGTGTCGATGATGTCTTATGGTGTATGCTTATCGAATGATAATGATGATATGCATAATATTTTGACTATAATGGATGCCATGTTTATGATTATGCATGTTGATGCAGGATTATATATGCATGGAAAATGCAATATGTGATGCCATGTATATGGTTTAATGATATAGATGATGTATGTATGGACCGAATGCAATGCCTATATGATCATGTATGCACTTATGTTTTTTGTATGTCACAGGATATCATCGTGAGATGGACAAGATGGGATGACAAGACAGAAGGAGATGAATGTTAGCACGAAGACCAAATCCTTCAACATATTACCATAGGACTTTAATAATTATTGCTCCTAATCATCATTGGGAAGATTATTGTAATAGCCAACAAACACCATGATATCAAATAGATCAAGGTGTGCAAGTTTGTTCCATCACATGAGACAAGAAATCATAGACAAGGATGGTCATGACTCGAACTAAGAGTACAATTTCCATAGTCTTTTTGCCACAACCAACCACAAGAAAAAAAAGACAAGAAAGAATAGTCATGAAACATCATTGCTCCTCTAAATCCTATTACTAGGACATCCTCAAGGAACTAGCAACATGAATACCTAAAAAAGACAAGACAAGCCCATCATCATGATACATCATTGCTTCTCTAAATCCCATTGTCAGGACATCGTGGAGAAACTAGTAACATGATGAAAGATCAAAGGAAAAAACGCAAAAATAATGTTTTCTAAGTGTTTGCCAAGTGTGTCTGAATGTCAAGTGTTTTGATGTTGAGATGCCAGGTTTGACGATGTTGAATGCCAAAGGTGTCATATTTGTCGAATTTCACATATGTCATGTTTGACGATTTCTGAGTGTCGAGTGTCAAATTTTACCAAATTCAGGAAGGATACATCCTGAATAATTTTGATGTCAAGAGGATCGATCCTCAAGTGTCAAGAGGATCCCTTAAAGTGATGATACCTAGGAAGGACACATCCTAAGTTATAAATGACAGAGGCTATTCTTCAGAAGGCCAAGAGTTGACTATTTGATTGATTTTGACTGAATTTGATTGAAATTGACTAAGTTTGACTCTTGTTGACTACATGTCAATGTTGGCATGCTGATGTGTTTGACTGATTGTTAAAGAATTTCCAAATTTGGTTGTAGGGGTTTGCTTGTTTTGAGATGACTTGTGTGCTATTGTAGTGTCATGAACCCTAATGGATGGGCCTAGTGTGGCCTCAGGGGCTCATCGATTGATGGCCTTGCCTACGTCATACACTCAGAGACCTTGTAGTTTGACACGACCAATGACTTTTTCTGAAGGACAAAAGATTGACTCATGATTTTTATTTTGACAAACCTAAAAGGGCAGACCTAATGTCTCAGGGGTTCAAAGATGAACCTTACCTACATAGCAAATGCATAGAGACAACAAGTTTGGACAAATGACAAAGACTAGTAGAATTTACTGACTTGACAAGATACAAATTTTCTTTTATGTTTTTAGGATATTTCATTATTTTTGGATTTCTTGAGGATATTTTTCAATTTTTAGGTCTTTTTTTTTCAAGACTTTTTTATGATTTTTAGGTCTTTTTCAGGACTTTTTTGATTGTCGAGACCATGTGCGATACCCATTGTAGGCACATGATATAATTTTTCCCCTAGTTAGGTCTAGGACTAGCCACCTAGATGGATGTGGAAAGGATGTGTGTGGGGGGGTGATAAATGGGTGATATACAAGACTTGATGTCAATCATTATCAGCCATGTAAGAAGATGATGAGGTTTTTGTGATGGGTGGCAAGGAGATGTCAGAAAAGTGAGTGTTTATTATGGACCAAGGTAGATAGAGTGATAGTAGATGGAAAAGAAATGACCTACTACGCATGGTGCTTGTTTGCCAATTTTTCACCATGGTACTTATCCAAAGTGCCTATTTACCAAGTTTTCACTTTTGGACAAATTATTTCTCTTTACTATTTTTTTCATTTTTTTAAATTTTTTTGGTGTCACCAAGATGCCTGTTTGCTAGGTTTTCATCAAGGTGACAATTTTTTTATATTTTAAAGGTTATTGGCCCTAATTTTTGATGCTATGCATAGAACTTGCGAAGATGCAGATTGTTGATAGGATCTATCAATTGTTCGCCATCTGGAGTGGCTAGCTGATATGCTATAGAACCAAAAGAGGATATGATGACATAAGGACCCAACCAATTAGGCTCAAACTTGCCCATTTTTTCTCTATTAGCCTAATTCTTTGGATTTTGCATAAGAACTAGATCACCAATGTCAAACTTCCTAACCATGACTCTTTTGTTGTAAGTGCGACAAAGTTGATTCTAATACGCCTATAGGTGGTTCAGGGAATTATGTCTTCTTTCATCTAACATCTCTAGCTCATGTAATTGTGATTGTTTTTATTTTTCATCATCTATTAGACCCTTCATGGAGACTCTTAAGGATGAAATTTCAACCTCGATGGGAAATATTCCTTTAGCTCCAAAGACCAAGGTGAATGGAGTGGCTCATGTAGGCGTGTGAATGCTGGTGCAGTAAGCCCATAGAGCAGGGTTGAGTTGGATGTGCTAGTCATGACCAGCATCATTGAAAGTCTTCTTAAGAATTTTGAGTATTGTCTTATTGGATGCCTCAGTTTGACTGTTTCCTTGCAGGTAGTATGGCATAGAGAAATAATGTTGGATTTGCAATCACTCACAAAACTCATGAACGTCCTAATTTTTGAAAAGGCGTTTGTTATTGGTGATGATTAAATGCAAAATACCATACCGATAAATGATATATTTGAGAATGAATTTGGAAATTTATTTGTTGGTTATGTATGTAAGGGGGATGGATTCGATCCACTTACTAAAGTACTCAGTGGAGGTGATAATGAATTTGTGACCATTGGAAGAGGTGGGGTGGATTTTTCCCATGAGGTCAAGTCCCCATTGTGTGAAGGGCCATGGAGAAGTAATCAGTTGAAGTTCCTATGCTAGAGAATGAATCAAATAACTATGTATCAGATATTGGCAACAAGTCCTAACAAAGTCAAGTGCATCTTTTTCAATGGTGGTCGGCCAGTAATACCCAAGTCTCGTTATCTTCTTGGTGAGAGTATGACCATGCAAATGAGACCACATATACACTCATGCACTTTGCATAAGGTTGTGTGTGCTTCATTGGTGTCGAGACATCAAAGGAGGGTGTTGTCAAAGCTACGATGGTAGAGTGTTTCACTAACGATGGTGTATCAAATGGATTTTCAGATAAGGGACTTTTGCTGGTTGTTGGATAGGTTGGGGGGAAGGGTCTGGGACTTGAGATAGTCATAAATGTCTTGATACCAGGGAGGATTAGGAACAACAAGCTCATAGATGATCTTTGATTTAGGAATATCATATGCATGGACCAAAATTTGTTCTACCAAGAACTCTCGAATTGAGGCACATTACTTGGGATGTCTAGGAGAGAGCCAATTGTAGCCATTGCATCTATTGTCTTGTTTTGTGCTCTTGAAACTTGCTCAAAAGTCACCATGTGGAAATATGCATGAAATCTATCAACCATTTTTTTGTAAGGCATTAACTTCTCATCCTTGGTGTCATAGTCATCATTAACTTGGTTGATGACCAAATGAGAATCTCCATAAACATGAAGTGTCTATATTTTCCATTTGATGGCCATTTTGAGTCCCATAACAAGTGCTTCATATTCTACCACATTATTTGTACATGGGAAAGAAATGTGGAATGACTTAGGGATGGAGTCTCCTTGTTGAGTTATAAACAATATTCCTGCCCCCGAGCCATGACTAGTATGTGACCCATCAAAGTATAGCCTCCAAGATGACTTAGGTTTTGTATGGAATATGGACTGATTAGGAAATTCTTCCACTAATGGATGATCACTTTATATAGGTGCATCTTCTAGTTGGTCTATTATCACTTGTCCCTTTATGGCCTTTCATTCCACATATTGAATGTCATACTAGCTCAAGATCATGAACCATTTTTCCAGATGGCCTATCAATGCTGTGCAAATCAAGAGATATTTTAGGGGGTCAATCTTTGCTACCAACTATGTCCTATGATTTAACATATAGTATCTTAGCTTCTGAGCTGCGAAGACAACTGCTAGGCAAGCACATTCAATGGATGTGTAGTTTAACTCATATCCAACCAATGTCTAACTGATGTAGTATATGGCCCGTTCCCTTTCTTCATGGTCGTTTTGTGCTAGTAATACCCCCAGTGCTGAAGTTGTTACAAAAATGTATAGAATCAAAGGTTTCCCTTCACTTGGTGGCATTAAAACAGGTGGTGACAAGAGATAATATTTTATTAGTTGAAAGGCCTCCTGAAATTTATCTATCCACATGAAGGGGATGCCCTTGCACAAAAGATACTGAAATGGTTGACACTTGTTGGCAAATTGTGCTCTCAAATGTTGGATAGATTGTAACTTGTCCTATAATATCTTGAGTTCACTAATCCCTTTTGGAGGAGGCATGTCTAATATTGCTCACTTTGGCTGGATCGACCTTAATACCTCTTCAAGAAAAAATGCACCCCAAAATTTTTCCTGATGTCACACCAAAGACACATTTCTTGGATTTAAGTAGACCTTATATTATTCTAGTCTCTTCAAGATTTTGTCTAACACACTCAAGTGGTCTTTTCATGTTAGATATTTAGCCAAAATTTCATCCACATAATCTTCCATTATCTTGTGCACCTGTCATGGAATATTGTTGTCATAGCTCTTTGATACGTGGTGCCTGCATTCTTAAGAACAAAAGGCATGACATTTCAGTAGTATGTAACCCAAGGACAAGTGAATGTTGTTTTATGTTGATCTTCAAGGGAAATATAAATCTGATTATAACCTAAGAAACCCTCCATGAGGGACAACATCTCATATCCTACCATGAGGTCAACTATGATATCTATGTTTGGCAACAAAAAGTCATCTTTTGGACATGCTTTGTTCAAGTCTCTGAAATCTATGCAGATGTGTATCTGACCATTTGGATTTGTTACTAGTACATGATTGGATATCCATTCAACATAGTTGATAGACCGTATGAATCCCACATCTAGCAATTTCTTCAATTCAACCTTGACTAATAGGGCAATCTGAGAATGCATTTTACACAGCTTTTTTTTTACTGGTTTGGCATCTGGAAGTAGTGGAAAATGGTGCAAGACCAGTTTAGGGTCCAACTCAGGCATATCAACATATGAACATGCAAAATTAATTTTATGTTCTGCAAATAATTTTTGGAATTCAAGTTTCTCTTCTTCTATCAAGGATGCTGGAAGGAGGACCATCTTAGGGTCTTTTGTTGTTGATATGTTGACTTCTATGGTGTCCTCTATGAGCATTGTTGATTTCTCTTGAGTCACGGGAAGAAAGTCTAGTCCTCAATCTTTCGGTGCCTCAAAGAGGTTTTCACCCATAGATACGTCCTTTATTTTTACTTTTTTATCATCAAAAGGTGCCTTTCGATTTTCACCTAAAGACGTGTCATTTTTTGTTTTATTTTTCATTTTGTGACTAGAGGATGAAGCAATCTCCCCAAAGTAATCTGCACAATCTAGGTCAATAGAAAATCCAACCTTGTGATCACCACTAGGTATGCCCTCACATAGTCCCACAAATTTTGTAATGGCCTCATCATTCAGAAATATGTCCATGACTGGTAGGCCTTGTTGATCCCAATCAATTAGTTGTGGGTAGACTAAGGAGATACCATCATTAGTATTGGTGAATTGTGGGGAGGACACATAAAGCATGTAAACAGACTCAAAGACATTGAAAATGAAGTTGTCATCATCCAATTGCCAATCAAACTCTATCCAATATTCTCCTTCACTTGTTTCATACTCATTAGCAAAGTAGGGGATGAAGGGATTGGAGTCATGGTCAGCAATGTCCTATGGTGATTTAGATGAATTTGATTGATGGTCATTAGGTTCAAATGAATGGATAGGTATGTAAGGATGAGGGTTAATGGGATTGGAGGAGGATTTTGGCTTGTCATTGTTCCTTGACCAAAAAGTTCTATCCTAGTCTTCTCATTTCCTTGGGATCTTAGGATTGTCATTATTCGATGCTTGATCAATTTTAAAAATTTGCCAAAAAGAATAAATAGAGGTAAGTTCTCCAGGTTCAAGGAACAAATCATCAAAACAAAAGTCACTTAGGGATCATTGGGAGACAAATTCCCACTCCTGGGAGCTAGTTTTGGTAAGGGATTCCTCAATAGTCTCAACACTTTCAGAAGCATTCATACTCTCACTTGAAATTCCATTGGTACATTGATTGTCATTTTTTTAGGTGGACCATACCCTAACCCTAGATCCTTTGGTTGTTTGAAAGGTGCTATAGGTTCTCTTCGCCTAGTTTTATTTCAGCCAAGGCCACTAGTTCAATCATAGCCTTTTGCCTTCATCATGCCATATCCTTTGCCATATATCTTAACTATTAATGGGGGTAAGTCTTCCATTTCTTTGTAGATCCATCCTAATATGTTAGAAATGCCCTCGTTGTTCATGTCTCCCCATTTTATGAAAACTATTTTTGGTGGAACTTTGAAAATTTCCTTAGGTTCCATTTTGAAACATAGTCAACCATAAACCTTAGGAGACTTGGGTATTTTGTGACGTAATATGTTATATTCAGTTTGAATTCTCCACAACCCAAGTCTTGGATCTTGATAGTAGACTCAACCTTAGGAAGGTAGGAAGATGATGACGTGGTAGAAGATGTGGATGGAGTGGACGTGGATGATGATGCGAGTGTGCAAGGGTCAATGAATTTGGAAGAAGAAGAGCTTGAAGCTTCTAGGTTGATGGGCACTTGATGTTCAGAAATACCTCTTAGATTGGTGCAATATTGAAAAGGATCGGGGTATCCATATATGGTGATTTTTGTGTCGTCAAAAGGAAATTTCAGGTATTGGTGATATTTGGAGGGAGTGTCCTTTAGGGCATGAATCCAAGGTCGTCTAAGCAAGATGTTATAGGTTAATTCAAGATCTAGGAATTTGCAAGTTGTGTCCACAATGACTGGCCCAAATCTGATAGGAAGAGTGATCACACCTCGAGAGGAACATTCTTCATTATCATATGCTTTTATGACTATGCTCTTTGTAGCATCTATGCAAGTATCATAAAAGCCTAGGGCCTTAACCAATTTTAAGGAGAATATGTTCAATCCTTCACTGCCATCTACTAAAAATTATCTAACCTTATGCTTATGGATAAATACTTCAATGTGTAATGCATTGTTATGATTGGTCTTAGGGGATGAATAATCTTGGTAAAAATATGTTACATGATGAGGTGTAGTGAGATATCCCACCATGGCCTCAAACTAGTTGGCATCAATGTCTTGAGGCACAACAAACTCTTGCAATTTTTTGTCAAGTATTGCCTTATGCGTGGGAGAAATGTGAAGCAACTCAAGTATGGAAATTTGCATAGGGGTTTTTCCTAGTTGATCAATAAGGTTAAACTGGCTCCTAGGTTGGGATCTATTTGCATATGGGGCTGATTGTGGTTTTTTTGTGGATGGACCGAGTATTGTAACTTTTGGTTAACGAGGAGGTGGACCAACTATGGTGATTTTTTTGCTTCAAGTAGTGGCATTGCATTTAGGTGCTCTTTTGACAGTTATGGTATTGACATACTCATCATTGGTTCAAACATTATGCATGATGGTCCCACCTAAATAATAGAATACAATGCAAGCGTAATTGGCTTGATTATTATTAGTCTTGGAACCTGATGTGGAGGATTTATTAGAACCATGGTCTTGCAGCGGATTGTTTTGAATGGTATAGTCTTTATTTGATGCAAATTGTGGCCCACCCAATTCAATTGTGCAATTTTCAATAATGTCTTGCACAATATTTCTTAGTTGTCAACAAGAGGATGTATTATGCCCTTTAGCTTGGTGGTAATCATAGAAAGCATTGTCATACCACCATGATGGTTTAAACTATCCTAGATCATACGGCTTAGGGTCCTCAAGTGTGATGAGACCATTTTGAAGGAGCTTCTTAAGGACATCCTCAATTGTCTCTCCCAAAGCAGTGTATGCTCATCTTTTCAAAAATTGTCTTATCTGGCAGAGTTGTCCTTAACTTTGACTATTTTGACCATCTTGGTTATTGGAAGGGGGTGTCAGTATTATTATTGGTTTATTTTGTGGCTGAGCTCATTTAAGAGTGAGTACAAGACCCATTGTGTTTACAGCCTTGGCATCCACAACGCCATCACTGGTAACATGTTTATTTTTGACCCAATACTTATTTTTGTCTATGGATGGATTTGTGTTTGTGTTTTAAGGACCATATTTTAATTCCCCTTTAGAAATGAGAGATTTCTCAACTTGGACACCCTTTTCGACCAGGTCTATGAAGGTTGTGCAATAATGAACTTGCAATCCATATTTCAATGGGCCTAGGAGTGTTTGAACAAACATGTCGACCTTTTCTTTCTCAGGTATGTCAATGTGGCAATGACTTTCTAGACTTCTCCATCTTTGGAAGAATGGGATAAAATTTTCACCAGCATATTCTTGTGTAAGATTGCATAAGCTAGTGATGGAGGTGTCCATGTCAATGTTATATGCATAATTTTTCACAATTTTTTCTTTAAGTTCATCCCAAGTTTTTATCCCTTCTAAAGTGGAGAACCATTCAAGTGAAAGTCGTATAAGAATCTTAGAGAAGAGTCTCATCAAGTAAGTTTTTTCATAGGCAATGTCCATACAGTTGGTCATGAATTCTCAAACATGTTCAATAGGATTCATCTTGCCCTTATATTTAGTAAATTTTGGTACCACATATCTAGGAGGGAATGGTGGCATGCATAGATTTGTGTCAAAAGGATATAAGAATAGGTCATATGACATGTGTGACTTCTTGTCAGATGTTTGCATGTTTTATATGGTCTTTTTTAAGTGAGCTACTTGAGCTATCAAAGCATCAATTATAGGATTATTTGTTGCATCACACATAAGAGTGATAGGTATACCATGGGTCCCCATTTTTTGTGAAGAGATGTTGGTGTATGATTTGTTTTTATTTTCATGTTCTTGGTATTGAAAGTTTGGATTATGGAATTTTTGATGGGTGTGAATATGTTAGAATGTGCCCTCTAGCCATTTGAGTCAAAATTTGGGGAATATGTTGGCCATGAATATTTTGGTGTCCAAATGATGCCATGTGATGTGTATTCTGATTTCCTTGTCCAAATTGTTGAAATTGTCCATGGGTAATGTTCATTTTTTTCCCTTGGGAAGTATTGGTATTAATTTGCGATGAAATGTTAACATTTGGTTGTGGTCCTTGAATAAAGACACGTCATTTACTTCCTTTCAAGGGATTGAATGAGGTACCAATGAAAGGATTTGATGATGATGCACCCATGTTACTAGATGAAGCTCCAAATAGAGGATTTGAAGAGCTTTCCCCCATTGATGAGGACCCAAAGGTGGGTCCAACTGATTGTGACAATATTATTGACATAGTTGGCATGGCTTGTGACATAGTTGGTGTCCCTCCAATGAAATTTGCATTAATTGTATTGGAATTATTTTGATTAGAGGTGTCGTTGGAGGTGGAATTGATAGTGCTTGTGGTGACTTGTGAGGTGACACTAACAAAAGAATTTCTTGTATTATTTTGAGGTTGACTAGTGTGGGGCATGTTTTTTGTATTATTGATATTATGGTCAGGTGATGTTGGTCTCAACGTGTTAATGTCAAAGCCCCATGGAAATTTATCTCCTTGACATTGAAGTATGGCCAAATATCTGTCTCTATCATGTAAAACCATTTCTTTCACAAAGGAAGTCACTTTTAGATTTTGGGTTGTGGCTTCTAGGTCTTCCTCAAACACTTGTCCATGTTCATCCCTACATATGAATGATTCAAAGGGATTATGTGATGAAGATGGTATATTCATGTTGCTGAAAGGATTGATGAAAGATGTGTCTCAATTCATGTTCATATCATTGGAAAATATATAAGTGTTATTGTCTTGTCCAAATTTAGCCATTTGTCTTCTCTTTCTTGGAAGCCTAGTCTCAACCATATAAGGAATTTCTCAAATTATGAAGAGGATGGAAATGACAACTAAATGACACTATGTTTTTGGATTTTTGGAATAAAAGATGCCAATGCAAGACTATGTTTTTGGGATTTTTGATAATAAGGAATGCAATATGACAATGTTGTCTAAAGGAAATGACTAATTTCAAAGGACAATGAAGACTAACAAGTTATGACACTAATTTTTTTTTGTATTTTTGGAATAAAGGATGTCAATTCAAGGTGATAATGATGTTTCTCTAATGGAGATGACTAATGCAAGGTGATAAAGTTTTCAAGAGAAGATATTAAATGCGAAGGTGACAATGAGGACTAGTATGAAAAAATTGTTAATGAAGGTAATGACCAATGCAAAGTATAGATGCCAAATGAGAACTAAGATAGAAGTTATGACAATATTTTGTATTTTCAAGGATAAAATATAGAAAGTGAGGACTAAAATGGCTTGAATGTCTAAAGTAAGAAAATGCAAAGTTCTAAATGATTTGGAAAGAAGGAGCTACTCAACCACCCTAACCTTGATCTATGTCTCAATTTTGGAATATTAAAGGACTAGATAACAATGACAATATCACTAAGTGAGGTTTCCTAACTTGACTTATGAGTTGGAAACATCTCACAAAAGGACAATGACTAAAGAAGATAATGATGACTAAGTCTAATGATAACCTACTCTTGAAGGCAATGATTTTGCTAAGTATGGTATGGTTTTCCTAATCCAAAATCTGAAAATGAAATGAGGATGCAAAGATTGGTTTATGAAGATGATGATGTTCAAGGATGAAAATAAATTTTGCAAGGATGAACCTATGGGTAAATGCAAATGATAAAAAATTTTAGCAATTTCTAATTTGGTTTTTTGATAGACTTCAAATGCATTTCAATAGACCGAATGTGTTGCAAAGTACAAAAAATGTGTTGCAGACATAACGAATACCTCATTTGTTTGCATATTTGACTAAATTTTGAAGTTGTCTCAAGTTGAAAGTGTGTTTCCAGATTTGTGTAATGGTGTTTGTTTGTTTGAATGTTTAAGAAAACACTTGGAAAACACAATATTTTTTCCTTGATCAAGCACAATCCTAGGTTAGGCAATGCCAATATTCACTAGATTCCATGTGGGTTTCCCCAACCGCACTTATTATTAACATGTGAATCTAGAAGCTTGGCCGCACAAGCTCCCCCTTACATTGCACTCACTTCTTAGGCCAACCAAGCTTCCAACCCCCATAAAAATCCCATGGCAGGTTGATCACCTCTACTAAGAACTACGAGAATGTGGATGTCTTCACAACGACCTACATTGTGCTAGCAAATAGAAGGATTTTAGCTACTATACAAAGGTGTTTAGTTTGGGACCCCCCATTTGAGTGGCCACACATGGGGAAAATATTAAGCTCTGTTAATCGAAGAATTCCAACCTGAAGAGGTTATGCTCAACAGGGTTTTAGGGAATTCTACTTTGTCTGTGTGACACATCTGTACTCATAATCCTAAGTTTTCCATTAGGATTCACATTTATATACTGATCGGGGGTAGCTTGGCCAAAGAGCTTCATTGCTAGTTTGAATCACCTTGGGGTGAGTACTTTTTCCCACCAAGAGAGGCCCAATTCCAAGAGTCAATAAGCATTTCTCTTACACCCAAGATTACACAAGTGGGCAAGGGGAGAGGATACTTCGATGATTGAATCAGGGTAAACACAAAAATGGAAGAGTCTAGTTTTTTGATCACCTAGTTCACACAAGGTGAGAGCATAATCACCTACCACCCAAAACACAATCAAGCAAAGACAAGCAATGTTCTTTTTAATGCACCAATTGAAGTTTTTTCTATTCTAAAACAAACACAATGTTTTCAAAGTAATAGCCTTGGACAATCAAACCTACAAAACCACTAGATAGTAGTCTAAAAAGATGTCTTGGACCCATGAAAATTTAGAGATTTTTTTTTTTTAACTTGATCCAATTTGTCCTTTTAAGTGTTTATTTTTCTTGCACATTCACAAAACCAACAACAAAGCCAAAACCCTAACAAGATAATTGATCACTAATATTAGAGGGTTAGTTAGTCAAGACAAATCTATTTTTTGGAAATGTTTTTCATATCAAAAATAAAAACACAAAGAATAGACCCTAACTGAAATTTCAAGATCTTTCCAAAAAATGTAAATAAATCCAAAAAAGTTGATGTTTTGCACCCAATATTATTTTTTCATGAAAACTCATAAAAAAATTATTAAAAATTCAAATCAAGTCCAAAAATTATGACTTTTGGACTGAAGGCACCTGACATCATCCCGAATCTGCCGAATTTTGTTTGTGAAAATATCTACAACTATTTTTGAGATATAAGTAAATCTTTGCAAAACCCTAAATTTAAAAGATCTATTTTTTGTCTAATTATTTTTCATCCAAATTAAAAACATAAAGAATAGACCCCTATTGAAATTCAGAGAAATTTCTAGAAATATAAAAATATTTGAAACATTCACTAGTTTTCTATCAAAATTGATTTTTCATGAAAAATAACAAAAAAATTATAAAACTTTTTAAAAAGCTCTAAAAAATCTGATTTTTGGAATGGTAGCTCTTGATACTGTCTCCAACCTGCATAAATTTTTTTGTGAGAAAATACCAGACATTTGAGAGAGATGGTTGAATCTTTGAAAGCTAGGGTTTTGTTCTAAAATGATGAAAAACCTGCAACAAAAAAGATCCAGCTACAAAATTCCTCAAAATTTGTCAAGTTCACCAATGTAACTAAGGGAATTTTCCTAGGGTTTCCAAATCAAATGCAAAACATAAAAAACCCAAAGTAATAATGAAGTGCAAAGGAATAAAATGAAACAAATGAAACAATCTCACCAAAATGTCTTCATTCTCCATGGCTAGCCTCCATTATACCTTCTCAACCTGTCGAAAATGTGATGTTGCCCTCATATTTATGATTAGCAATCTAATCACAATGACAATTCCTAAGAAAATGTTGAAGGATTTGAGTGATTACATGCAATACTATGCTGTAATGCAACTAATAAACCTCTAAAATATGTCTAAATTATGCGAAATGAGATGTATATATCCCTATGATAAAATGATAAGTGTGCAAGAGTATGAGATTTCCTAAAACTAGATTTCTTAAGATTGCAAGAGCATGTGGTTGCAAGATGACAAAATGAGACCAAATTTGTCATTTTATAGAAAATACAATTTTGAGTGAATGGACAAGATTAAAAGCTCACAAGTTCCCTAGAATCAATGGACAAGATTCAATATGACAACCCATAATTAGGGTTAGGGAAAAATTAGGTCAAATTTGAAATGAATGGACAAGATTGATTTTTAGAAAAATAAATCAAGGGTTGAAAATGCATGTGACAAGAGATAAGATTGGCACAAAAAAAGAGGTGGCTGGAAAATCAAATAATAATAGAAATTACTTGATTTTTGGAGGAAAAAGACTATTTTGAATTAAAAATTAATTTTAATTCAAAAGGTGGGGTCACATGACAATACATAACTAATTTGAATTATTTACTAAAAAGAGGGAAATTAGAAAGTGGGACTATTTTAAATAAATAATTTTATTTAAAATGAGGGAAATGTCAAGGTGGCAACAATTAAATAAATTAAAGAATTTATTTTATTATAAGAGGAATTTTTAAGAATTAGTGACATAGTAAATAAAAAATAAAAAATATTTATTTAATAATCAGGAAGACATAATGGAAAAAAATAATTAAATAAATTAAAAAATTTATTTAATTATAGGAAGACATTGGACAATTACTGACACATTAAATTTTTTTTTAAAAATTAGTTATTTAATAATCAAGAAGAATAAAAAGGATTTTTTTAAATAATTATGAATTATTTAATTAATAGTCGAAAGTGAATCAAGGACATAATTAAAATGTCTTAATTATGCTAGGAAGAAAAATATGAAAAATAGAGCTTGCAGGCCTAGGTCATTTTTATGTGTCTACACACTTTACCTTCAACAAGTTCAAGCAACGATGTAAGAACTCAACACTATTATATCTCACTTGCTAGATCAAATATCTGTCCTTGATCATAGTCCATTTCCATGATGTGTCGTGGATCCACAACTCATTCTCCAAATCACATTAGCAAAGGGTGAAGAATACACATGCACCTACATGAAAAATAAATGGCACAATATACATCACTCCTAATAGCACTTTATATCAGAAAAATCACTTTATCACTCATCGCTCATTTAAGAAGACACTTAAATAGTTGTCCACGATGAGTGATGGAACAAACATCAAAGTCATTGGTCATCACCTATTAGAAACTTCAACCTTAGAATGGATCCACAATGAGCAATAACAATGAGCACAAAAGAACATCGCATATCACTAATATTAGATTACCAAAAAAATGAGTACTCAGTGATACAACATAACTCATTGCACATCGCCAATTTAACTTTGTACATTTCAAACATATGGTGATGTGTAATATCAAATAAAATGTAGCTCATCGCTCATCATGAATTGGAGCTCACAAACTTAAAGTGGATCAACAATGAACGATATGGGACCTTTATGAAGATTATTGCCATGTGCTCATAAGTGTTTTTAAAAGAGGGAACCGCCTAGGATGATGATTAAAAGGCCTTGAGGAAATTAAACACAACATTTCAAAGGATGTAAAGGCCAAATAAGGCCAATCGAACAACCTTAAAAAAATTTAGAACAAGGTTTGAGGGGTCGGTAACCCTACAGGCTCAAATGACATAAGGTGTTATGAAATGACCAAGAACAGGCAACAATAGCTCAATAATGAATTAAAAAAAGGTTTTCTAAAGTGATATTTTAGCAATAAAATCCTGAGACAATGATGATGAACAAAACCCTAAACCCAGTCATATTGAGGAATGACTGCAATTGGCCAAAATAACCAAGGAATCACAAGGATTTTTTGAGAGTTCCATTAGTGGCTCCAGTTGGGGACATTTTTTCCTCAGTGAACAGAGCGAGAATCCATAATCTAGGTGAAGCAGACCAAGCACAAAGAGACAAAAACCAGGGACCAAAAAGAAAACAAGGCAAACAACATATGTAATTTTTTTAACATAAGCTACAGGGCCCAACCAACCTTAAAACTGGCACCTGCCCTTGTCAAAAACCTTATTTTCCACTATCTGCACACTGCTAAGGTTGAGAACATCATCATAAATTACCTAGCAAATAGTAAAACTACAAGCAGTATACCCAACTATCTTAGATCTGTGTTTGGATTCATAATCATCCTTTTCATCCATGTCCCTTTATGAACTATAGCCAATTTGAAATACCTAATCAAAATTACCTTCCCTTTGACACAATTTACCATCACATTTCACTAAATGTCCATCCATTTGAAGAGGGAAAGTATAAAATTCATACTCCATTTGATCACCATCATCACACACACTAATGTCAAATTTATTTTTCTCAATAATCTAGAAATCCTCATATATATTACCCTCAAGGTTTATATTGTGACCAAACCCTCTAGAGTAATATCTCCATTTCATATCTAGAAGTCCAAGGTCATTGTTATCTAACTCATGTCCTATGTTGAGCATATTCATTTTGGGTGAAGAAAAAATTGTCATACACAAGCTTATCCAATCTGTATTTATTTTCAATCGAGCAATAAGTACCACATATGCCACCATATTCTTCATTTCCCTAGGGATTTGATGCTACAGTCCCCATGGTACTTTTTCTCTCATTAGGTTTGATTTCATAGGAAGAAACAATCATGCTTGTCTAAGTATTTGGATGTACTTATGCTTCAGTATCATCAACACATTTCCCTTCTCCTTTAAGATCATTGTTCAAATTGAAATAAAATATTTCAAAAGATGAGTCCAGTAACTCAGATTTGATGTAATCAGTAGTGAGGTGTTTAGATACATCATCAGTTGTTAAGTTATTTTTCTTGTAGAATTTCTTGCAACTTAGACATTTCTCATTTTCAACCATACAATTTTTCTTAACGCATCCCTCATTGAGAACTATGATGTCTATTTTTGTCATAAAAATTGTATATTCTACTTTTGTTTCATACAAACATTGTGAATTTAGACCTTGTTGATTATTGACCTCAGTTTCACTATTTCTAAAATCAAGCTCAAGATCCTAAACATAGATATTTTTGTCTTGAAATTCATTGTCTACCATATTTCCAAGACATTCCAATCTGAATACAACTACATTGCAATTCAAAACTTCACCACATGCCATGTGTTCACCTAATGGTAAAGACACAACCTCATGATTGTTGGTACTATTAGATTTCTTAGGTACAAAGGAAGTCTTCATGTCAACCTCATAAGAAGTTTCATACTCCTTATCATAATTATCAAAATTTTATTGTTTATTTCTTTGATCTTGCATCCTCAAAGTTATGCCAATAGTTCTTGCAAATGTAACAATTTCATCATTTGTTTCACTAGATATATATTCTTCCTTGGGGATTTATCTATTATTTTCTTGAATAAACCCTTGATTTACAATAATGGAAGGGGCACCCCTAACATTTTTGGATATCACATTCTACATAAATTCACATTTAGCCTCCTCAACAATTCTTATCTAATCAATTATTTGATCAAAATCATGTGGTTTTAATTTGTTAGGCAAAGTACTAAGCCCCGACTCATAGATGTCACAAAAAATGTCAATACAAATAGAATCCTTAGGTCGTAACCTTTTAGGGACCTCTAAAAAAGTATCCAAAAATATTGCTAGCAACTCATAGGGTAATTCCCCTTCATGTCTTTTCATATTATGAAGTCTAAGTAACATTTCATCATTTATATTTTTTTGTAGTTCATCTTGCATCTTTTGATAGTAAATATGTAGGAAGGATGACCTAGATAAGGCCTTAGGAACATCATTACTAATTTTATCCTCTTCATCCTTATCCATTCCATTTGTATGACACACATCAATACAATAAACACTTGCATCCATATAGCCCCTCATTATTGAATATTTCACAATATTCTCAATATCCATAGTGATGTGACATGCCTAATGTAATGTTTTTGGTTCCTTATTCCTTATCAAATAACTCATATCATTATAAAATGCACCTAGATATATAATTAAACATTCTAGATCATTAGCCCTTAGGTTCTCAGGAATACCTCTTACTACTTGTGTGAATCTCAAGTTAAAAGCCATAACCATCTCATCTTTATCCTTTTCAATTTTCATAAGTATTTTTCTTATCTCACTAGGATTAACCCTTTTACCAAATTATTCCACAAATGCTATCATAAAATCATTCCATGAACCTATATAATGAACTCACAGATATGAAAACCAGTCTCTTACATTTTCTTTCAAATATTGAACAAAGAGCTTAATAACAAGATCATCATGGTTCATTTCAAAGTCACTAATCAAATCTATGAATACATTTAGGTTTTTAGTAGTTGACCCATCATTTTTCCTTGTGAATTTTGGTATATATTTCCTATCATTAGGAATTTTATTAGGAAAACCATGAATACCATTGAAAAATAATAGATTATACCTCTCCATGGAGAACTTCTTTTGATGATAGGATAAGGGTTGTGCGCCTTGTATACGTATTCTTATTATTTCACAAGGGTATGCATGGAAGTGATATAGTTCTTTTACACGCTTATGTAGTGTTTCAATTAACTTTCCACTACCTCATTTCTTAATTTCTATCATAATTTTAAAGCTCAAACATACCCATGCTTTAATTCCCTTTAAGAGGCATTATTTAGGAATAAGCATACTTCTTCAAAACATTTATGATATTAAAAATTGCACTTTAGAAGTATGTAAAATAACTACTATCTTTCCCTTTGCTAGTGCTTAATTCACTCAATAGGGAACCTAATGTTCTGCTAGATTCTTCAAAAATGGCTCTCATACAAATTTATTTTATCTCAAGAACTCACACATAGAATTCATCAAAGCTTTGTTAGGTTTGTATGACAGAGTTGCCACCTCTCTTGATGAAGGATTGAAATTCAAAAATATTAAAACCTTTTGAAACTGAATATCATTTTGGTTCTTGCAACAATGGAGCTACACACAAGCTTTTATAATCTACTGCAACACAAACATCATCAATTTTGGAAACTTTCTTGAAGCCAAACCCAATGTTCCAATTCTTCTTGATTATGTAATAGGGAAGTCTACAACTGGAGATTCACATTCTTTCACAATAGAGTCACCATTTCTTTTGGTGACTCAGAAGGGAAAATAAGACACTAGAATTTTCATTCACTGGTTACAAATTTGAATGAATTTTGATAAGACCGTCTACAACCAAATTTTTGAATACTTCCCCAGTAAAGACACCATTTTTGTTGGTGACTTGGATGGGAAAACAAGACACTAGAATTTTCATTCACTGGTTACAAATTTGAATGACTCTTTTGATAAGAGCATCTACAGCCAAATTTTTGAATACTTCCCTAGTAGAGTCACCATTTTTGTTGGTGTTTTTTTATGAACCAAACTTGATCTCATCCCTCACCTATGAACTTCCTAGGGTTGAATTATAAATAAGGGTGAGGATTGGCCAACACACAAGTAAGAATTGTAGAGTCCTTTCTTCTACTCTTCTAGCTCTATGAAACCCAAGAGGGTAATCCCTTTTGTACTCATAAGATACTTATTTAATCAAGAGTACTTCCATTCACAAATGAATTTCCCTAAATTACATATGGATAAAATTTACTAAAGGCTTGGCCAAACTTCAAAATAAAAACTATCTATAGCAAAGAATCAGATGATATTACATATTTGATACATTGTTCAAATGTTGGTTATCATGATTTCTTCATCAATTTAAGCCTCTGGTGAAAAGCATAGCTAAAATCAACTAACATCCCAAAAAAACTAATGAAAAGGACCAGTGCCTCCTTCATGGGATAATAGAGTCACAATATAATAAATTAGTAATACACTAACAACTCATTCCAGTAATGTATGCGCCATTGACATACTACCTTATAGTATCCAGTTCACTGTATTTAAAACATGGCTTCTTACTAAATCCTACATCACTTTCATTACAAACTCATGAACTCACTTTAGAATTTAATCAACCCCTTGAATTGAAGCATAAGAAGAATCATTCATTCAGTTTAAACAACAAAAGACAAATGAATCTGTCATTAACAATTCCATTCATAGCTTGCAAAGAAAATACATAGGAGAGACACACTTTAAATTTATATTTTCTATTACTCGTATCACTGTAAAACCATTTTAAGTTAATTACATCATAACTGCATATCTAGAACTTGGCTCATGGTATATTTATTAATCTATATGTATACATTATGTTCCTTTTTAGAGGATAGTGTTTTCGCCTAGACCCTTCTAAGACCTCAAAAAATGGAACCTCCCTTAATCAAACTTGAAATCCCCTTTATAGAATAGGGGAGAAAAAAGAATCCAGTTGAATTAAAATGCATTTCAAATTCATTTCAAAACAATTTCAACTAAATTCAAAAGATTCCCCAAACAGTTACATGTCATAATTGATAAAACAAGGGAAGGAAAAAAGACAAAATTCCTAATAAGTTGTCGAGGGACGATAGCCAAATCGCCATAGGGAAGTTCCAGTCATCGCAACAATGACCACATCACAAAAAATTTCCATCATGTTAGCTAGAAGACTTCCACATTAGCATGAAAAATGGAAGAGTAAAAGACCAAAATCATGGACATCGCAACAATGGTATCATAAAAAAAAAACAAGGTTGGGACATCACTTTGATTCCTCAAAATCAAAGTATGTCCATTCACTCCTTGTGTGTGATGCAATTGGAGGAACCATCATCTCCTCCTCATCAAAAACATCATATGGCACCAAGGAGAGCAAGTATTGGTCGTACCCCAAGTCAGTGTCACCTCCACCATCCAAAGGGCTATTAGGAAGCACAATGGGAGAATCTTGTTTCCCTAGGCAAGCCTTTGGATTCTTATCTTTATCTTTCATGATATTTTTCACTAACACATCCATCTCCTTGCCTTTAACTTTGACCAATTCTTCAGAAATGGTCCTATTTTGTAATTTGTAGGTACTATGGGCAATTGTCTTCTTATTTTTACCATGGGTGCTCCTCTTATTCTCTGGAGTCATAGGAGTCCCTAGGATCTCTTGTTCAGCCTTAGGCAAATCCTCATGACCTTCAAAAACACTAAGATGGCTAGACCTCCTAGTAGGTCAGGTTGGCACACCAAAATTTCCCATTTCACAAAACCCAAACAAAAACTAACAAGTTTAAAATGAGGAGAAAACCTAACCAACCTAGAGACCCCATAACCAAACTTTCATTAAGGCACACCCACAACCCTTGTAAATTACACTCAGTCCCAGAATTCTAAAAATTCAAGACCCACTTAGAGCATGTATTTCAGAAAGCTCAAAATACCATCAACTTACCCAACACTTTCACATCAACCCCTAAGCACTCGAGTACTTATGACTCCCACCTCAATTCTTTTGTAGATTGCAATTGGTGACATCAAAAAGCACACCATCCTAGATTAAATAGATGATTCAAGACATCCAACAATTAATGATTGAAGAACTCCTCGGACAAGCGAGTTAATAACTTAGTAGTTGGGATTTGAATCTGATCCTTCGATCTTAGTGGATTTAAAACATAATCAATGGTGACCACAAGTATGTTTTTTTATTTTACAACTTGTTCCTATAAAGCAGCGATGCCACCTCAAATATGTCCATGTTGTCTCTTAATCTTCATTATTCACCTATGATCTAACGATCAACAAGCATCACCAACCCAATCCATATCATACCATTTATATTGGTGAAGTACCTAACCTTCATTTTAAGTGAACATTGTTGGAGCACCAAATCATGCATTGCTGATTTTCCCCACTCTCTCAAGGCTCAATTGGTGTAATTGGTATAGGCGTGATGAAAAAAAAGTCATTGGATCATTGTGCCCCTTGTAGATCCTTGTTTCCCATTGTGCATCATGGATTCAGTTTACCTTCAACAGGTTCAAGTAGGGATGTAAGAACTCAACACGATGATATCTCACCTAATGGATCAAATATATGTCCTTGATCATAGTCCATCTCCACCATGCATTGTGGATCCACACTTCATTCTCTAGATCACATCAACGAAGGGTGTAGAAGACACATGCATCTGCATGAGAAATAAATGACATAATATACATTGATCCTAAGAGAACTTTAGATCAACAAAAACCCTTTATTTCTCATCGCTCATTTGAGAAGAACACTTAAATAGTTATCTGCAATGAGCGATGAAACAAAAATCAAATTCATTGCTCATTTCCCATTAGAAACTTAAACCTTAGAGTGGGTCCGCGATGAGCAATAACAAAGAGCACAAAAGATCATCGCATATCACTAATACAGATTGCAAGAAAAATGAGTAATTAGTGATACAACATAACCCATTGTGCATCGCCAACTTAAATTTTGACATTTTAAATAGATCTACAATGTGCGATATCAAATAAAATGGAACTCATTGCTCATCATGAATTTGAGCTCACAAACTTAAAGTGGATCAATGATGAGCGATATGGGACCTTTGTGAAGATATTTACCATGTGCTCATAAGTGTTTTCGAAAGAGGGAACTGCCTAGGCTGATAAGTAAAAGGCCTTGAGGACATTACACATAACATTTCAAAGGATGTAAAGGCCAAATAAGGCCAATTGAACAACCTTAAAAAAATTTAGAACAAGGTTTGAGAGGTCAATAACCCTATGGGCTTAGATGACATAAGGCATTATAAAATGACTGAGAATAGGCAACGGGAGGTCAATGATGAATTAAAACAAGGGTTTTCTAAAGTGAGATTTTGGCAACAAAATCCTCAAACAATCATGATGAACAAAACCATAAACCCAATCATACTGAGAAATGACTACAATTGGCCAAAATAACCAAGGAATCATGAGCCTTTTTTGAGAGTTCCATCATTCTCTTCAATGTATCTTCAATCTAAACCTGCAAATCAAACACTAAAGAGAGGGGGGGAAAAAAATTGTTATTGGAAAGGGTTTTTCCTTGGTCAAACCCCGTTTTGGTAATCAAACCTCAAAATAGAATGAAATAGGAATGGGGAATTATGAATGAATAAAACAAGATGTTGCAACACACCAAACGCTAGAAATGAACTTCTACAAACATGTATGAAATGGATCCAATGGATTTAGATCTTGACTCTTTCTTGAATGTGATAGATCTTAAATAAAATGCTAGCTTGAATCATAAAACCCTAAAACACAATTGCTAGCTCAAAAATAAACATGATGCATGAAATCTTTGAGATGATGCTTGATGCTTGAATAATGCTCTACAATTCTTGATAATTTTCTCTTGAAGATAATTGAATGCTCTTGTGAACTCAAATTTTCTATATGTATCACTTGATTTCTTATTAGGATGATAATGAGTGAAATTACCTTGTATTTATACTTAATTATGCAATAATTGCTGAAATTACAACACTACAAGACGACATTAGATCTAGGAGGATAAAATCCTACTAAAAATTTGAATTAATTTTAATTTTGGGCCACACGAGACTCATTCACCCAAGGTGGCGAATGAGTCCCATTAGGCATAATTTATGGGACCATTTTTAAAAATTATTAGAAAGGTGTGGAACTAGGATTAGGACCCAAAAACCCAAGTAAGGCTCATATGCCCAAGGTGGCAAATGAGTCTCAAACCACCAAATCTAGGCCACACAACCTAAAAACACCTAAATTATGATTGGATTTTAATTTTTGTTGTGATTATCCTTGAAAAGATGCATTAAATGAGGCTTGTGGATGCAAAATAAAGCCAATTAAAGCATAAAGTAGCCCAATTATTTATGAAAACCCTATAAATTTTTGAAAGTGTGTTACAACACTTCACAAATCTTTAAATAAATAATGATTAAGGTTAAAAATAAATTTATTAGGTTCGGTTAATTAACAAAACCTTAGAAAATTGTGAAAGTGTGCTACAACAATTCACAACACTTAGCAAGGTACTATTTATGTTCATTAGTTCACAAGGGCCCAAGACATAATGTGAATGTGTCAAACACATTACAACACTAAATCAAGCCACCATTAAGCCTAGTTAACAATGAGGGCCCAAAAAAGAAAGGAAAAGTAAGAGGGATACTTTTTTCATTTCCACATTTAGCCCCCACTTTAATGAGAGGATGAACTTGATTCAAACTCACATTATAGTAGACAAATACACATCAAGAGGGGTTCAATTGTGCCGATGGTGGTAAGATGGGATGACAATGATATAGAGGGGTGATCAAGCCCCTAGGATCAAGATCACATAGCAAATAAAAATAGGCCCAAAAGAACACACATGAAAATGATATAAGAGCTACAACAAAGAAAAATAATGCACTTCCAAAGACACAAAGACGATGAAAAAAGAAAAAGAGAGGGGCAGATCAAGCTTTGACCATTTTTCCATCATAATGTGGATTAGATCTTGCCTATTTGTGCAAAAGATGCATGCTCAGTCTGAGGCAACAAAACTTTAGGTTGTCGACTAGGTGAGTAATCCAAGAAGGTGAGACACATATACACACAACCAGTATTCACTCACATACACATGAGTGGTTAAGGGAATTTCATGCCGTCATTCAGCTTTCCATCAAACCATACCAAAGTTATACCTCTTGATAGCTTTGATAAGGCACCGCACAACAATGAACTTTGAGCTTCATGAGACAAGTAAAACTTCATATTCTTGGAGCTCATGAAAAAATAATATGGATCTATAGGAATGCAACATGTATTATGTAAGGTGGACATATAACTGAAAATGCACATGAAAAATGTGAAGAACGTTTAGAGGGGTCTTGCTTAGTTAATGCAAGGTCTTAAAAGATGGAACATTGTGCCTAATGTCTCCAAGAGAGGACCAATAAAAGAATAGAAGATTCACAACTTAGGGTATGTAGTGCATTTTCACATCACCACTAAGAGAAATGTAATATGCTAAGATATATCATGCTTTTGAAGGACATCACACCTAATGTCATCCTCAAAATGAAAGATGCATTGCATAAAGTAAAGAGTACACCATGAACCATGAAATAGAAAAATGTGAAAGAATAATGCCAATGTATGCCCCCACTTTAAAGAAGTTTCTAAAGACCATGTTGTGAGAAATTAATTTAAAGTAGTAAATGATAAATGCAAACAAAAAATAAGACATAAGAGCTAACTTGGAAAGCCCTATTCCACATCATATGTTTCCAAATGAAGCTATGTCATGAAAAGAAAAGAAAGAAAGAGGGGTTTCCCCCGAAATGAAGATGCCGAACACACAAGGGATCTATGTATTTGGGTTCAGTATGTTCTTGCAACAATTTTTTTTAAGAGAGCTCAGAACCATCATCATTCCATAAATACACATAGAACTAGAAGAATGACACAAAGAGAATGAAAACAAAGAAAATCCTTCCAGGTCAACATGGAAGAGACATGAATGTCTCAACACCTTGCGTCATCTCCAAAAGGAAAACAAAAGACAAATGAAAAGGATATTTTCAAAGATTTTGAAACATTAACGACATATAGAATAATGAAGGTACAAATAGAGGAATCTCACAGAGAGAGATAGATACATAAAACAAAACATCATGGGGGATCAAAATACGCACATGCAATCACACAAAATAAAAATAAAAATAACTAATGCAAAATAATAGTAAGGCACATGTAAGTCAACCTAAAGTAGGTCATCTGCATCCCAATCATGTTCATTGTATACCAAAGTTAGACAACTATCCAAAGGGGAAATAGAAAGTGTTGAACTAGGGTCATCACTAGGTTCAACCCTCTTCTTAGGAGAATTATCATTTAAGCTCATAGAAGAGGAAAATGATGTGTTCAATTCATTATGCACCTCTTCGTCAATTTTAGCAACTTCCTCATCATCATCTAAATTGATCACAATAGGAGGTAAAATTATAATATCTAAAGAAGGGTTCAACTCTTGTTATGATTGTATTATAGGATTATTTTTGGAAAAGGGGAAGGCTCATCATGCAGTTCTCCAATCAAGTTTGGATTTTTTTTTTCCTTTTTTTCTTCATTTAGCTTGTGAGAAAGGGCACAACATCTACACCTATGCTCTCTAGCACCTATATTTTTTTTAGTTTTATTTTCAAGTTGTATTTGTGTAGGAGTGGGTTGATCAACCATAGGTTTCTTTTCTTCCCCAAGGGTAGGAATGGAAGGAATCATGAGAGGTTATTCGACTGCTTTCTCTTTGAATTTGTAAACTTGTTTTGTTCTAGGATGTGTGGCGGGATTGTTTTCATTATGTATTAGTATTTTGTAGGAAGTAGGTGAAGTTTCTATCTTAGGTTGGTATTGGTTGTTTGGGATTTATTTAGGCTTAATTATGGTTTCATCAATGATGGTACACTCGATCATATGTTGAGGCATGTTTTAGAGGGATAATTCTACTATTTTCTTTACCTTTAACTTTTGATCGGATTTGAGAAAGAAGTCTTATCATGGTTTGATAGGTTCTATAGGCTCGCAACAAAAGAAATCTAATGAAAATTTTACACAAGAGGACAATGGGTTGAAGCCACTATGATGGATAGTAAAGATTTCATTGTCAAAGGTAAACTTTAAACATTTATGTACAACCAAAGAGACTGCATTCAAGGAGCGAAGCCATGAATAGCCTAGCTTCAAACGAAATTGGTTTGATTGTGAGATGATGGATAATGATATTTCTAATGTTTTTAGTCCTATTTGTAAAGGAAGAGTGATCGATCCAATCATAGGGAAAGCAAAACCATTATTCGTATTGATCCATGCTTTTGGTTTATCATATATATGTCAATAGAGCCCATGCAGAAGTAAAAATTCCTTGATGATCACACTATCTCGATACACAAGATCTATTAATATCCCATTAGTGGGCTTGTCATAGATTCAACCAAATATGTAAAGAGGACCATCGGGTGCATGTTTAAGTATATCTTGTGAGGAGAAAACAATATCGAGAGGCTTTTTAGTTTGAACCTTATGAGGAATGACATCTATCACTCCTACCATATCATCCATAGGATCAATATGTATAGGATCGTGTTGTATAGTATCATTTTTATCATTATCTGTATCAACATTCATCACATCATTCTTTTTAGTTTCATTGGCTTTGACAAATTAAATTTTATGATTGGGCATAGGGTTGGTAAAAAATTGCAAGTTTTGGTTAGGAGGGACAACATACTTATTTCCTTCATCACTAACACCTCCAATGAAAAGATGACCAAAATCAATGAGGTCTTGCACAAGATGTTTAAGACGCTTACAATGTTTTGTGTCATATCCATTTTTTCGGTGATAATGGCAGTAAGAATTTGGTCTATAGTTTGAAGGAAATGGTCTATTAGGATTAGGAGGCAAGGTAATAATATTTTATTCTTAGAGTTGTGTCATTGTATTGTGAAGGGTATTGAGTAAGGGAGTGAATTGTCTTTTTAGTTCCCCATAGCTAGAGGGTATCACGGCCTTAACAACACCTACTTAGTTATTGAAATTATGAGTTGTTTGTTGAGGGGTATTGAATTGAAAGAAACCTTTATTTTGTTTTCTGAAAGGTTGGGAGTTATTTTGGTTTGCAGACTCAAACTTTCAAGCATGGCTAGAGGTGGATTTTGTATCTCAACTACTAACCAAGTTTTTAAAATCATGGAGGGTAGTACATAAGTGCATGAAGGAAGGGAATTTCATCATAGTAAGTTTATCTTGGATCTTACTTTGTAAATTATATATGAACATATTTTGAAAGAGAGGATCGGGAACCTTGACATCAATTTGGGAATAAAGTGTTACTAGCATAAGATAAAGTCATTTATCTTTTCATCTTCTTTTTTCTTACATCTCATCAAATCGACTAAGATCATCTTAGGGGTCATATGTACTTGGAAATGGTTGAAAAATTCCTCAAGAAGTTAATTGAATGAATGAATTGATTTTTTCATCAATGAATAAAACCATTCTAAGGCCATATCCTTCAAAGATCTAGGGAAAATCTTAGCCAAGAGTTTATCATCAAGGAAAAAGTCACTACATAAGGTGGTAAAAGCATTAACATGGTTAGAAGGATCTCTGTTCCCTCCATATTTCTTGAATCTAGGTACCTCTATACCTTGTGGCATCGGTGTTCACAATATCTCCAAGGAAAATGGATTACTTTTGACATAATATGTAGGTCAGCCATTTTGATTTTTGTTGATGGTGGAAATTTATTTTTGAAAGGTTGAAACGGTTTGGAAGAGTTGATTTATGAGAGGTTCATTGCTTGTGTTATGAGACAAAGATGAAAATTGTGAAGGTGTGTATGTGTTTGAGGGACAATTAAATGGAATTATTATAGGTGGTAAGGTTGTAGGAGATATGTCATGCGATGCCACAAAGGTACTAGAGATGATAGCAGAAATACCTAAGGAAGGAATCACATTACTAGTCGGTTGCATTGTTGTTGTAACTTGAGGGTTGGTATAGGTAGGAATAGAGGCAATTATTGTGGGAGGAGGAATTTGAATTCCTCCTTGGCTTGTGAAATTTATTTTAGGTAAAAGACAACTAGTTCTTGAGGTGAGGTGTTTTCCAAAGATTTGAACTATGTTTTTCACAAGGTCAAGTCCATCTTCACTTTCAAGAATGAGATGAATTTTATCTATAGTAGGGATGGTGGTAGTTGAAATATTATAATTTTTCACTTGATGTTGTAGGTTTTCTAGGTCTTCATGGATTTGAATTATGTTTTCTTGCAGTACACTAGCAACCATTGTTTCAACATGCATTACACTACTTGAGGGTAAAGATTTGTTAAGGGTATGGTCCATACCTAGTTTACTATTGTCAATAATAGGAGTGAAAGAGCTAGATAAGCCAAGATACACAATGATTGTGCTATCGTGGGATGACATGAGTCCTGAAATTTGTCTCACTACAGTATTAGCAATAAGACACCAAATACTCATGCATGGGCTTCTAAATGCAAAATGAATGTAAATGCAATATAAGCTAAGAATAATGATATGATTATAAGAGAAATTATATAAAATAAAAATGAAAGCTATAAACAATAAACAAAGGTCATAAACAAAGGGAATTTTTAGTAGGGAGGACACCAATCAATATCATAGAGCATATTCTTTTTGTTGGAACAGTGTCGTTCTACAAAAGGCAGGTAGTTTTACTTGGTTAGCATTAAGAAAAAGAGCTCTAATGAGTGAAAGGTTAGCTAAGTTGGGAATTGTGGATCCTTTTAATTGTATATTATGCAATCAAGGTCTTGAAGATCATGACCACCTATTTCTTTAATGCCCCTTTGCTCAGTCTTGTTGGTCATTTATCCTTCAAAAGTTAAATCTCTTCATTCCTCTACTAAACTCACTCTGGGATTTATTTTCTGCATGACATGTATTATACAAGAATTCATTCTTTGCATGAATTTGGAAAACTATTTCAGAATTAGTTGTATGGGCTATTTGGTGGGAGAGAAACAAACAAATTTTTAGAAAGTCCTCATCTTCCATTAAGCATGTTCCAGTTTTGCTAGAAAAAATAATTTCAGAAGTAGTAAATTCTTGGGTTCTTGAACATAAAGTGTGGGAGCATTGTTCTCATCATGGGATCATTGCATTTTGAAAAATTAGGTTCATATACCATTTTTGTTTAAAGGTAGTTTGAAGAAGCCTCACATTCAGAAGATAGATAGAGGTATAGTTAAATGGTCACCACCAATGGAAGGCTATTTTCAATTAAATTTTGATGGAGCCTCAAGAGGTAATCTTGGCATTTTTGGAGTAGGAGTCTGCATTAGGGATTCAAAAGGGGTTGTCAAGGTAGCTAAAACAATAATTATTCCCTCAAGAACTAATAATATGGTAGAATTTTTGGCTTTACTTCATGGTCCATTGCTAGCTAAACACCTTCAGGTTAAATCCATTCATGTTGAGGGTGATTCACTCATAGTGATAAATTCTTGCAAGAAAAAGTCTTGTTACACATGGTCTATATGATATATGCTGAAAATTGCATGGAATCTGCTAGAAGAGTTTGAGAGTTATCATATATCCCATGTATATAGAGAAGGAAATAATCTAGCCAACCATTTAGCAAACATGGCCTATGACAAAATTGACTTATCCATTGTCGATAATAATCAGGTACCAGATGGTTTCCTGCATTTGCAGGAAATAATAGACAGAGAGTCTACTTACTAATTTCCTTTTAGTCAAAGTGTTGAGTAAGCATTCCCAGGAAGTAGTTTGGTGTTCATAGGGTTTCTAATTCATTTTGGTTGACAAGACTTTGTCCACCATGGCTATGTTGTAGCAAAACACTAGTGTAGGGGACACAATGCATATACTGTGTTGAATTCGGGGGGTGCATCCAATAGCATGGGAGAGGATGTGGCTTTCACCTGGTATATTGGTATTAACCATCCTATGGTTAATATGAGTTTTTAGTAATATGATTGCTAATGATGGTGTATCTAGGTGGAGATATGACCTCTCCTTTCAAAAACCTCGTAATATGAGCTCATCTAAGATATAATGTCCTTTGATCAACAAGGTCATATTCTCTCCTCTGCCACCTCATTACGAGTGAATAATCTCTAAGCATGTGCTTATTAAGAAGTTTTGGTAATGAGTAGATCTCTACACAAAATAGTGTACCTCCCACACTGAAAGGATGTCCTCAGTTCATTTGCTGATGCTGGCAACCTGTCTAAGATTCCAAACAAGATCACACAATATTAAAAGGCTATCTTGACTAATGCTTAGTTGTGTTGTAGGTATAGTTTTATTAAATGCCTTGCTCTGAAATGAATTTGGTTACCATCTCTTCATACAAGCTAGCATTCATGAAGGGATCATGATCTAATATTAGCCTGATGTCTTCCTATATCATGATAAAGCTTGCAGTCATTTCAGAATATGGAATTCCAAACAAGCTATTTAGTCACCTTTTATTCCATTAACTTGCACAAGGTTTTGACAGACTCATCCACTGTAGTTCCAAGCTTGGGCCCATCCAGAGGAGAGAAATGGAATTTCACCCATGGAATTTGAGGGCCAGCTTGTTTGTAAAACTATGGGAGAATCCGTTTGAAAGCTATCTATCCCAAGACAACCTGAAGACCATGTTTATAATTGATGGAGGTAAAGTGGATGTGTCTATCTGTGAGGTGTTGGGGGTGGATGTCACATATCCGAGGGAAAGACGTATTCTATTTCCTTCCTAGGTGATATCAATTTTCATATCTAATGCTATAGATTTGGTTCAGTCTTTGACAAAACTTGAAGATTTGACAAGAAAATATGTGCAGTTACAATATATCCTAGATAATTATGTTCTTAAGGTAGTACAAGGGTATAATATTTTCAATGGTGATGGATACATTGGTGGATTTTTTCCTAGGGACGTTAAGCAGAAATACCAAGGGGTCGAGGATGTGTATGAAGCACTCAAATTGGCACTACAATTTCACAATGACAACATTCTCATTCGAGCCTCGTGGAAGCAACGACGGTTCATTTGCACTTCTCTGGAAGTAGACATTAGAGAAAAGTTTTGAAGGGTCCATACTCCTCCTATACCTACTTCGAGTGTTCGACTTGAATTTAAGCTTCGAGTTCCTTCACCGACTCAAGGTCGATGTCAAGGATTGCCTGCTCGGCATGTCAGTGCTTCAAACAGTGGGTTTGTTCATCCTTGAAACATTGGATCGGATCACTTCTCCTCCTCCAATGTTCATTTGTCTCGCTCTATGCAGCCTTCGTCCTTCTCCGTGGCTTGTCGAAGCTTGCTCCAAAGAGGTCTGGAACTGACCAAGAGAATTGATGTTGAAGACGAATGCTTAGTCCATGGGGATTTTATGGAGGAATAATATATTCTCTCTTGTAGTTTTGGGTGATAGTTTAAGCTGAATTTTGTAATAGTATCAGCTTTTGGGGGTGTCAATTGGGTGTTGTATAGGTTTTTATATTTTTAGTGGATGTCTTTCTTTTCTACTGGTGTTTTTTGACATTCTATCAGCTTCTTCCTTTTGAGCTAAATCTTTTTCCTTATATGTAAATGATTTTTATACATAATATAAATACATATATAGGCCTCATGCCTTTCGCCTATAATTTTTTTTTTTACATAGTCTCTTGATAATTTTTTCTTACAATGGCAATCACATGGTAGACTGAATTGATGAGAACCTACAAAAATAATTAAAGTAAGTAAAGTAACTATAGTTGTTATGAGTCATTTAACTAAATAATTCATGCCAGAAAAGAACAATATATAGTAAAAGTTAGAAAATTTGATCTTTTAAATTCCTTACAAATTCAAGTGATGTTTTCCATAGGATGGATTACGGGGACCTAAGAGGATATAGCATAAGGGGTCCTAAGAGAATTCCATAAGGGGAGTTAATAGAATGACTTAAGGGGATGCAAGAGGGCGGATTAAGGGGAGTTAATAGAGTGACTTAAAGGGACACAAGAGGGTGGATTAAGGGGAGTTAAGAGAATGACTTAAAGGGATGCAAGAAGGTGGATTAAGGGGATGCATGTCATAAACCCTAGGATATGGATTAACAGGTCCTAAGAGGATTTCTTAAGGGGAATTATGTGAGTGAATTAAGGGATGCAAGAGGGTGGATTAAGGGGATGTAAGAGCATATGAATTGAGGGTCCTTTAAGAAAATGGCTTAAGGGGATTGTTGGTGTAATTAAATGTGTTGTACCTTGTCCTAGGTCATGATTACACCTTAGTTAAGTTTACTTAGGGACCACATAGGAGGTAGTTGGAGCTTTTTCACCTTTGGTGAACTTGTCATGTTATTGATTTATCACCTCCACCTTTCATGGACATATCATGTGATTACCTCTCCACCTTTTGAGGGTGATCCACCATTTGTGGTGATTATCACACTATCACTTTTCCACTTGAGGTGGAGTGATAGTTTTTCATAGTTGTCTCATGTCATAAGATTATGACACTTTTCATAATCGGATACCCTTCTATTTTCTCACCTTGGTTATATAAAAAAGGGGTCTCCTATGTACAATCAATCACAATCATATCATCTCATATCATTGAATCAGATTGATAAAAATACAAATTATTCTTGTCACATTCTATTCTCTCTCTTTTTTGCTTTCCATTTGGTATCAAGATATTGGTAGCCATAGCCAATTCTAACATGGTATCAAAGTAGGTTGGGTTTCCATTGGAGAGTCTTTTTCTAAAGAGAGATATCAGATTTGGGGAGGTTTCATTTTTACTCTTTATTACAGGTTCAAATCAGAGCTTGTTGGTGCAAATCTAAGCTCACCATTACATCCGAAAGGTTTGAGAAAGTTGAATTTCATTTTGCTTCATCCAAATCGGACTTATAAGGCCAAATCTAGAAGGTAGCTACAATTTTGGAGGATTTTGGGTCAAATCCAACCCTGCCATCGCGTCCAAAAGGGCTAGAAACCCTAAGATCAACTGCCAATTTGTGAAAATATGAGCACTTCACCTAGAGCTTGAAGAAAAAATCTCCCCTACTTCAGTCGTATAGATGCCATAAATCCTTGGTCGATGGTATGATTTTTTTCCAAAAATAAATAAAAATATGTTTGAAAATTTGTGATTTTTTTTTTAGAAAATTTATTTTTGGCCGATTGAATTATTGTAAAGTTTCTTTCTATTAAAAATAAAAAATAAAAACAAATGCAAATAAAAAAAGAGTCTATGGATAATTTGAAAGCACTGCAGACTGCAGTACGTTTGTAGGAAGGCATACCACACCAGCCACTAGCTCGCCGCGGCCCCACCTACCCATGAACCATGCCCAATCAAAGCTAGCGAATATCATTTAGCTGGCAATATAAACCTAGCGAGTGAAAAGAACTGATGATATCTCAAGATTTCGGTCCTCGACAAAGATCCCATCAAAAATTTCGTCGACAAGCATATTCCAGCAAAGCAGAGAATATTTTGGCAAGGAGCATTTTTTCCAGTGATGGGCTCCAAACCATCAAATTTAATCGCTATATTTGTTGATGTCAGCACATGTCAGTGTGATTTCATTGGTTCATAGGAATTTTTTGGAGCCCCTCTCATTTGCATTTTCATTTTTGCAACTGATTTTCAAATTCTCATAACGTGTGGTCACGGTCTCCTTTTTTCAAGATTTTTTTTTTATTTGGGCTAATTTTTCGTGCTCTTCTCATTGGTGAAATCATTTTCTAGTTTTGGTGCCTAGATTTTCCAGAATGTTCAGATTCTCATAGGTGTTGTTGTTTTGTCCTTATTTTAGCAACTTCAGGAGCTCATATCTTGCTCCTATGGTAACATTTTTGGGTGCCATTTTTTTTAAAGTGCATAATTTTTTGTGTAATTCTTAGTGGTATGATCAAATTGATATCATTTTGTACCAAAAATTGTACTTGATTATGTGGCCTATTTTGGCATCTGTAAGCACTAAGATCAAGTCTAGCTTGTTTTTTTGGCATCTATCAACTATAAACGTACTAAATATAAAATTCCAAATCAGATATTGCTTGGGGGGTTTGGTGATTGAGTAATTTGGGGGGGTCTCTTGGTGCATTCTTTCGATCTGTTTTATTTTGCTCTCTCATTTTCATGGATCATTCTAAGGTTCCTTTGCTCACATCATATAATTATTCAACATGGCATCAAAATACATGGAGTATTCTAATGACTGAAGGTCACTCTCTATATGTTGAAAATAAGGTACCTGAACCTACAGATGTAGATAAAAAGATAAAATGGATGATTGAACATACCAAAGCTCTTGGATGTCTTCATAGACTTATTTCCCAAGATTTGTTGTTTCAAATTGAATCATGTAAAAATTATCATGAATCTTGGGAAAAATTGAAAATATTGTATGGTACTATAGACGAAGTAAGAGGCTATCAAATTGATAATGAATTGATGAGCCTTGATCCTAAGGACTTTGACACCATCCAAGGCTACATCACTAACATTAATGATCTAAGGGAGAAATTTAAAGCATGTGGAATTGATAAAAAGGACATTCAATTGGTCTATGATATAATGAAAAAACTTGGTCCTAATTATGCTTCTTTTTTTCTAGCTTTCATACTCATAGGTTGACTATGGGGTCTGCATATACTACACCTTCTTTTTCATCATTTTCTGAGATGTTGATACATGAGCAACAAAAGCTTATTTCAATGGGTCTCATCAAGACTTCTAAATCTCAAGCATTGTTGGTTAATCATGTGAAAGAATCAGAATCAGATAAGAAATAAAAGAAAGTAAAGAATAATCAACATTCAAATCAAGCAAAGAAAAAATCATCTTCTAATGGGGAATCATCTAAGAAGGAGAGACCTTTTTGTGCATATTTCAAGAAGGATGGACATGAAAAACAATATTTTTATAAGAAAGATATTGATGAGTTGAAAAATCTTCTCAAAAGGAATCTCATTTATTTGCCTTCTAGAATGTATGAATCACCTTCTTCTCCTTCTTCTTCAAAACAATCTAAAATTGGACAAAGGTCAAGCATTTACATCAGGATATAAAGGTCAATCTCTTTTCACTTTTTCAGGTCCAAGATCAGGGAGATGGTTTCTAGATTCAGGAGCATCTCATCATATGGAATCTTCACAATCTATATTATCTTTATTTCAGCCTTGTTCTATGTCTCCTATCTTGATGGGAAACAATACATACATGAGTCTAATAGGTAATGGGTCTATTATTCTTGGGGACAACACTTTTTAAGATGTATTGTGTGTTCCTCATTTGATGAACAATCTTCTTTCCATATATTAGTTTACACATGGTGGAGATTGGAGGACTGTGAAGTTCACACCCGATTCGGTCAACATTCAAGACTTGGAGAGTAGAGAGATCATTGCTACTAGGTTGGTTGATCATTCATCTCGGTTGTATACCTTTGCAATTTTTTCTACTGATGGTGACATTGTTCCTTCAACTATTGATCACAACTATGATTTAGAGGATAATTTTGGCTACTTGAACTCGGGAGTTCTCACATCAGATCCAATTCTTGAGTCATGGTTTTCATCTCCTCCATCTATTGTTTCAATTGATGATTCTTGTGATTCCACAGTTTTGGTTCCTTGTGATTCAGTGCAGCAAGATCTTTATCGTCTTCCAGATATGGCTACTTTGGATGGCTTCTTGACAGGTATTTTAGACTTGTTTGTGGAGTCTCATATTGCAGATTTGGGGGACACCATTGATGAAATTCATCTTCTCTTTGATGAATATGCTCCTTCTTCAGTTGTTGTGAGGGAACACTCTGACCCTCTTTTTCATTCTCTACATGATCATTCTTCACAGTTTGGCATACGTGTGGATACTTTTGGACAAAATTTTGAGGAGGCTTATTTTTCTTTAGAGGGGATATATTTCTCTTTGGATTATGTTCTACATTCATCTCTACTAGATTTTGGATTTTCCTCTTCAATAGTGTGGCCTAGAATGCCTATTTGGAGTGTGTCAACTTTTGGCATCAACATGGAGACACTTGAGCATGTTTTAGAGACATCATCATCCACCATCCATATTCTGGACATGTTGAATACTATCTTGGTTTTGTTTCTTCCTAAGTGGAGGAACGTTGTTCAACGATATTGGATCTTTAGCATTCAATGTCGAGCTTCTACCATCATTGTAGGAGACTTAACATTGATGGGAGGTTGCATTGTCTCTCTTCTAATTCTCTCTTATGGGGGGTATTTTTCCTCACATGGGGTTTTGGTCTTCTCATGCATCATTGAGATCATTTCATCTTTTGTTTTTCATCTCTCTTTTGGGGAGGAGTTTCTCCTTTTCTCTATTTGTGAGAAATTTCATTTGCATTGCACATGGGTACCTAACATGGCCTAGTTGCTGGGACCCATATTGCATAGTTTTCTTTTGTGTACATTATCCCTAAGTTGCACTTAATGGGGGGTGTTGGTGTAATTAAATGTGTTGTACCTTGTCCTAGGTCATGATTACATCTTAGTTAACTTTACTTAGGGACCACAAAGGAGGTAGTTGGAGCTTTTCCACCTTTGGTGGAGTTATCATGTTATTACTTTATCACCTCCACCTTCCATGGACATATCATGTGATCACCTCTCCACCTTTTGTGGGTGATCCACTATTTGTGGTGATTATCAAATGATCACTTTTCCACTTTAGGGGGAGTGATAGTTTTTCATATTTGTCTCATGTCATAAGATTATAACACTTGTCATAATCTTATTCCCTTCTATGTTCTCACCTTGGCTATATAACCATGGGGTCTCCTATGTACAATCAATCAAAATAATATCATGTCATATCATTGAATCATATTAATAAGGATATATATTATTCTTGTCACATTCTATTCTCTCTCTTTTATGTTTCCATTTGGTCTCAAGATCTTGGCAGCCATAGCCAATTCTAACAGGGATGTAAGAGGGTGGATTAAGGAGAGTTGATAGAATAAATTAAAGGGATGTAAGAGGGTGGATTAAGGGGATTTGAGAGAATGACTTAAAGGGATGACTTAAATTGATTAAGCATCTCATCAACCCTCAAAACCGTAAACCCTAAACCATAGGACCTAGGCCTAGGAGATGAACACAAAACCATTTACCTATATAGATTTGTTATTCTAAGCATCTCATCAAACCTAGAAAATATAAAACCTAAGGCATAGGACCTAAAGCCTAGGAGATGAAACCAGAACCATTAACCCATATAGATTTGTTATTCTAAGCATCACATTAACCCTAGAAACCCTAAACCCTAAACCATATGACCTAAAATCTAGGACATGAACCCTACACTATTAACCCATATAGCATGACTTAAGGGATGCAAGAGGGTGCATTAAGTGGAGTTGAGAGAATTAATTAAGTAATAAAGCATCACATGAACCCTAGAAACCCTAAACCACATGATCTAAATCTCATGAGATTAAACCTAAAACATTTACCCATATAGATTTGTTATTCCAAGCATCTCATGAAACCTAGAAAGTGTAAACTATAAACCATATGACCTAAAGCTTAGGAGATGAACCCTAAACCATTAACCCATATAGATTTGTTATTCTAAGTAACTCATGAACCTTAGAAACCCTAAACCCTAAACCGCAAGACCTAAATCCTAGTAGATGAACCCTAAACCATTAACTCATATAGAGTGACTTAAGGGATGCAAGAGGTTGGACTAAGAAGAGGTGAGCAAATAACTTAAAGTGATGAATTAAAGGGATGAAGAATATCAAGAACCCTAAACTCTAAATCGTAGGGTTGAAATCCTAGGAGATGAATCCTAAACCATTAACCCATATAATTCTTTTATTCTCAGCATCTCATGAAACCTAGAAACCCTAAACCCTAAACCATAGGACCTAAAGCCTAGGAGATGAACCCTTAACCATTAACCAATATAGTTTTGTTATTATAAGAATCTCATGAAACCTAGTAACCCTAAACCCTATACCATAGGACCTACAACCTAGGAGATGAACCCTACACCATTAACCCATATAGATTTGTTATTTTAAGCATCTTATGAACCCTAGAAACCCTAAACCCTAAACCCTAAACCATATGACTTAAAACCTAGGAGATGAATCGTACACTATTAACTCATATAGATTTTTTATTCTAAGCATCGCATGTAACCTAGTGTATAGGAGTGAATTCGCACCCCTTGGGATATTTACCCTTTTTTATCCTTCCTCACTTTAGAAAACCAAATCTGAAGGTTGAAATCCACATAAGTGTGTTGCCTTCATTCCACTTGGTTCCTATTTTGAGCATTGGTAGAGGAATAACTCATGGGGATGCCTATGCGACACATAGACATCCACACGACTCACTTACATCCCTAGAAAATTCTTGTGGCTAGAACCTGCAAATTCATTACACTTCTCATTGGAAGTCAACCTGTAACGCCCTCTTTCGCTGATCGAAGAAAATATGGCCATTTTCTTCATTCTTCCTTCAAATTCACTCACTCTCATTCTATTTCATCTTCTTAGAGAATCTCTTCTATGGATTCTAACATTCACTTCAAGCATTCAAGCGACACTCTTGCACTCCATAGAAACAACTCAATCACTCCATCAACTTAGTAGAGCAAGTGTAGAACAACACCATTGCAGTAGAGGCTTGATTCCTCTCATTTTCTCCCCCATTATCCTTGAGTTCTCTTGGTGGAGGTGGTAATATTTCTATTCCTCTCCTCTATTAATTAGTTGAGTAAGAACATTACTATTTTGTAGTGTTTTAGTGTTCTTTGGTTTATTCCTTTCTTTATCATACTATTTATCTATCATTGAAAACTTGGTTGTTCATGAAGGTGGAAACACCAAAATGAGGGTTTGACTGAGGCAGACCCCTATACATCCCCCCAACAACTTTCCTATTCATTATGTGTAGGTGGACGTGCTTTTTGGAGCTAGTTGGTGAGCAAGCTTCTTAGTGAGATCATTCTTGTCACCCTAACATTGATCTACTTGCTTTATCATATTCGTTTATACATTTCTTATTTCATAGTGTTATTTTGTGCCCTTAGAAACCATTAGCTAGGTTGTTAGTCCATTTTATAGTGATTTCACCTTGTCTTTCTACTCCTCTAGCTGTACGAATGCCAACACCCCTGAGAGACACTGGTGTGTTACGCTATTGTTCCAAAAACATTTTTTTGTCCTCTGATAGAGAGCTATCTGAGACATAGAGTTGACCCTGAAAATTGACTCGCCTAGCCCCATTTCAAATCTCGGGTCTATAGAATGATCAAAGAATCTTATAGTCCTCATCATTCTCATCTCACATCTCCTAACACTCCCTTAAGCTAAGGTAAGTTAGGGTAGTATGTTGTTCTCGACCCTTCATGACCTAGGGCCTTGACGTGGTTGGTCCCTATCTCTTACATTTTTGGTGAACTCGACATGAACCATTTTGGTTTCATTTTTGTGATACTAAAATTTCATTTCCTCGTATCCTAGGAGTGTTGTAGGTCTGATTGTTGTAAGGCTTGCGCCTTGCAACCCAAACTATGACCCCTAGTAGGCATAGTTGGAAGGTTCCAAAAGTATTGTGTAGCAAAACCTTAATTGGGTGACTACCTTGTCCTATAACCTTTAGAAGGATCTATCAAAGAATCGTTTAGTGTATTTGATGGCCTCTTTTTTGCATCAACCTATTCCCTCTATGCACCTTGTGAGTAGTGGCACAGGTATAACCTTCACTTCATAGGACTTGCTGATGGGATTTAATAGGGATCCATCTGTTCTCTACATTCCTACAAGGATAAATGGAAATACCGTAGCAGGTGTTCTCATTGATCTGAAATCTCAAGTAAATATCATAACTGAGGAGATCATGTTAATCAACTTCCTATATAAGGATGGATATGATGCACCTATGAGTACCGTCTGCACATATAGTGGAATTTTTGAACCTCCTATAGGTAGTATTACCCTATTGGTTCTCATCGGACCTAAGACTATAAACCTTATCTTTGACATTATCTCAAGGTCTAAACTCTTCAGAGTGATGTTGGGTATGCCTTGGCTGGTAGCTATGAATGCAGTTCCTTCAATTGTGCATAAGTGTTTGAAATTCACTCATGAGGGTTTCATGCATGTGATCCACGACACTAGCTATAGACCGTTGATTGCACACAGTAGTTACTCCTTAGATTAATTTTTTCCTACACCTGTTGGTCCTCTCCCACCCAGGAAGGACCTCTTATATCACAATATCAAAATTAAAAGAAATGGCATTCTAGGTTGAAAGTAAGATACCCTCCTTCACCTTATGTTGTTTCACATAGGGCTTGCCTGAAATTTGATAGTGATTCTGTGAAGGTGCATAAAAGAGAAGAAGAGAAGTGGTCATGAGACCTTCCTTATTTCTCTTCCATTTTTCAGCCTAACGCTTCTTCTTTCTCTATTGTGGTGCCATCTGCTTCTGCCTCACATTCACAAGAGAATCCCATAGTGCCCACTTAGCGAAGGTCCAAGCATCTCGCATTTGAGATTCTTGTCCTACCCACGGAGCCTAGGCCCATTTGGTATGGAAGGAAAAAATCCCCTCATGGGGAATCCTCTATGTCCTGACCTCTATAGCCTCCTATCACCCCTACTTCTAAAGTAGTGAATGGGAAGAGGACTATTGCTGAAGCATTAGAGCTGACTCTCTCTGCTATCTCTGAACTTGTCCCTCTGCTAGAAACAAATATGGAGGACACTCCCATGGATGAGTAGGAGCCTTTTTTTCCCTCGTAACCTCTAGCCTCTAGTTCTAAGAGTCATAGGAACCACCTTGCAGGTGAAAAAAATTTTTAACGAAAGGATCTCTTGGTTGAGGATGTCTCCTCACAAATGAAGGAAGAGGATATGATCACCCCTATATCAGGGCTTTCTTTCACATACTCCTCTCTCCTCCCCTTTGTTGTCATTCAAAGTAGCTTTGTATTGTTTTCGCCTTCCACTATGAGTGCAAATGTACCTGACCCTAGAATGGTGTAGGTGTTCATCACTCCTTTGGTGGAGCCACCTTTGTTAACATCCATTCTGGATGTCCCACCTTTCCCAAAGCCCATAGATATGATTAACACCTCAGTCGTATCTATTGCGGTTCTTTCCTCCTCCTCTTTCTTTGTCCTTCTTACCTCATCTATGGGGAGCTCACCTCCTCTAACAAAGAAGAAGGTAGAGAGTATTCCTTCAAACAATGGAGGATGTAAGAGGAAATCACTTTCTTTGAAAGGTGGCCCCATGTTGACTTCTTCTATCCTAGTAATAGAACTAGTCCCGACGTCTCATAAGTTTTTCACTGCTCCTGAATCTCTCGGTGAGCTTAGCGGTGAACCTCGAGCGCAACCTTTTACATTTGTTGAAGTGAAACATGACACTCCTATTAAGTGTATGTTTAACTTGGTTGATGAATTTTTGACCTTGTTAGTGATCTTCATGAATTCATTGACCTTAGACCCACAAAAATTGAGTGATGAAGACCTTACAGGTCCTTCTTCTGTAGCCCTTGTTGTGGGAGGGTTGGAAGCTCCTCCCCTTAACATTCCACAAATATAGGCTCTTCCTCCTTCCCCCTATTATGATCTAGAGTGGGAATCCGATGACCTCTTGGTTG
Source organism: Sequoiadendron giganteum (assembly GCA_007115665.2). Taxonomy (NCBI): domain Eukaryota; kingdom Viridiplantae; phylum Streptophyta; class Pinopsida; order Cupressales; family Cupressaceae; genus Sequoiadendron; species Sequoiadendron giganteum. The sequence goes on along the minus strand of CM021106.1, from coordinate 152,499,295 downwards.
ATTAGTGTTGAAGGGATACCTCTTCTTTATCTTTAGATTAGATGTGTGTGTGTTGTGATGTGTTTCCCCATGATCATGCTATGTGTACCTGGATGACCCTTGTCACCCCTCTTGGTGCTTGGGTATAGGCTTGGTGTTTTTGTTGTAAACCTTCTTCTTTTCATATCATCATTCTTCCATGTTTGTGATTGAATTTTGGAAAATTGGGGATGATGCAAAGCGTTAGAGGCATTTAAGCTTCCCTTCCATGTTGACCCAATTTTTTATTTTCACTCTCTTTTCATGCATTCCTCACATGCCTTGATATAGTAGGGGGTTGATGAAAGTTCATTTATATAATTTTATTGTACTTATATATATTTATGAGTAGTTCTGACCCTAAAATATCAAGCTACCCCTATGCCCTTTGTTCATGTTCTCTTTCCTTTTCCTTTTGCTTTCTCTTTATCTTTCTCTCAAGATCTTTTCTTGAGTTTTCCCTCTCATTCATGACAACTCTGCCTCTACACTGCTTTGATCTTTAGAAAATGCATTTGTTTCCAATGAATCTTTTGTCAAGAATCCTCACACACTTCTTCGTTAAAATTGCATTCTCAACTTGAAACCCTAATGAAACATGTTTCCTTCATCAGGTGTTCTTAAAGAAAGGACTTGGAAACCTTCCTCTGAAGTGGGAATAAATTTGATCTTCCCCTCGTGTGGGGCCATATTCTTCCTTTTGGGTTCCTTGATGAAGTGAACATATTTTAGAAGGATTCCTTGATGATGAATTGATTCGAGAAAGAAGACACAAGCTTTTGAACAATGTGTCCCTTGAGTGGACCCCATTTTTTATGCTTGGTTCTTGAGGGACCCCCTTTGAAATTTTTTATCTCAAATAATTTCATGGTCTCTAGCTTAGGGGAAACCCAACTAGACCTATTTCACATCTTTACGTCTAGCTTGGTGGTAGCTTGACTAGAACTCTCTTTTCCAAACAGTGCATCCCTTGAGTTGACCGCTCCTCTTTAAGGGTTCCTGAGGGACCCCTTTGAAATTTTCCCAACTTAACGATGGTTTGCGTGACCATCTACTCACTTACCTACATGGCTCCTTCTTGACATGTTCTATTTGTGGGTAAACATGTCACTTCATAGGTGCACCTGTGAAGCCACTTTTTTTGTGTTCCTTCATGTGATATTTCTTGGAGGATACCTTCCTTACAGTTCTGCAGGCCTATAAGGCACTTACTTCTTAGGGCTTCCTTCATGAGAGAGATCTTGAGGGTTGCCTCCTTGTAGGTCTACGGGGCTATAATATGCTTTCTTTCTTCAGCTTCATGGTTTTCTGGAGCTATGAAGTCCTTTTCCTATCCTGCACTCTTGGGTTTTCTATATCGCGATTTTCTTCCTCGATGGTTTAGGTATACATTTCTAACCCTACAACTTCTTTGATCTACTTTACCATAGCACTCATCAATATTCATGCTCACTAAATTGGGTGAAAAATATATAGGAGTGAATTTGCACCCCTTAGCAAAATTCTCCTTTTTACCCTTCCTCAATTTAGAAAACCAAATCCAAAGGATAAAATACACAAAATTTTGTTGCTTTCATTCCACTTGGTGCCTATTTTGAGCATCGATAGAGGAGTAACTATCAGGGATTCCTACATGGCATCCACATGTCCATATAGTGTGCTTACATCTCTGGAATATTCCTACAGTTGGAGCCTATAAAGGCATTACACTTCCCATTAGAAGTCGAATTCTAATGCCCTCTTCAGCTGAGTGACCCGAATATGGCTATTTTCTTCATTCCTCCTTAAAATTCACTCACTCTCATTCCATTTCATCTTCTTCTAGAATATCTTCTACAAATTCTAGCATTAATTTCAAGCATTCAAGCAACACTCTTGTACTCCATAGCGGCAACTCCATCACTCCATCAACTCAGTAGAGAAAGTGTAGAACAACACTATTGCAGCAGTGGCTTGAGTCCTCTCATTTTCTCCCCCATTAGCCTTGAGTTCTCTTGGTGGAGGTGGTAAGCTTTCTACTCCTCTCCTCTATTATTTGGTTGAGTAAGCACATTACCGTTTTTTAGTGTTTTAGTATTCTTTTCTTTATTCCTTTCTTTATCATACTATTTCTCTATCATTTCAAACTTGGCTATCCATGGAGGTGGAAAAAACAAAATGGGGGTTTGACTGAGGTATACCCCTATACAACCCCCCAATAATTTTCCTCTTCATTGTGTGTAGGTGGACATGCTTCTTGGAGTTAGCCAGTGAACAAGATTATTAGTGAGATCATTCTTGTCACCCTAGCATTGATCTACTTGCTTTATCATATTCATTTATACATTTATTATTTCATAGTGTTATTTTGTTCCCTTAGAAACCATTATCTAGGCCGTTAGTCTATTTTCTATTGATTTCACCTTCTCTTTCTGGTCCTTTGGCTATACAAATGCCAGTGCACCTGAGAGACACCAACACGCCATGTTTTCATCCCAGAACTATACTTTTTTCCTATGATAGAGAGCTATCTAAGACATAGAGTTGATCTTGAAAAATGACTCATCTAGCCCCATTTCAAATCTCGAGTATGCAGAATCAACGAAGGATATTGTAGTCCTCATCATTCTCATCCTACATCTCCTAACACTCCCTTAAGCTAAGGTAAGTTATGGTAGCTTGTTGCTCTCAGCCCTTTGTGACCTAGGGCCTTGACGTGATTGGTCCCCCTCTCTTACACCTAGAAAACCTAAACCATAAACCATAGGACCTAAAGCCTAGGAGATGAACCCTAAAACATCAATCCATATAGAATTTTTATTCTAATAATCTCATGATACCAAGAAACTCTAAACCCTAAACCATAGGACCTAAAGCCTAGGAGACAAACCCTAAACCATTAACCCATATAGATTTTTTATTCTAAACATCTCATAAAACTTAGAAATCCTAAACCTTAAACATAGGACCTAAATCCTATAAGATGAACCCTAAACCATTAACCCATATAGATATGTTATTATAAGAATCTCATGAACCATAGAAACCCTAAACCCTAAACCGTAGGACCTAAAGCATATTAGATTAACCCTAAATCCTTAACCCATATAAACTGAAGTAAGGGATGGAAGAGGGTGGATTAAGTTGAGGTGAGAGAATTACTTAAAGGGATGACTTAAAGGGATTAATCATCTCATGAACCCTAGAAAACTTAAACCCTAAATCATAGGACCTAAAGCCTAGGAAATGAACCTTAAACCATTAACCCATAAAAAAAAATTATTCTAAGAATCTCATGAAGCCTAGAAACCATAAACCATAAACCATAGGAGCTTAATTCTAAACAATTAACACATATATATTTGTTATTCTAAGCAACTCATGAAACCTAGAAACCCTAAGCCCTAAACCATAGGACCTAAATCCTAGAAGATGAACCCTAAATGATTAACCCATATAGATATGTTATTCTAAGCATTTGATGGATCCTAGAAACCCTAAAACCTAAACCATATGACCTAAAATGTAGGAGATGAACCCTAAACCATTAACCCATATAGATTTTTCATTCTAAGTATCTCATGAAACCTAGAAAACCTAAACCATAAACCATAAAACCTAAAGCCTACGAGATGAACCCTAAACCATTAGCCCATATATATTTGTTATTATAAGCATCTCATGAAACCTAGAAACCCTAAAACCTAAACTATAGGACCTAAAGCCTAGGAGATGAACCCTAAACCATTAATAAATATAATTTTTTTATTCTAAGCATCTCATCAACCCTAGAAACCCTAAGCACTAAACCATATGACCTAAAGCCTACGAGATGAACCCTACACTATTAAACCATATATATTTTTTATTCTAAGCATCTCATGAAACCTAGAATCCGTAAACCATGGGACCTAAAACCTAGCAGATGAACTCTAAACCATTAACCCATAGATATTTGTTATTCTAAGCATCTCATGAAACTTAGAAACCCTAAACCCTAAACCATATGACGTAAAACCTAGGAGATGAAGCCTAAACCATTAACCCATATAGATTTGTTATTTTAAGCATCTCTTGAACCCTAGGATATGAAAATCCTAAACCCTTAACCTTAAGACTTAAATCCTAGGACATGAACGGTAAAACACTAACCCATATATATTTTTTGTTCTAAGAATCTTATAAAACCTAGAAACCCTAAACCTTAAACCATATGACCTAGTGCCTAGCAGATAAACCCTAAACTATTAACCTATATACACTTATTATTCTAAGCATCACATGAAACATAGAAATCTTAAACCCTATACCATAGGACCTAAACCCTATGAGATGAAGCTTAAATCATTAACAAATATAATTTTTTATTGTAAGAATCTCATGAACACTAGTAACACTTAACCCTAAACCATATGACCTAAAACCTAGGAAATGAACCCTTCACCATTAACTCATATAGATTTTTTATTCTAAGAAACTAAAGAAACCTTGAAACCCTATACCCTAAACCATAGGACATAAATCCTAGGAGATGAACCGTGAACCATTAACATATATAGATTTGTTATTCTAAGCATATCATGAAACCTAGAAACTCTAAACCCTATACAATAGGACCTAAAGACTACAAGATGAACCCTAAACTAGTAACATATATTTATTTTTTATTCTAAGAATCTCATGAAACCTAGAAACCCTAAACCCTAAACCATAAAACCTAAAGCCTACGAGATTAACCCTAAACCATTAGCCCATATAGAATTTTTATTCTAAGCATCTCATTAAACCTAGAAACCCTAAACCCTAAACTATAGGACCTAAAGCCTAGGAGATTAACCCTACACCATTAACCCATATAGATTTTTTATTCTCAATATCTCATGAAACCTAGAAACCCTAAACCCTAAACCATATGACCTAAATCCTAGGAGATGAACCCTAAACCATTAACCCATATAGATTTATTCTTTTAAGCATATCATGAAACCTAAAAACCCTAAACCCTAAACCATCAGACCTAAATCCTATGAGATGAAACCTAAACCATTAACCCATATATATTTGTTATTCAAAGCATCTCATGAACCCTAAAACCCCTAAACCCTAAACCATAGCACCTAAAGCCTAGAAGATGAAACCTTAAGCCTTAACCCATATAGGTTAACTTAAGGGATGAAAGAGGGTGGATTAAGTGGAGGTGAGAGAATGAATTAAAGGTATGACTTAGAGGGATTATTCATCTCACGAACCCTAGAAACATTAAACCCTAAATTATAGGACCTAAAGCATAGGAGATGAACCTTAAACCATTAACCTATATAGATTTATTATTCAAAGCACCTCATCAAACCTAGAAACCCTAAACCCTAAACCATAGTAACTAAAGTCTAGGAGGCGAATCCTAAACAATTAACCCATATAGAATTGTTATTCTAAGCATCTCATGAAACCTAGAAACCATAAACCCTAAACTGTAGGACCTAAATCTTAGGAGATGAATGCTAAATGATTAACCCATATAGATTTTTTTATTCTAAGAATCTCATGAATCCTAGAAAACCTAAACCCTAAACCACATGATGTAAAACCTAGGAGAAGAATCCTACACCATTAACCCATATAGATTTGTTATTCTAAGCATCTCATGAAACCTAGAAACCCTTACCCTAAACCATAGAACCTAAACACTAGGAGATGAACCCTAAACTATTAACCCATATATATTTTTTATTCTAAGAATCTCATGAAACCTAGAAACTTTAAACCCTAAACCATAGGACCTAAAGCCTAGTAGATGAACCCTAAACAATTAACCCATATATATTTGTTATTATAATCATCTCATGAACCCTAGAAACCCTAAACCCTAAACTATATGACCTAAAATATAGTAGATGAACCCTACCCCATTAAACCATATAGATTTTTTATTCTAAGCATCTCATGAAACCTAGAAACCCTAAACCATAAACCATGGGACCTAAATCCTAGTAGATGAACCCTAAACCATTAACCCATATATATTGTTTATTCTAAGCATCTCATGAACCCTAGAAACCATAAACCCTAAAAAATATGATCTAAAACCTAGTAGATGAACACTAAACACCTAACCCATATATATTTTTTATTCTAAGCATCTCTTGAACCATAGGATATGAAGATCCTAAACCCTTAACCATAATACCTAAATCCTAGGAGATGAACCATAAACCATTAACCCATATATACTTGTTGTTCTATGCATCTCATGAAACCTAGAAACACTAAACCCTAAACCATAGGACCCAAAGCCTAGTAGATGAACCCTAAACAATTAACCCATATAGATTTGTTATTCTAAGCATCTCATGAACCCTAGAAATCCTAAACCCTAAATCATATGACCTAAAATTGAGGAGATGAACCCTACACCATTAACCCATATAGATTTGTTATTCTAAGCATCTCATGAAACCTAGAAACCCTAAACCCTAAACCATAGGACCTAAATCCTAATAGATTAACCCCAAACCATTAACCCATATTGATTTGTTATTCTAAGGATCTCATGAACCCTAGAAACCCTAATCCCTAAACCATCACATTCTCCAAAAATCTTCCTTTTAAATAAAATAAGTTTCCATTAGAGGGTTCACAAAAAACACCTGCTATAAAATCTTTGATTGTTTCAGGTGGTGTATTAATTGGAGTCACCAAAAAAGTAACGCTTTTAATTTTTTTGACTTGTTTAGGCCCTCCTTGTGATTTTGGTTTAATTTTTCCTTGATTTGATGTTATAATGTGGATAAAACATTCACATTAGGTCTTGTGCCCTTGTGAACTAATGGAGTTTAATGGTGTCTTGCAAAAGTGTTGTGAAGTGTTGTAACACACTTTCACACTTTTCTAGGGTTTTATCAAATAAATAAGCATAATAAACATAATTTTAATCATAATAAACTTTAATATTGCCTTATTTAGAGTGTTTTCATGTGTTATAATACACTTTCACATTTGTCTAGGCTTGTCATTAATAATTGGGATTTCTTATGCTTTAATTGGCCCTATTTTGCATCCACAAACCTCATTTATTACATATTTTTGAGGATAATCCCAACACCAATCAGTAACCAATCATAATTTAGGTGTTCATGGCTTGTGTGGCCTAGATTTCATGTCTATGAATCATTCACCACCTTAGGCGAATGAGTCCCACCTAGGTCTTTTTGGCCCCAATGCAAGTTTCACACATTTCTAAGCACTTTTAATTTTTGGTCCCATACATTATGTTTGGTGGGAATCATTCACCATATTCGGTGAATGAGTCTCGTGTAACCAAAAATTAAAATTTAATTCAAATTTTTGGCGGTATTTTATTCTCCTAGATTTGATGTCGGCTTGTAGTGTTGTAATTTTAGGAATTCTTACATCATTGAGTATAAATACAAGGTTCTTCCACTCATATTCACACCTAAAATTTTTTAAAAGAATTCAAGAGTTCACAAGAGAATTGGAGCATTGAAAAGAGCATTCAAGAGCATTCAAGGGAAGATTATAGAGCATTTTAGAGTAGCATTCAAGTCCCAATCATCATGTCAAAGATTGAATTCTTCATGTGTTGCAAGTATGGATGTGTTTGGTGGTTCTTTCATTAATGTTGTCATTGATTTCAATATAGTTCAGGTTGATTGAAGATGGTACTTGTATATTTTAGATATTGTAAAGGTTCTTAGAGTACATGGAGCTATATTTATGAAGTTGTACTTGTATTTTTTCCAAGTGATTTTGAGAAAATTTAAGAGATAATGAAGGTAGTGTTGAGTGTGTGTTCTGAATGTGCTTTGGTATTGTGCTTTGTATTTCTTCTATATTGATCCTATGACTTTGCAGATTTTTAGTTGTGTTCATGAGCCTCAATGGATAATATATCTTGAGTTTTAGCTTCTGCTTCGATGGAGAGTGAAAGTTGTGTTCACCAGTGTGTGAACTAGTTTGGCATAACTATTTATTTGTGGACTAGGAGAAATGTTTTGGCTCCATAGTATTCTAGTATTTAGTTTCAAATATTGTGGATCTAGGAGATGATAAATATTGATGGTTTCTATTTTTTGACAAATGTTCTTGTTATTGGGCACTCCAAAAGACCTGCTCCAGAGCTCCTGTGTGTTGCAAATTGGTCTGGTTGGACTGTTGAAGAACATTCTGTGAATGAAGATTGTTACAGTTACTACAAATGTATCTTAAGGTTTCTTAGAGATGGGAAACTATATGGTGAAGCATGTTGAGTGATCCATGTGTGATCATCTTGCTGGAGATGTGTGTACTTCAAAGATCATTGGTGTTTTCATTAGGTTTGGCTGACTTGGTGTCTACACGTTACATAAAGATTTTGAGTCAAATTAGGGAAGCATGTGTTTGATCCAAGATGTTGTTTGGATCCTAATTAAATGTGTAATTAGTCCTCTCTCATTCTTATCCACCATGGGAATGTGGAGTAGGTGACCTAATTTGAATTTTTAAATTGAAGAATGCTTCTAGGGTTGAAGATGGTATAAAACAAGTTAAGATGCGAATGCAACAGGGAATCAATTGATCAATAATTTAAGAAAGTTAAGTGTGTGAACAAGTGCCAAAAGAAGAGTGTGCAAGAGATAATTGAGGCAACAATATGATACTTTGATGTGTTAGATTCCTAAAGGTAGTGAGCTGATGGTGTCTACAATCTTTTGATCAAGCTACAAATGTGTGGAACACTTGTGGTGGATCTTTATTTATATTTTCCTTTTTTGTAGATAGCGAGCCTTCTTCTAGATAGTGAGTCCTTTGTTGGTAGTGATCCTTTGTATCTGGGCAATGGGCCCTCTAGTAGTGATCCTTTATATCCGGTATTGCATTATTACTATATTGTGAGCTAATCCTCACTATGGTTTTTCCATCATTGGGTTTTCCACATAAATCTAGTGTCTTTGGTGTTTTCTTTATGTTATTTGCATTTAATTTTTACACAATAAAAAAATGAGTTGAAGTAGAATTGATTAAGGTTAGAAGTAAAGTAATTTGATACAATTGATTCACCCCACCCTCGTAGCTGTCTTATGCATTTGAACAATTGGTATCAGAGTTCCTTGGTGAAAACCTTAACCGATAGAGGTAGATCAGATGGCACACAAGTTGCAGATCCCTATTTTTGATGGAGTTGATTACAGTGACTGGAAAAAAAAAATGAGAGGTTATTTGGTTTCTCTTGGTTTCAAGACCTGGAAAGTTGTGGAGACAAATTATGTTTTACCATCTGCTTGTCCTTCCTCTGCAAATGAGATTGTATCTTATGAAGAGAATGAAAAGGAAAGGTATGCTATCTTCAGTGCTCTATGTAAAAATGAAAGGAAAAAAATTATTTCTTTAATCACTACTTATGAAGTATGGGAAAAATTGAAAGACATTTATGAAGGAAATGATAGATTAAAATTGTCAAGGAAGCTAATATCTAAGCAAAAATTTGAGAACCTGAGAATAGAAGTGGGTGAAGATATTGCATGTTGTTACCAGAGATTTGAACTTATAGAAAATGAGATCAAGAATCAAGGTGGTACCATGTCAAATGAAGATATAATTGAGAAGACCTTGATGACCCTACCGGAGAATTATAGTGACAAAGTCTCTACTATTGAAGAATCATATGATCCAAATATATTTACTAAGGGGACCTATTTGGTGTCTTGACTACATTTGAGATGATAAAATTTGTAAGAGATGAGGAGAAGACTGAAACAAATTTTAAAGAAATGAAGATAGGAGATGATTCAAAAGAGTTGGAAGCAAACTTTATAAGGAAATTTAAGAAATTTACTAGTGAATACAAAGGTATGTTTCCCTTTAAGTGTTTTAGTTGGGGAAATATTGGTCATTATGCATCAATATGTCCTAATAGAGATACACATAAGAAGAACATGGATAATAATAATAATCACAAAGATAAGAAGGATAGGAAGTTCAAGAAATTATATTATGTCAAACAAGATGCAACAATTTCTGATGATGAATTTGATTTTGAGGAAGATAAAGATTAATTTTTATTTCTAGCCCTACAATGTAAGGTTGTATATGCTAATGGTGGAAGATGTGCAAAGGAATCTTGTCTGAAGAGAAGTAAGGATGAGATGGAAGACACTCTAGTGACTTCTTTTCATGCTAGACAAGATGAATAATTTTGGGTAATTGATAGTGGGTGTTCAAATCATATGGCTTGAGATAAGAGTAATCTCACTAAACTTGAAAAATATGATGGAGGAATAGTTATGTTTGGAGATGATTCCGATGAGCTAGGATTGTTGGTAAATGAATAATTAGTTTAAATTGGAAACATAGTACTGATGATGTCTATTATGTAAAGGGTTTAAGGAATAATATCTTAAGTGTTGGACAAATGTATATCAAAGGATTCAAGCTTGTGTTTCAGGATAACACCTGTGAGGTCAAAAAAGGATTTGGAACTATGGTAGCAACAACAAGAAGAACTCATGGAAAAATCTATCAAGTTAAGAGTGGCGATGGTCAGTGTTTTGTTTCACAGATTAATGAAAGTTGTATGTGGCACTACAGGATGGGACATGTGAATTTCAATAATCTGATTAGGATCAGTTCTAAGGAAGTTTTCAAAGATCTTCCTAGAATCACAAAGCCTTCATATTCAATTTCCAAAAGTTGTCACTTGGAAAAACAAACAAGAAACTGTTTTAAGAGAAAGGAACAAACATCTACCAGAATGATAGAATTAATTCATATAGACCTTTTGTGGCCCTACAATAATAGGAATCCTTAATGGTGACAGGTATTTTATGCTCTTGATTGATGATTACTCTAGCATGACATGGGTTACTTTTCTTAGAGAGAAATCTCAAGCTCTTGATAGATTCAAGGTATTCAAGGAAAGAGTAGAGAATGAGGAAAACGTAAAAATCAAATGTTTAAGGTTTGATAGAGGTGGAGAATTTACTTTCAATGAGTTTAGTGCATTCTATGAAGAACATGGCATAAAGAGACATTATTCTTCTCCTAGAAACCCTCAATAGAATGGAGTTGTGGAAAGAAATAATTAAACTATTCAATAGGCTACAAGAACTATGATGAAAGAAACAAATGTCCCTGATGTGTATTGGAGAGAATCAATGCACACTACTATTTACATTCATAACAAAGTTCATATCAGAGGTAATAGCACTAAGAATCCTTATGAGTTATGGACTGGTAAGACTCCTATTGTTAAACACTTTAAAGTGTTTGGAAGAAGATGTTACATTAAAAGAGATGATTGGAATATTGGAAAGTTTGATGCTAGATGTGATGAAGAAATTTTTCTTGGATATTCAAATAACAAAAAGGAATATAGATTCTTTAATAAAAGACTAGGGAAAATAGTTGAAAGTTCTAATGTAAAATTTGATGAAGTGATGTATAGACCAATAGAAATAAGTGAAGTTGAACCTAATGATCCTATCTGGGGGAAAGTGCAAGAAGAAGAAAAGGAAGAGAAAGAAAAAAGTGACGAAGAGGAGATTTTGGAACCTACACCTAAGACTCCTAAATAAGTATAGATAAATAATCCAGAGGAACAAATAATTGGAGACATAAGTGAAGGTGTAAAGACAAGAAGCAAAATGGTTGAGGTAAACTTGTGTTTACTTTCTAATATAGAACCTAAGAATGTGAGAAAAGCATGTAATGATGAAAGATGGGTTAAAGCAATGAAAGATGAACTATAGCAGCTAGAGAAGAATGAAACATGGGAACTAGTCCGTAGACTTGCAAAAAAGAATGTAATTGGTTTAAAATGGGTATTTAGGAATAAGCTTAATGAAGATGGTGAAGTGGTAAGGAATAAAGCAAGACTTGTATGGAAAGGATATTCACAGGTTGAAGGAATAGATTTTGAATAAACTTTTATACCAATAGAAATAATGGAGGCTATTCGGATGTTCTTGGCATTGTCAACTCATAAAGACTTCAAATTATACTAGATGGATGTCAAGTATACATTTTTTAATGGAGAATTGGAAGAGGAAGTATATATGGATTAACCAGAAGGTTTTCAGCTGTCAGACAAACCAAACATGGTTTGCAAGTTAACGAAGGCACTATATGGACTTAAACAGGCTCCTAGAGTTTGGTATGCAAGGTTGGATAGATACTTGACACAACAAGGATTCAACAAAGGGTCTGTAGACATCAATCTTTACTTCAAAGTTGAGAAAAATAAAATATTTTTATAGTTGTGGTATATGTTGATGACATTATCTTTGGTGGAAATGACGGAATGTGTATGAAATTTGTAGAAGAGATGCAAAAATAATTTGAAATGTCTAGGATTGGTGAGTTGAATTTCATCCTTGGAATTCAAGTAAATCAAACTAACAAAGAGATATTCATTTCACAATGTAAGTATGTTAAGGAATTATTGAAAAAGTTTGGAATGAATGACTCCAAACTGGTCTGTACCCCTATCGTAGTCAGATGTAAGCTAAGTAAGGATGATGAATCTGTTAAAGTTGATCAAAGCATGTACAGATCTATGATTGGTGGATTGTTGTATCTTACTGCTACTAGATCAAATATCATGCATGTAATATGTTTAGTTGCAATATTTCAAGAAGAACCTAAGGAAGCACATGTTACAACTATGAAGAGGATATTCATATGTCTTATGGGAACTACATATTTTGGGCTTGGTATCTAGAGGATAATGAATTCACACTAAATTCCTACATTGATGTAGATTGGGCTAATTGTGTAGATGACCGGAAGAGTACAAGTGGCAGTGCATTCTTCCTTGGAGGGAGATTAGTTTCATGGTTGAGTAAGAAACATGATTCAATTTATTTATTCATAAGCAAAATATATTGCAGTAGCATCCTACTATACAAAGGTACTTTGGATCAAGAAAACCTTGAAGGACATAGGTGTGATCTTTGATGAGCCTATCTCTATCTTTTGTAACAATAAAAGTGTTATAAATTTTTTGAAGAATCTAGTGATGCATTCTAAGAGAAAGCACATATCTATCAAGTATCACTTCTTGAGGGAGAAGGTGTTGCAAAATGAATTTAGACTTGAATATGTACCAATCAAAGAAAAAATTACTGACATATTCACTAAGGCCCTTCCGAAGGATACTTTTGAGTATCTCAGGGGGAAGTTAGGGGTTACTGCCCCTCCTTCCTTGAACTAAGTGCACATGGAGGTGCATCATTCTAGTGGATTCATAGATTCTTTTGGTCCAGACTGATGATTGAGGTCTTCTCCTTAGAGGGGGTAGAAAAGTGCATTGTTGTAGTATGTGATGTGGGTGCACTCCTACATGGGAGTGAACATAAATTTATATGGCAAGAGATTTCATGCAAAATTTCCTTTGCCATTGATGTCAAAGGGCGAGAGAAAGTCATGTGAAAAATTTATGTTTGTGCAGGTCATCTAATCTGAAGGAAAAGAAAGGGAAGAAGAATTAGGAGATTGTGTATGGTGTCTTTGATGGATTTTCACATCATGTGTTTCCATCAATGACAAAGGGGAAGACTCTTGCAAGTATGGATGTGTTTGGTGGTGTTTTCATTAATGTATTCATTGATGCCAATATAGTTCAGGTTGATTGCAGATGGTACTTGTATAGTTGAGATATTCTAGAAGTGCTTAGAGTACATGGAGCTATATTTATGAAGTTGTAGTTGTGTTTTTTCCAAGTTCTTTTGAGAAAAAATAAGAGATAATGAAGGCAGTGTTGAGTGTGTGTTTTGAATGTGCTTCAGTATTATGCTCTGCATTTCTTCTATGTTGATCCTATGCATGTGTGGATATGTAGTTGTGTTCATGAGCCTCAATGGATAATATATCCTGAGTTTAAAATTCTGGTTTGATGGAAAGTGAAAGACGTGTTTACTGGTGTGTGAATTGGTTTGGCAGAACTATTTATTTGTGGAGAGGGATAAATGTTTTGGCTCTGAAATCTTCTAGAATTTGGTTTCAGATCTTGCGAATCTAGGAGATGATTCATATTGATGGTTTCTATGTTCTAATAAACGTGCTTGTTATTTGGCACTCTAGAAGACCTGCTCCAAAGATCATGTGTGTTGGTAGTTGGTGCAATTGGATTGTTGAAGAATATTCTATGAATGAATATTGTTACAGTTGTTTAAGATGTACCTAAAGGTTTCTTAGAGATGGTAAAATGTTTGGTGAAGTGTGTTGAGTGATCCACATGTGATAATATTTTTGGAGATGTGATTACTTCAAAGATCATTGGTGTTTTAATTAGGTTTGGCTGACCTGGTGTCTACACGTTACATAAATTTTTTGCATCGAATTAAGGAAGCATGCGTTTGATCCAAGATGTTGTCTGGGTCCCAATTAAATGTGTAATTGGTCCTCTCTCATTCTTATCCACTGTGGGAATGTGGATTATCTAACCTAATTTGAATTTTTAAATTGAAGAATGCTTGTAGGTTGAAGATGGTATAAAAGAAAGTCAAGATGTTATGAGTTCAACAAGGAATCAATCGATCAATCATTCAAGGAAGTAAAGTGTGTGATCAAGTGTTAAAAGTAGAGTGTCCAAGAGTGAATTGAGGAAAGAGTACTTTGATGTGTTAGATTCTTGAAAGCAGTGATCTGATGGTGTCTACAATCTTCTAATCAAGCTGCAAATGTGTGGAACCTTTGTGGTGGATCTTTATTTATCTTTTCTCTTTAGGTAGTGAGTCTTTGTATCCATGTAGTGAGCCCTCTGGCAGTGATCCTTTGTATCTGGTATCATATTATTACTATATTGTGAGCTAATCCTCACTGTGGTTTTTCCCTCATTGGGTTTTCCATGTAAATCTGTTGTCTTTGGTGTTTGCTTTCTATTATTTTCATTTCATATTTACATTTAATAATAGATTGAGTTGAAGTGGAATTGATTAAGGTTAGAAGTAAAGTAATTTGATATAACTGATTCACCCACCCTCTCATTTGTCTTGTGCATTTCAACATCATGTTTTTAATTGTGCTAACAATTGCGATGTAGATTTTATGATTGAAGCAAGAATTGCATTCGAGATCAACATCATTTAAAAAAGAGTCAAGGTCCATATACATTGCAGCCATTTCAAGCATATTTGTAGCACCTTATTGCTAGGGTTTGGTGAGTTTCAAAATTGTTATTTTTTCATTCATCATTCTCAATTCATATTTGCTTTGATTTCTAGGTTTAATTACCAACAAGGGGTTTGACCAAGGAAAACCCCTATTCACTAACCCCACAAAATTTTTCCTCTTCTTGTGTGTGATTTGTTGGATGTTGTGGTTGTGTTGCTGATATCTGGTTGTCATTGATTTCAACACTATTAGCATTAATAGATTGAAGGTTGTATATGTTGAGGATATTGAGAAAATTGTAATAAATATATTACAGGCAGTCTATGAAGTTGAGAAGGTAAGAGTGATGGAAAGTTTTGTACATTGACAATCTGAAGGCACACATTAAAGGGTTTATTGTTGAGCCTATCTAGTATGTTATTTGAAATTTTCAAAGGTGCACATCAAGAATTGACAAAGTTATGGAGTTTTATGGTCCTACAGTTATTTAGTTACTGTAGCAGGTGTTTCTACAAGATCTAATTGCAATTATAGTGAATTGAGTTGTTGCGTATTCAATGATGTTTCTAGATCATGCTCTATCAATGTGGTATGTCTACATTGATTGGTGTGTTTGTGATTGAATATTTTTCCCTTATGTGTTCGAGTTTTTCATGTTCTTGCCCGACATGATGGTGGTAGCGTATTGTGGATCCTTATGGATTAATCTTGTATTTTTTGGCATGTTCGAGGATGTTGATTTAGGTCCTCACTATGTTGTGACTGACTTAGGTTAGTGTGCATTGATATTTTTTCATGAATTAAGGCCGACAGAGTTGATGTAAATTCATGTAGCGGATATATAAGAATGATTGTTTCTTCATTTTAGGAGGTTTGCGTGTGTGGTGTGCGAGCATGAAGTGTATATGTGAAATTTGTGAATAAAGACCAGAACATCTAAATGAAGAGAAAAGTGTGAAGAAGTATTTATGTGCCTAACCAGAACTATCATCAAGCTTTCGTAGAAGCTAATTTTTAGTTCAACCTCATGAGATGGATTTAATCTGATTGTTTTATGTAAGGCAATGAGCCTTCCCTTTGAGAAGTGAGCTCTAGGAGGTGTGTTTGAATGCACGTGCATTCCCTATTCATTTCTTTCATTATACTTCTAATAGGGTATAATCTTGTGGACTAACATGCACCGTGTTTTTCCCCCTAATAGGGTTTCCACGTATAAAAATATTGGTGTTCATGTGTTTCTAATGTTTTCTTGATCTTTTCTTTCATTGTTTATTATCAGATCTGAGATTAAAGGTTGTTTAAGGTTGAATAAGTTTAATTTTTGTAACAACTTATTCACCCCCCCTCTTAGTTGTCTATCCTTGTTTTTCCAACAATTGGTATCAGAGATAGTTCCTCTGAAGAATTTTAATAGCTTGAGGTGATCTGAGATGGAAGCATACAAGAAGGATAGTCCTAGATTCAATGGTACAAACTACTCTATGTGGAAAGTTAGAATGGAATGTCATTTGAAGTGCATTGGTGAGCCTTTCTATAAGATTACAAAGAATGCATATACTATTCCTCAGAATGGTTCCTCTAATGTTGATGAGATCAAAGAAGTAGAAACTAATACTAGGGCTATAGAAGCATTGCTAAGTTCTTTGATAGATTCAGAGATGACAAATGTGATAGGTCTGAAGAGTGCACATGAGATCTGGAAAAAGTTGGAAACATTGTATGAAGGAGATGAACTAGTGAAAGTTGATAAGCTACAAATTCTAAAAGGAAAGATGGGAGAACATGAAGATGAGTGAAGATGAAAACATCTTTTCTTTCACACAAAAGGTAAATGAATTAGTGACGGGCATTAGATGTGCTGGTGGAATCTTGGAAGAAGATGAGATTGTGGCTAAAATACTTAGATCTATGCCTACTTCTTACAAAACAAAAGCTCATTCTATTGAAGATCTCAGGATAATAAAAAATGTGACAAGTGACATGTTGATTGGAAAACTTGATTCCTTTGAGTTGAGTGAATTTGGTGAATCTTCTCCTAAGACCGGGTTTGCATTCAAAGCTACTATATTCGAAAAAAGCCAATAGAGATATGATCTGAGAGAAAGTTCTAGGAAGACATTCAAGTATGAAGATGAAATGAAACTGATTGAAGATGAAGAAAGAGAGCTAGAAGAACTAGAAGCACTAATTGTGAAAAGAGAAGCCAAAGGAGAAGGTAAGCACAAATGAAAGCTACCTATTAAATGTTTCTCTTGTAGTAAGATATGTCATTTTGCATCGAGGTGTCCTAAAAGAGTCTCTAAGTATAAACCTAATAAGACTAGATTTCAAAATAAATGTTATTATGTTGAAGGAGTTACTGATGATGAATCTAATAAAGAAACTTGAAATGAAGATGAATGAGTATTCATTGCTATCAAGGAAAATGGTCTAGTGTCCACTGAATTAGCTAGTAATCAGAATATTGAGGAATCTCTTGCAACTAGGATTGATGAGAAGGATGAGTGGGTAATTGACAAAAAATTCTCACATCATATGACTGGTGATAAAATCAAGTTTCTAAGCTTTGAAAAGTATGATGGCGGTGTTGTAAGATTTGGAGATAATAATGCTGGTGTGATTTGTGGTAGAGGCACTATTTCTCTTGGTGGTAAATGTAATACTGATGATGTTCTTTATGTTGAAGGATTGAAGCATAATCTGTTGAGTGTTGGAAAAATGGTTGACAAAGGTTACAATATTTAGTTCAAAGATGGTAAGTGCAAGATATTTGGAAGCTCAGGAGATGTGATTGCTTCAGGTACAAAGACAAGAGGTAATATTTTTCACTTAAATTCTGCTAGTGAAAGCTGTTTTTTTATCAAGTTGATGTAAGTTGGTTATGGCATAGAAGGCTGTGTCATGTGAATTTTGATAACATTGTCAAAATAGGCTCTACACAAGCAGTTAGAGATCTACCTAAATTAGTGAAGCCTACTAACACTATATGCAAGGAATGCCATATGGGAAAGTAGACAAGAATTTAATTTCAGAGAAAACAACATCATTCTAATGGAGTATTTGATTTGGTACATACTGATCTATGTAGTCCATATCGAATTAGAAGACTACAAGGAGAAAGGTACTTTATGTTGCTTATTGATGACTATTCTAGAATGGTATGGGTTGCATTCTTAAGAGAAAAACATGAGGCATTAGATAAATTGAAAGGCTTCAAAGCTTTGGCAGAGAATGAGACAGGTTTGAAGACCAAATTTTTGATATCAGACGAAGGTGGTGAATTCACTTCTCGGGAGTTCGATTCATTCTGTGAAGAGTATGAAATAAAAAGATAGTTATCTACTCCCTGGACCCCTCAACAGAACAAATTTGTTGAGAGAAAGAACATAAAATTTTTAGATTCTTCCAGAATGATGATGTTCGAAGGTAATGTTCCTCATTTCTATTGGAGAGAAGCTAAAAACACTATTGTGTATACTATCAATCAGGTGAATATTAATAGTAATTCTAGTAAGAATCCTTTTGAGCTTTGGTTTGGTTATAATCCTATTGTTAAATATTTCAAAATATTTGGAAGTAGATGTTTATTAAGACAGATGAATTTATTGGCAAGTTTGAATCTAGAAGTGATGAAGACATCTTTCCAGGTTACTCTACTAGGAGAAAATCCTACCGATCTTACAATAAAAGATTGAAGAAAATGGTTGAAAGTGCAAATGTCAGAGTTGATGAAGACACTATTAGATCATCTAGGTATTGTGGATATGATTTAGATGATCAAAATGATAGTATTGATAATGGAAAGAATGCACAAACACATAATTAAACTAAAAGTTTTCTGGTGAATCAATAAAATCATGAAGAAGAAGACAATGGAAATGCAGAAGAAAGAATAGAAGAACCCAAAATTCCAAGGTATGCAAAGTGAAATCATTCTGAAAGTCAGATCATCGGAGACAAGAAAAAAGGTGTGCATAAGTTAGAAGAAGAATTGCAAAAGAATATTGCTTGATTTCCAAAACTAAGCCTAGTAATTTCAATGAAGCATGTAAAGATGAGTATTGGATGGAAGCCATGAAGGAAGAACTGATGTAGATAGAGAAAAATGATACATGGATTCTTGTTCCTAGACCTCAAGAAAAAAATGTGATTGGAACCAAATGGGTCTTTTGGAATAAGTTGAATGAACAAGGTGAAGTAGTTAGGAACAAAGCAAGATTGGTATGTAAAGGATACTCATAGACGGAAGGTATTGATTTTGAAGAAACCTTTGCCCCTGTTGCTAGAATTGAAGTTGTAAGGTTATTTATTATTTATGCTACTTTCAAGAATTGTAAATTCTATCAAATAGATGTGAAGTTAGCATTCCTGAATGGTGAATTAGAAGAAGTTTATATTGAGAAATTGGATGGATTTCAACTGATTGGTGAAAAAGATATGGTTTTCTGATTGAAGAAAGCATTATATGGACTCAAACAAGCCCCTACAACATGGTATGCTAGATTGGATAAATACATGTTGAAACTGGGATTCAATAAAGGCACTATTGACAACAATTTATATTTCAAGCTAGATTAGGATAAACAATTGATATTGAAGTCTTTGTTGCTGACATTATTTTTGAAGAAGATGATGACATGCATGAATTTTGCTGATGAAATGAAAAGTGAATTTGAAATGTCAATGATAGGAGAGCTCAAATTCTTTTTAGGATTGCAAATTACTCAGTTATATGATGAAATCTTGATTTCTCAATCCAAATATGCAAGAGAGTTATTGAAAAAGTTTGCCATGGAAGACTCAAAGCTAGTTGG